>BFEA01000135.1:2691532-2730366 GCA_003427395.1 Chara braunii
ACCCCCGTAGAGGGCCCCCGTCACTCAGGTTCCTTCCACCTCGTGGGCTAATCACCCACCGGCTCGCATGCCCGTTGAACTCCTCGATCCGTGTTCCTTCTAAGGCATGCGGGAATAAAAAGACCCCGCCAGTGTCCCAAACATGCGGGAGCTCATAATATGGTTCTACTTTTCAACAACTCAACGGTATCTCGACTGAGCTGGGCTTCCTTAGGTCCGCGGCCGGCCTTGAATCCGTGCTCGGCCTTGTCGGAGAGCACGAAAATAATAAAATTTAAAAGTCAGTCCCGGGAACTGGGACAAAGAACTTACCGTGGTTCCCTCCTCGGTCCTGCGAAGCGGCCCACGATCACAGTCTGCAATTGCTCCTCGGGCAGCCTCACAAATACAACTCACTCCATGCCACCCTATAGCACCCCCGTTATCGCGCCCCGAAACGGGACGCGAGGAAAGAAAAATTGAAAACTAGATTATAACAAAAGGTATATAAGAAATTGATAAAGGAGATAAAACAGGAAAATGAGGGTTCCCGTGGATCGGGCCCGCCACCGCACCCGCCAACAAAAAACGAGGGGAATAGCCCTTTCGGCCCCTCAACCCCTCAGGTCTCGCTTCATGCTGCTCCACTGCTGCTGCGCCGACGCCGGTTGGCCTCGATGCCTGAACCTCCGTTGTGTAAGTCCTACATTGTAACCTATAGGGCTAAGCCCAAACCTGGTACCAACAGGCCTGAGTTACTTAGTAAAGAGGTAGCCCCCGGCCTTTTGGAGCCAAGGGAGCCGCCCCATGCCACTTTTCCCGGCCCATACTTGCACAAGGGACCACTCAAATTCACGTCGGCCTACCGACCTTGCCGCGACTACCCGCCCTTAGCCAAATCCATCAGGTCCCATCATCTGAATTTCCACGTAAGTCCATACCCGCTCACTAAACCATCTGCCGTACCACGCGGAACCAAAGAACAAGGTACTCATAGGCTAATCAGTTCAATCAAAACAAAAAAAATGGCATATGCTGACCAAAATCCTCGCCACGTTAGCCAGTGTAACCAAAAAGAAAGAAAAATCATGCGCGCCTCAAACTTGCGCGCCCACGCACTCTTTACTCTAGCCAACCACCTAGCCAACATAAATTGCAGACGCAGCCACGCCTAGCACGGTATACTTAAACTCTAACCCAAATTGTTTTCTGTCGTTTGCAAAGATGCCCGAAGAATCCCTGCAATTCGAACACCATGTAAAACGTTCGTCCTCTGGGTACAACAGTCTAAAAGGGTCAATCAGGTCCATCTCCTCCGTCAAAGTCAGTAATGCGAGCTTGTTCCTTAGACAATCCCTGGTTTGGGGATTATTCAACAGATAAAGCGAGGAATTTCAGTCGTCTGTTACCACAAGAAAATCACTCTCCGGAATAACATACAACAAATCCGAATAAAAAAATTGTTCGTTCCTTGCAATCGGTTGGTGCATAAATAGTAATGATTACCCACTCTTGATCAACGATTATCAGCTTAACCCAAGCCCATCGGCCTCGTAAATCGAAATAATAATCAATAATTTCACACTCCAAACGTCTGTGAACTAAGATTGCTACTCCACCTTTCGAGCCCTGCGTGGGGGCCCAAACTTGTGGGCCATCCCACCAATTTCCCAAACTCATTATTTTTTCTTCATTTAGTTTGGTCTCCTGGATACACATAATATGAATATTTTTCTCAAACATCCATGTTTTAAGTCTTTCCTTTTTGTGTCTTCCAATTATGTCCCCTAATCCGCGCATATTCCATGTAGCTATCTTTAGTCTAGACATTCCTAGCAGCCGTCCCTCCCACTGATTGGACACGAGGGTTTACCGACATCCCCCCAGAGGAGGAGTTTGACCGAGAAAGCCAGGGTTTCGTCAGTGCTGATCGCAAGAAGGGACCGGAAAGTTTATTGTCCCTAGGCAGTTTTGCGTCGATTTCCAGCATGACTTCAGCGGACCAGAAGGGGGGGACTCTGATATGACATAATTCCAGACGACGACCTCCACAGAACCATTCCAGTGGAAGCAATCGGAGCGCAGAAGGGGGGGACTATGATATGACATAATTTGCAGACGACGACCTCCACAAAACCATTCCAAATGACCGTGGGCAAAACGAACATCCAATATGGGAATGAAGTACTTAATCTTCCTACCATTCCCTTCAGGCGCATCTACTATTAGGCGAGGCATTAATTCCTTTACGACAAAGCGGAACAAAAATTTGTCCCGTGTCGCTATACGAATTAAGGTAAGGATGGTAGAAGGCATCGGAGATTCAGGGGAAGCTAACGTATCAATAACAGGATGCCCATCCACTCCTACCCATGCCACAACCCAAATTGCATTCCTGACAAAGCAACACAGGAAAGGTAGAATACGCCTTTCGATATTTTCAGTTTGCCCTTTGGACAACGAAACTGTTGTTCGACGCCACGTGGTTTTGGTTCCAGGGGTACCTACCTCTTTGACGTGACCTTGCGAACCTTCAGATTCATGTAGAGATGCATCCGACCTTTCTCCCTAGAGACCCTCCGGTCCCTTAGCTGTTGAGTCAAAGCTCAATCTCCTCTGTTTGCTGGTACTTTTCTTCGTTGTTAACCGATCTTTAGACGAAGGACCATCTGCCTGACTGGCTACGGTATTGCTATGTGCCAGCTATTGGAGAGTTACTTGTAGCGCCGGATCTTCCCTCGTAAGCGCCTCAGGACCCGCTGGGTGATTACTCCGATCATGATACACAACGCCTGATCCCCAAGGATGTGCCACACCTGGCCTTCCCAACCTCGAAGACCCACCTCCTCCCAAGGGGAGATGTGGGATGGGTTGAGCAAATTGGTTGAAAAACTGACCTCCTGTCTGCGATGCAGGCTGTGGGTTCCAGGGCTCGAACGAGGGAAAGTTCCATGGCGTTAGGCCTGGTAGTTGGTGAAACTGCTGTTGTGTAGACCCTGGTAGTTGTTGCTGTCCTCCGGTCGTGTCGACAGGTCGAGGCGAGAACGTTGGATTCATTGAGCTAAAGTAAGGTTGAAAACCCTGTGGAGCCGGCTGGAAATCATTCCTTGATCCCCCTGATGGAGAGCGCGCCCCGTGAGGAGGCATCTGTCCTTGATACGGAGGTCTTGACGAAGGTTCTTGTCCGCTTGTTTGATTCGGGGGCATCTGCCCCGATCGCTGATTTCTTCTGCAAGTATCTTCCGTATGGAAGAAGGCTCGGCATCTTCTACACCTCGGCGTCTTCGAGGAAGCGAGTTTTACCTCCAGCTGGTCCCCTTCGAAAGTCTCCAGCCATATAACATCCTTCATGTTTGACCTCGCTGCAGGGTCGACATCAAACTTGATGTTGACTAGCGAAAGCCTCAGCCTGTCCGGTTCCGAGGGATGACGCCTGACTATTGGACCAATTGCTTTCTGGATGTGAGCATCCAAAAACAACATAGCATCCAATGGGACTTGAACAACAATCACCCAAAAGGTGAGTTGATCCTCCTCTCGTCTCTGCTCCTTCAATTGTGCCTTAGTCAACCACGGTTTGAACTCCAGCTTGTACGTCGTAGAGCCGAGCGTTAGTTCATCCGGCCCCTTGTTGACCAACCAAAGAGCAATAACTCTACTCTTGGCCACATAGGATACCACGTTGGAGCACTCTATCTTGACTCTTCCCCGTCTAAAGCCTTCCTCCTCGAAAACTCCCTCCTGGATTTTACTATCTTCGTAAGCTCTGATGATGTCGTCCTTGACCTTTCTTGGCAATAAGCGAGCACCTTCTCTGAAGATGACAGTGACTGTGTGTTCCTTGAGCCACTCCACTTTGGCTTGGTCGATAACCACGTTCACTTTAACCGTGCTTCTCTCCCTTGAATCGACATTTCCCCTGGATCAATATCCGGGGGAATGACTACCTCTTCATAACATAACCTGATTAACTCCTTAATCCGTTGGTCCTCCTCCCGAGAACCCCTTGGGTCCGGTGGTGGTGATCTCGCTTCTCTTTCCATCACCACTTCCTTCGCCATTACTCCGCTCAGAGACAGTGATTGTTAGAAACCCTAACGCTTGCCTCGATACTTCGCTTAGTCTGTTGCTTCTACCTTAACGAAGTTATAGAGGTTACCAAAACCAACTTAAAACATCGACTTAGTGCGGACTTCCTCCCAACAACACGAAGCCGACTCTTCGAGCAAAGCGAAGCAGCTACATAGCCCCCATCCACCGTAGCGCCATCATGGCAGTGGCGCCTTCGGCCGAGCATAACTCCGTCACCGGTCTGCTAGCGCTTGGTCCGAAGGCCATAGCGTCGGCGGAAGCGCCCCGGTCGTTCCCCCGCCGGGAGTAACTGCTGGCAGCCTTAGCCATTTTTTTTATTTTTTTTTTCTTTGTCTCTTCTTATTACCACAAGTAAAACTTGAGGCCGGGGACCTCACAATTCAACCCGGAGTAACCTCTGGGAGCATTACCCAGTTTCGCTTACGAGCACTTGCTCGGGAACCACTTCAACCAAGAGACTCAGGAGCCTAGGAAACTCAAGGAACAAATTGACCAAAACACAGGCCTGGAAAGGAAAACAAACCAAGCTTCAAGCCTAAAAAACCCTCACAATCCAAAAAAAACAACCCTAGGGACCAAACCCAAAACCCAAACCTACCTACCCCCCCTCCTTCTCCTAACTAACAAAATCTTCCGTCTAATAACGACGGGTTGACCAATCCTCCTAAGCCAAAACTATCCTAACCTCCAACCTATCCTGCTCCTAATAAACAAATACTCCGTCTAGCATCGACGGGTGGACCCCACAGGGACTCACAAGGGCTGTTGTGGTGCTCCCGCCTCTATTCTCAACCCAACTGCCATCCTCCTGTGGATTTTAAGGAACTGAGCAACCCAGGTTCAAATCTTACTACACCAGCTATTCCATACTAACTTCCCTGATTCCAACTTCACCAGCTTGCCTTCACTACCCCAGGTGTCCTCGAACCACTTAGCCGAGCAACCCTGTCCCTTCCTCATCCAATCTGCTTGAATAATCCTTCTCAATGACATTTTGAACATTCCTCTAATCTCCTTGTTTGTCATCTCCTTGTTGTCGAATATTCGTAGGTTCCTCTCTTTCCAAATGACCTCACAGCCAGTCGCACGAACCACTTGGGCGATATAACCCCATCCTTGCCTGGGATTCAAAGAATCCAGAATTCCACCCAACAATACCCAGATTCGATTCCAGTCCAGACAGTTATCAGTGAGGTCAGACTAGAAATTATGCCACCACTCCCAAACCCACTTCGAGGCTGGGCAATCATACCACAGATGCGTGGTGGACTCATATGCCCAGCTACATCTTTTACAAGTCATTTCCACATCCATTCCACGTTGCACTAGGTTTACTGTCGGGGGAGTGGCCAGTAAGGAGAGCAGCCATGGGTTAACTGCCAGTCTTAGGTTCAAAGCCTTAGCCAATTGTCCCCAGCATCGGGTCAAGGCTTTCTTGATTGTGGGATAGTCACATTCCAAAACCTGGCACCATCTCGTTGTGGCTACATTAAGCGGAGTACGAGCAGGGGTCTGAAGCTTATATCCCAAATCTGCAGAGTACGACGAAAGGGGGACAACTTCCCCTTTTGGGCCTTCCCCTTTCCAGCCCCACATTTTAGGATCCAGGCGAAGGCTGGAGATTGGGAGTCCATATGCACATACGTTACAAGTCCAATTTCCGTACTCATCACAGAATTCCCGCACCCGGATTTGGGTCAGGCCTGCAGTAAGAGGGGGGTAGTGGCATCAACTTGTAACACCAGTTGACTAGGGTGGTCACTTTGTACCCCAATCCAAAGTTGGAAGGATCTTTTTCCGTCACAGTCAATATGCTCTAGTTTCCAGAAGGAATTTATAGTGGTTGGATCTTGGTTAGTATACCAAGTCCCGGGAGGGTCTACCCCTTCTGGACTTAAGATAAATTTCCATTGCTATGGAATCGCGTTGATAAGGTCTTCTCTGCGTTCTTCGACATGTCGTACCGCCCCCAATTGGGTTCTCAGTTTCGATGGCAGCAGCCATTTGTTCTCAAGAGCGTTTCAAATATCGACAATCCTTAGTACTCCTCTCTCAATCTAGCAGCGTCCAAAGCTAGCATTTGCTGAATCTGCTGCAAACCAGCTGTTGTCGGATTTCCTGATGGACGGATTTTCGAATACAGGTTGCAACAGGATTTCGGCTTTTGTAACAGGCTGTAACCACGTATTTGGCTGTACCTTTTTCCAAACTCGTATGATAGCTTTCCACAGGTCCGAACCAATTAATCTGCTCTGATGTGAGGGGAGTAATAAGCAAGTCCACGCATCCGATGGTTTCGCCAAGTTCCATTCCATTGCCAGAATGGATTCCGCCATGGAGATCCAATGAGCTTCCTCCAGAGACATGATCGCCTGAGTGACCCAGCGGGCCAACATGGCGAGGCTCTTACGGTATAGGTCAATCATTCCCAGACCCCCCTCTTCCTTGGTAAAGCATAACAGGTCCCAAACTACCTTTGACAAAAAGCCATCGTTGTCCCCAGCATACGGATTCCATATAAACCTGGCCGCTCTTTTGCGTATAGCTGTACACAGAGGCTTTCCTAGGGGCCTTACTGCTGCCACAAACCACAGTAAGGCGAACAAGGCCCCATTGATCACCATTGCACGGCCTATCAGAGAAAGGTATGGGGCTTTTCCCCAAATGGAGGCTCTCTGCAGGATTCTTTGCAGTAGAATACCTTCCTGATCCACCGTACACGTAAGTAGAGATACCTGCACCCCTATAAATCTCTCTACCTATCTCGCAAGTATGTGCTTCATTCCCCAGTTTACCACTGGTGTTAAGGAGTCTGGAAGAAAAAACACAGACTTTGACCAATTGACAGACGCTCAGAAAGGGACGAATATTCATCAATGCATTGTTTTAAGGCTGACATAGAGGATAGCGTGTTCTCAGAAATGACAAATAGGTCATCCGCTAGGGCTTTAACTTGGCAATGGGACGTTCCTGTAGCAAGACCTTCAATCTGTGGGTTCCCCCTGATATTGCATAACAGATTCTCTATTTGAAGCACAAACAGAAGAGGAGTCAGGGGACAACCCTGTCTCAAAGATCTAGTTAAGGCAAAGGATTCAGAGAGGTGGCCATTTACCATTACTGATGTCGTGGAAAGAGGATAAAGAGCAACGACCCAGTTACACAAGTTTTCCCCAAATCCCACATGTCTAAGTGTGGTGAGTACATACGTCCAATTTACCCGATCGTATGTTTTTTCCAAGTCGAGCATAAGGATCGAGGTATTGGCATTTGTGCTCCCCACTATCTTCAGGGCTTCAATTGTCGTCACGATATTATCGAAGATCGACCGACCTTGTACAAAGGCTGCTTGATTTTTGTCAACTAGCGCAGCTAGGTACCTGCCCAACCGACGTGTCAAAACTTTGGCTAGCAATTTATACGAAACGTTAAGTACAAAAATGGGTCTCCAGTTCCTGATCTCTGAGCGATCCCTTTTCTTATATAATAACGATATTATTCCGTTTCGCATGCCCTTTGATAATTCCCCTCGTTTCGCATGCCCTTTGAAAATTCCTCTCCCACGAGGATCTGGTTGTATAGATTCACCAACTCTGTTTTAATCGAGTCCCAAATTGCCAAGTAAACCTCCACAGGGAGACCATCGTCTCCCGATGCTTTGCCGTGTGTCATTAAACGAAGGGTTTCCCCTGCTTCTTCTGAGGTTATCATTCAGTCCATGTCAAGTCTGCCATACTAAGACAATCTCGCCTTGAACAGAGCCTAGTGATTAAAGCCTTCTGATAGGTCCATAGTAATGTCCTCATCCGGTCTCCTGGTAGTGAGAATATCTTAGTAATATAGCACCGCATAGGAAGTCAGTTGTGTACAGTCATGGGTTAGAGACTGACCCTGATTGAACGGATGCATTAACTCACTCGTCGGTTGAGACAGGCGTTTAGGCAGTAACTTTTGAAAGGATTCACGGGTCATGCGGTCATAGGCCACTATGCCCTTCAAGTTGACTTTCAGTCGCTCTGCCCAGGCGTCTGATTGTTCCTGTTGGAACATATCCCAATCTGCCATTAGTTTTTTCCTCTTGTTACTCCATACCAGGTTAAAAATGGGGTGTAAGCCCATGCGGAGCTCAACATATTTCACTTTTTCCTCAGGCTGTCTTCGTACTGCCTATTCTTTGCTGCAAGAATTCTTGAAAAAATACTCAAGTGTTTCGAAAATATCCGTGAGCCTGATTCCCACCATGCAGCTTTGGAGTCAAAGGTGTTGATCGTATTTTTTCAATCTGACCAGAAGCGGTGCATCCAATCAATGATACCTGGGTTTTTCAAGATCTGGGTATTTACCCGGAAGTATCCTGACCCTCGATCGATCCCGTGAACCGTGAAAGAGGCAACAAGAGGCTTATGGTCTGAGATGGGGTTTGAGAGATTTTCTACATTCACTGTAACAAGCCAAACTTCGGGAGAGAGAAGAAAAAAATCCAGTCTTCTCCTTATACAGTCTTTATCCTTGTGGACATTGGAGACCCATGTATATCCTGGCTCGCCAGGGTGAAGTAAACTGAAAGGTTCGACCATGTCCAACTCAGACACTAGCTCGGTAAGCTTAATAACGTCATTATTACCTTTGACAGCCTCCTGCCACTCCGAACAACTTATGGGGGCATAAACTGTAAAAATTACCCAATCTTGTTGATTGATACAAATTTTAATCCAATATCACCTTCCCCACAAGTTCGCACAGAAGTTCACGATCTCAGCATTAAAACATCAATGGATTAGAATGGCGACCTCTCCTTTAGAACCTCTGGCCGGCGACCAGATTTGAGGACCATCCCACCACTGCCCCAACTCCATAACTTTCTCTTCGGACAGTTTCGTTTCCTGTAAGCAAAGAATATCAATTTTGTGTTCATGCATCCAACTTTTTAAACGCCCTTTCTTATCCTTCCCATCCGAATCACCTAACCCACAAATATTCCACGTCGCAACCCTAAGCCTGCCCATTCATCCATGTTGTCCCAGGTATTTGGATCTGGAAGGAGCTCCTTCCTTGGTTGTTTTCCGCTGGCCATGGCTCCATCAGAGCTTGTTTCACAAAGGGGGCATCTAGTTTCTTCTCCTTGCCCAACTTGGAGTTCAGCTCGTGCAAAAACTCTGCCATCAGGTTCGGGGTGATCCTGATCCTGCGGAGGTCAGCACAAAAACCAGGGGAAAGGGATAAGCCGAAGACCTTCCTTCTCCAAAAAGTCGAGTTGGCCAGGGAGAAAATGTGCGTAAAAAAGTAGGGCAAAAAATTTAGCACGATTACCAGAAATATCAATAATAAAGCGAGGCAAAGGTATTTCCTCAATAATACGGAAGGCGAATTTGTTTTGGAAGAGAGAGCGCGTGAGGGTCTCGGCAGCACGGGGCATGAGCGACTCTGGACAAGACATACTCAGAATGGTCAAGATGCCATCCGGACTATTCCAAATAATTACCCATAGGGTCTCCCTCACCGCAATACATACAATTGGAATGAGCTTGGTTTCGATACAACTCTGTCCTTTGGACAGAGATTCCATCCGACCACGCCCTATTTTCTGCTTACCTGTTGCCCCTGATGGGGTTTGGCTGCTGGAAGGAAGAGAGCCTTCTGTGGAACTTCCGGAGGCTTCCGCCCGAAGGCCATCGACCGGGATATCTACCCCGCTCTCTCCGCTGACTCGACATTGCTTGCTGGGGGACTCTCCCCTGACGCGACTTTGAGAATGGGCAGCACCCCCCTGGGGGGGTGGAGTTCCTCCTCCTGGCGGTGGGGGAAGGCCAGCTTGGCCGTATCCCCACGACATGAACGCATGCATATTCACATATGATGGACTTGCTCCTAGCGATGAACCTGGTGGAGGCATGCCTTGTTGATGCTGAAGAAATGGGTGCGGCGGTACATTCTGGAAGTAAGAAGCCCAAGCCAAGTTTATGGCTGGGTTGGCGGCACCCTGGTTGGGGAAGAAGATTCCACCCCACTCCTTGTGGCTGGCTTGAGGAGAAGATTGGGTTAACCCGCAGGGTAGAACCCCTTGGGGCACTTGACGCTGCAGCTTCGTTGACCCCTTGATTTACAACTTGTTGAGTAGCCGCTCCTGGCGATCTAAGCACTCCTTGATAGGGCTGATGCGAACCCCTCGTCCCTGAGTTTGGCGATGCTTGTGGCCGAGCGGAGTTAGCTCGTCCTTGGTTCCTTCGTTCAGGTCTACGACACGTATCCTCCGAGTGAAAGAAGGTTCGACATCTTCTGCACCACTCTGTTTCTGCATTCGCCATTCTCACTTCCAACTCATTGCCTTGATGGGTTTCTACGCATATCTTATCCTTCATGTTCTCCTTGCAGCTTGCGTCMATATCGAAGCGGATGTTGACAAGCTTCGGATCTTCTTCGTCTGCTTCAGGTTGATGTCTCTTCAAGATCTTCCCAATTGCTCGCTCTACGTGCGTATGCAGGAAGACCATTTCCCCCAAGGGGACTCCCACTGCCACTACCCAGAAGATGTTGTCATCGATGGTCCTTCGCCAATCTCTTACTTCCGCTCGCGTCATCCACGATTTAAATTCCGTGCGATACGTAGTACCTGCCAAGTCGATGAAGTCGGATCTCTTGGTTAACATCCAATCGGTAACTTCCTGAGATCTTTGGATGTACGAGACCACGTTCGGGCTCTCGACCTTAATTTTACCCCTCTTGAATTCCACACCAAAGGTGTCGTCACTTATCCAGCCATCCTCATACGCCCTGATAACATCTTCCTTGACTCTTTTTGGTAGGAAGCGAGCCCCATCCCTGAAGATAACAGTCACCGTCCTTCGCTTCAGCCATTTCACTTTCATTTCGTCCACCGTGTTGTTTAAGACAAACTTCACCTCTCTTCTTGAAACCTCCATCGTCCCTCCGTCAATCTCTTCCGGAATGATACCCTCTTCATAACATGCTCTTACCATCTCCATCACCCTTTCTTCTTCCAGTCTATAATCCATCGTAACCTGTGCTCTGGCATCGCTTGACCCTTGTGGAGGGGGGGGTGGTTCCGTTTCCGTCCTGAGACATAAGTCCTACTTACCAGTGTACACTTCTCCGGGCTACTTACTTCGCCCTCCTTACTCTACCCACTAACTTGTTCTCGGCGACAGGTGGGCGACGGCCAAATCTGACCACTGGCACCATCAACTATAGCCATAGGTCTTCGTAGAGACGAACGACAGTGAGGTGTCACCTGCGATGGTAGTTCCTTGGTGGAGCCGACATCGCTGGCCAGGCCTGCCGAACCGGCAAGCAGCGCTAGGGCCGAGTGCTAACGCACCAGAGCTAACGTTGAAGCGTCGCCGCCCCCGTATGCGACTTTCCTAGGCTTACCTTAGTCAGTTTCGCTTCAACCAAAAGAAAAAATGAAAGAGAAAACAAAATATAAAAAGACACAGCCGATCTTATCCTATCTCTATGCGTACGAGAATTGAAGTCGACCATGGTGAGACCGATTGTGCAAGACTTGCTCTACAACCGGCTTCGAATCTTCTGGGAGGCTCGACTGACATTGCTGTGGAGGACAAGACAACAGTTGAGAAGATGGAGATATTGCCAGAACATGAAGGAAAGACATCAGGGGGAAGTAACCCAGAGAGGCCGCAAGAGAAGGATGAAGGAACCGGAGCTGTAGTGTATTTGGATGCAGACACAGAGGAAGGCGAGGAAACACAATCCATGAACCAGAAGTTGGTGGCAGCAACTGTTGATATAGTTCACGAATTTTTTCCGTTCACATGGAACCCCCTGAACAATGAATCATTCACATTAAGAGTACAATATCTCCAATGTTTGGGAGCGGGCAAGTGGTTGACGACAAATATCGTTGACTTTTACTGCCATTACGTATATTACTCACTCACACGTAAGGTTGTTGACCTCACACACGTTAAATTGTTGCCCGCTCTATGGTACAACGGAATACAGGGGCTCCACAAGGACGCGAGTTTGAGCAGCCCTCCTGATCTGAAGACGGTAACGCGAAGTTCAAAGTCGAAGGCGAAAAACATGAGGAGTTTGTGAAAAAATCAAGTAGTTATTGTTCCTCTGCTATGCAATAACCATTTTACTATTCTCGTGTTGAACAACATAGGATGCATGCTACAACATCCACATCTCGACCAACCAAGAGACTGCGCCATTTTCCACCTAAACTCCAAGAAACGATCGGGTAATCCTCCGTTTGAACCTTTGTTAACCTATTTCTTTTACGAGCACATGGCGTTACGGTATTCAACTGATGTTGAAGTTACGACCGTGACCATAGAATCGACATGGAGAACATTGATGCAAGGTGTATCTTTCATCGACGAGATTGATTGTCATCAACAACGGAACTCAAACGACTGCGGTGTATTTGCCACGAGGAATGTTGAGAGCATGCTTATGTACATCGCAAACGACGAGCAATTCGAGTTCACGAAAGACACAATGACGAAGGCTTGCGAACGTTTGTCGTCAAGAAAGTCTTGTGAGCAACGACACATAATGATCAAGGCTTTGGCGGAGTCATACCCCGCGGCATGCGGAACACAGACAACAAATGACAAGTACGTTGTTTTCAAGAAGTTTACATCAAGCAGGAGGAAGGCAGCGACAAAATGATGAAGCACGCACTTGAAGAGGTGAGCTAAGATATGGATGTGCGGCGACTCGTAGATTTCGTTAGTTGAAACATTGAACAAGTACGCAAATAATGATAAAGATAAGACAAGGTAGGTGAAATTTTTAACATAAGTCCACAAATTTATCATTGCATATGTAATGTAAAAATACGTACTTCTGTTCACGAAAAGCAGGGTCGAGATAAAGTCCCGCTGCTGAGATGAAATTTCACTAATGACAAATTTTCCATGTCCTACGTTACGTGTCTTCTTCCTCTTCACAGAATTGGTGAGCGATATAGACGAAGTACTTGCCACCAATGAACAAGCACACATTACGGGTTCGCCGAGGGTCTGATGTTAAAGGGACATCGACGCAACGAAGGCTCTACGTTCGCGAAGAAGGGGTGTCACGACAACAGACGAATGTCGGTGCACGTCTCGTACAGGAACGAAACAAAGTTCGAGATATAACACGGCATGGAACATCTGAAGAAGAGTGTACGAACAAGAACGGAGCGTTGGAGGACAAATTTGGTCGAAATGCACCGCGAAGCTAGCAAACGGAAATTGCAGATGGAAGAAACAGAGAAGCGAGATAACGACATTGACATCTGACGTAGGGAAGAGTCTTCGAAGTATACTCCGAAGTCGAAGATAGTATGCAGAAAAATGTTGGCCGGAGCAACCCCTCTTGCTCCAAGTAAGTATGTCACCGAAAAGAAACGGGAGCACAACAAGGGTGAAGCGACTGTTGTGGACAGTGCAGAAGTAGGAGGAAGCGGTGAGGATATCGAAGGCAGCATGCGTTGTGGTCGGCAGGCGGGCCAGAGCAGTGGAGACAGACACATTGGTGGTCACGACACTCAGCACAGGCAGCGGCATGTGGAACGAGAAGGTCGACAACCATTATTGACAGAGTGCGAAGAGCAGCAGCTGGAGCAAAAAGAAGCAAATACGAAAGAGGACGATTCAGAGGACGAGAACAACAGAGACAGCGACGATTTTGGTGAACGTGAATCGAATGAAGACGAGGATGATGATAATGAAGACGGTCGTGAAGAGGATGACGAGAACGATGCATAATTCACAAACGAGAAAGCAGTAGGTAAAGCATTATGTGAAATCTTGTAAAGTTGTTTGTGACATTAAAAAAATGTGGAAGAAAAAGATAACAACATTGAAAACGATTATCCTGTTTACATTCTCGCTTATGATTTGTACGTGTTTAATGAACATGTAAAAGTGACCAGCATAATAATTGTGTTTTCCGTTTGTTTTTGCTTTTTTTGTCTCTGTGTGTTCGTCCTTTGTGTCTGTGCAGTTATGCGAGGACGTGAAAAACGGGATGCGTCGGAGAAAAGCAAGCTCAACAACCGCATTAGTGACAACATCCACACGTTATACGCGCACTCCAAAATAGTGAAGCAATTGATGCGTTGCGTAGCGATGGCCTTATGTTTATCTCGAGCCAAGGATGCAGAGATGTATCCGTCAGTCGACACGTATCTCGAATCCTTCAGGGGTCTCATCGAATCTCTGGACCCAGATACACGATTCATCGTAGATCGGTCGATGAAGAGCACAACACCGATAACACTTCGCACACTCGGATCAAGGGAGCTGACGAACATCCGAGGAGAGATCGCTTACGACATTGTCAGGGCTTTTTGGAGCGCCGCGGGGTTGCCTTATCCATGCGGAACTGTAAGAGATCATTTTGAAAAAGAGCGAGAGGAAATGAGGACGAAAATGCTCGATTATTCATCGTGGAGAGTGAAAGGCGAAGAGCCGTGGGGCGCAACAGAGTTTAAGAATGTCGTGCAAGACGTTTTATACAGAGATTGGAACGAAGCAGGTCGAAATGGTTGCACTCTCCAACAACTCGCATTCGCTCATATGGTGTTAGAGTGTCACATCAGCAACAAAAGTCNAGCGCCGCGGGGCTACCTTATCCATGCGGAACTGTAAGAGATCGTTTTGAAAAGGAGCGAGAGGAGATGAGGACGAAAATGCTCGAACAATCATCGTGGAGAGTGAAAGGCGAAGAGCCGTCGAGCGCAACAGAGTTTAAGAATGTCATGCGAGACGTTTTATACAGAGATTGGAATGAAGCAGGTCGAAATGGTTGCACTCTCCAACAACTCGCATTCGCTCATATGGTGTTAGAGTGTCACATCAGCAACAAAAGTCGACCCGCACGCACGGCAGCAGCGAGCAAGGAAATACGAAGAATAGAAGAAGCCATCGTGTCAACTTGCAAGACCGGTATCGGAAAAGTGACTATAAAAAAATGCAAAAGATGAGGTCGTTCAAATGAAGAATGATCATAGATTTTTTGAAATCTTTGCAGATAGTGACGAGGTGATTGCTGAGGAGAGGTCTAAGGACGTTTGTGATATTAGTATTTTGTCATTTCCGTATAATACTTTGATTTCGCATACAGCAAGGTGGTAGTGAAGACGTCGTGAGAGTTGAATATGATATTGAGGACTATTGATTGATTGATTGATTGAGAGAGAAAGAGAGATAGAGAGAGAGAGATGTTATGACGTCTGTGACATTTGTACTTTGTACGTTTTGTACAGTACTTGGACTTCGTGTACGGCGAGATAAATGTCAAGAGGTCATTCTAGTTGAATATGATATCGTCAACTATTTAGACTCGGAATGAGAGGGAGAGGTATGTAGAAAGAGGCAGGAAACAAACAAAGGAGACATAATCGGTGTGATGTGTGTTTGGTACGACGACATGATTTTGCAGACATGTGTTACAGGTGTGTTGTGTATTGCTATGCTAGTTGGGGTGAATGAACAACAAAGACGACTATGAAATGTCTCAAGCGTTGTGAAATTTTTTTTTATTTTTTTTTTAAGTGGACAAAACACATTCGTGGTCATGTTTAAAGTGCCTTAGTGTGGACTAAATGTAACAGGTACAATGAGAAGTGTGTGTCGGATTTATATTTTGCCAAAGAAAATATTGATAATTGCGATATTTGCATCCGTTAAGAGGTTTTCACGACCAAAGAAAATACATAACCCTATAGACGCTAATTCCTCTTGTGATATAACGACAAATAGATATTGTGAAACACACACATATGCAGAGAGAGAGAGAGAGAGAGAGAGAGAGAGAGAGAGAGAGAGAGAGAGAGAGAGAGAGAGAGAGAGAGAGAAACAAGCATAAGTGTCGCGACGGATCTATATTGATTGTCACACTGAAAGTTGCAACTATTTTTAAACGATATATTTTTTTTTCACTACGATATCTTAATGTTGCTCAGATATTGCAATGAGTTAGGCAACCAATTCCCAAACGTTTGCGCATACCAGGGATACAGTATAACCGCAAATGACTTAACAGCGGATCGAACGTTGGAAAATGTTTGTCATATTGATTTGGAAGTCCGCAGGGAAGTCATCAACGTTTCTTGTGTTGAAGTAAGGTTCAACACATGTGTGTTTATCGGTTAAGGTTAAAAACCGGTGTGTGTTAGAGAACTGTTGTCACTCGATACAGTCAACTAATTTTCAACACAAGGATGTATAAAAACATAACTGGGAAGACCGGGATTTTTTTCTGTTGTATATATATATATATATATATATATATATATATATATATTCTTTATATATTTTTTTCCTTTTTTTTTTTTTTGTGAAAGAAAGGACACCCCACATATGGTAGTCGTTAACAACAACATATAATGGGGGACCAAGTCCCACTAGCAGGGTTGAGCTACCTCAACGCCTGAATCTGGACATGTTTGTAGAGACGCGCAGTTCAGGAAACTCACCACCATATCTGCATATCTCTGCAAAAACGTCCAGATTCAGGCGTTGAGGTAACTCATCCCACTAGCAGGGTTGAGCTACCTCAATGCCTGAATCTGGACGTGTTTGTGGAGAGGCCCAATTCAGGAAACTCAACACCATATCTGCACATCTCCGCAAAAGAGTCCAGATTCAGGCGTTGAGGTAGCTCAATGCTGCTAGTGGGACTTGTATTCTACAGAAGCAGGACCATACGAAGGCCAATCAGGATCAATCAAGACACATACACAAGAGACTGCAAATACAAGGCAGACCATGAAAACGACTCACGACACGACCTAGACATAGCTTGACAAAAAACCCAAACGTGACAACCGTTTCCGAATGATAATACACGAAGCGCAGTAGCAGTAGTGGAGGAACCACGTTCCTCATCGGCGACGACCTTGCCGGTTTCACATGGCCGCCGGCCACTTCACATAAAAACCAGATTTTTAGGGAGCATTACCCCAGTTCGCTTTGACTGCCTATCCTATGAAAATCACCAAAGAGTTAAAAAAAAAAAAAAAAAAAAAAAAAAATCACCAGAGAAGGGGGAGAGTACTGACTGGGGCGAGGTCCCACTAGCAATCGGATAGGATAAAAAGGAGTTTGTGGGGCAGTTGAGTGTGACCCAAATCCTGTCGTGTAGTACTGGCTGTCGAATAATGTCTTCCCACCTGTTGAGGGGTTGCTTGTCAGGCAAGGGAATTTTTCTCCAGGTCTTGAGAATTTTTATCCAGAATGGATCTTTACTGATGTCCTGTCTTACACTACGACTCTCATAACAGGTTTTCCGGACCCTTCAATGGGCTCTCTCATCCACACTAGCATTCCTACGTAAACGGTGCTCAATCAAAAACCTTTTAATTGCGAGGAAGCAACCATGGACAAAAGACCAACTTGCCTTCCTGTACCGAAACCAGACGGCCACCTGTTGCCCAGGTGCGGGAAAACCACAAGGGGCTCTTCGTTTGCCAATCTGCGATAATAGTGAGTCTAATCTGGATCAGTATCGATGTCTTTTGCTTTTCGGGGCACATTGGTGCATCTAAGATTTTTTTTTTTTTTTTTTTTTTTGGAAAGCTTAGACATTCATTACACCAAGAAATCAATGGGACGAGGCCCCTCACAATTCGACCCAGAGTTATCCTGGCAGCCTCAGCCAGTTTCGCTTACGAGCAGAGCTCAAAGTTCCACCTACTATTCCAGAATCTCTTAATCCCATCGTTGCTGGAAACCGGGTCCAGCGTCCCATGTTATTACAAAATAACTTAAAAAAAAAAAAAAGCATGAAGTGCCAGTAAAAAAAAGGGGGACTGCCTGCGCAGTCAGATTTACCTTACCCAACAATTTTGCCTTAAAGCATACATGAATAACCTACCAAAACGCTTGACTGGGTTATTTCGACTAAAAACAGTCAACATCTTAAAAGTCTTTATTCTTCTGTGCAAAGAGCCCAGGGAAGAGTCATCCATATTGCAGGAACAAAGAATGACTTTTCTTGTCCTCTTTGTATCGTCACTCGTGTGTATCTGACAACCAATTCAAGTTAGAGAGCTTTATCTTCCCTACATCATTAAAGAAAGTCAGCCTTCCTTCCTTGGCTTAGTATGTGGCTAAAGAAGGGACAACCTTATTGCACAGCACAAGGCTGACTTTCCTTATTCTCTTTTACTTTGTCATTCATGGGTATCAGACAATCAACTACAGAGTCTTATTTTCCCTTCAGTCTTAAAGGAGGCCAGCCTTCCTTCCTTGGCCCAGGTCTTATGAAATCTCACAAAATTCATCGTTTGACCCTCTGTACGTCCCTTGTCTGACTTGTTGTTGTTGTTGTTGCAGCGGAGTTACTTCCCCCCGGAATGCTCTGGCATTTCTGGCCTTCCATATCACTTCCATGAGGACCCCTCTGCAGCAGAGGGCCATATAGCCCCAATCACTTGTATAATACAGACCCTGAGGAAGAAGCCCTGTAAAAATCCAAAAATCTGACCATTCTATAACCCCCCTTGTGATACTCCTCCAATGGTGTTTCCACCATCTTAGGAACTCCTCTGTCAAGGGACAGGAGAGCCAGATATGGACCACATTCTCCCAAACCCAGTTACATCGCATGCATGTCGTAGATATCTCCATCCCTCTGGAGGATAACCACATTGTTGAGGCTGTCACTAGTAGGGATTGGAGCCACATAATACTTGCATGTTTTTTGTATTGGAGTCTTCCTTGACGCCTTCCACAGACCCTGGAGGCCCATTTCCATGACCTCACCACCTTGGTAGGATTCAACTCGATGTAGTGCCAAAGATGACGTTGTTTTCTTCAATTTACTTTGCTGGCTTTGAACACGAACCTTCGGTTTGTACGGCGCAAGAGGTGTTTGTGAGGGTTGTCCTTCCCATCCTTGCAGAAGGGGCTCCACCTTGAAATCGCTTGCTTTACCCAAGTAGGTTGCCTTCACTCTTCTATTGTGTACCCTTCGAATTAAAACCCGTCCTTCCTCCAGGTGCCTTGAGTGCTGGATGTGTACATTTTTCTCCAACACTATCAGGGGCTTCTTAAAGTTTGAGCCATCGGGAATTCGCCATCTTTCTGCTCTTACTCCCTGAGCCAAATCTGGACTTGTTACATGCAACACCTGATACGGCTGGTCCTCTGCCAAAAGCCATGACCCAATAGGTTGATCTGTATCTGGCTGCAGCTGCTTGAACCAACAGTGAGGGATAGCCTTGATAAGCGCTTCTCTATGCTCAGCAACCTTACGTAGATGTGAGAGTTTTCTGCGAAGGATGGGGAACTCCAAAAAATCTACTTTTGCAATGTCCCAAATATCCCGCACCTGCAAAACACCTTTCTTCACCCATGCTTTCCCAAAACCTCTTGGGACTTTTGCTGCTGAGAAGGACAATCCATTTTCCTGCAAAATCTCTGGATTCTCGAAAAACTGTTGGTTCAGTATTTCCTGCACCGTCTTTGGTGTGTAATGTTCACAAGGCCGAACCTTGTTCCACGCCCCCAATATGCTCCTCCACTCCGAGCCTAATATATATTCTGCCAAATTCATCTAAAGTTTCGTATCCAATCCAGTCATGGCCTGTATCGGCCATTTTGCAAGTAAGGCGATGTTTTGCTGAACTGGGTCCAAAATTCCCAAACCCCTTTTCTTCTTGGGGGTCACCACCACTTCCCAGGCCGCCTTCGAGAGGTAGCCCTATTCTTCGTTTGCAACCGGCTTTCATAAATACCACGCAGCGACGCTCTTGATCCTCTTATAGGCCATGTGTCCCAGCCTGTGGACCGTCAACTGGTACCTGTCGCAATCCCCAATCAACACACAGTTCATAGGGTGGGGGGAGGAAGAAGACTGACTTATCCCAGTTTACGGAGGCTTCAGATAGTGTACAATACTCATCTACTACCGACCTCAACTGATTCATACTCCCCACCCTATTCTCGTAGGCTACCGTTAGGTCATCAGCTATAGCCCCCCCTTTCCAATGGATGGATGGCGACAACCGAAGACCCTTGATTAATTGGTTGGTAATTGTATTACAAATATGAGCGGGGCCAAGGGGCACCCTTCCCTCAGAGACCTAGATATGTGAAATTCTTCCGATTGTTTTCCATTCACAAGTACTGTGACTGTTGCCCTTTCGTACACGACCTTGACTCATCCACGAAACTAGGGACCAAAGCCCATTCTCATTGGGGAGATGTTAACGAATGCCCAACTAACCTTATCATATGCTTTTTCCATATCGAGCATTAGTATAGCCACCTTCCTTTTTTCTCCTCCTATTACTTCCAAAGCTTACATTGTCGCCATTATGTTGTCAAAAATTGATCGACCCTTGACAAAGGTCCCTTATTCTTTCCCTACAATGGTCGGGAGGGCCGCAAACAATCTGAAAGCTAAGACTTTAGCCAATATTTTGTAGGACACGTTTAGAACTGAAATGGGCCGCCAATTTTTTTTTTTTTTTTTATAGAGTAGGGAGATCATCCCTTTCAACATGCCTTTAGGCAAGGAACCAAAAGAGCGGGATTCATTATAAATATTGCAAAAAAAATTCCCAAAGGCCTCCCAAGCAGTTAGGAAAAATTCAATGGGTAAGCCATCTGGTCCGGGACACTTGCCCTTGGCCATTTGTCTTGTTGCTTGGGTGACTCCGTATAATGTAATTGGTTCATCCAAAGTCATGCTACTTTCCACTGACAGACTTGTCGGTACACAGTTCCAAAAGGAAGACTGGTTAGCCAAGTTTGAGTCAAAATTGTCAAATGACCTTCTTGTTGACACTATGTCTCGAAAGTAAGTCATGGCATAGGCGCACAAGTCCTCTGTGGTCGTAGCCAGCGGGGCTGAAATTGCAAAGGGGTGTACAAGCTTCCTCATCGCCGACTTTGCCATTCGTCTGATTAACATTTTGAATGTATCCTTTGTCATCTTGTCATAACCCATGATTCCCTTGATTTTCAACCATTCTTGTCATTCCCTCTGTTTCATAATTTCCAATTCTTCTAATTTTTCGACCTCCCGGTCCCTTTTTTTTTACCAGTAATACTCTAGGAAGGGGTCAGAGTTTGGGCATGAGTCCGCCTCCTCTATGATTTTAGTTAGTTGTTGTTCCTTCCAAGTTCTGACTGCAACTTTAATTCTTGAAAATTCAATCAATGCAGCCTGTAGGATCCCAATTCCTGCATCTACCCAGTCTTTTGGATTTGTGAAGAGGTCTCGCGCTAGTTCCCAATCTTCCATCTGAGTTTTAATCCACTGGGGAATCCCTAGGTCCTTGAGAATTTGGGTGTTCAGTCGAAAAGGGGGGCTATGTGTGTCAATTACCTCCTTCGGGGTGGTATGCATTATCACAAGATAGTGGTTTGACAACGTAGCAAAGGCTGTTTTGAATCTGTCGCTCGGTCCCAGGGGCACCCTCTTGCTAGAATCAAGTCTAGACGACGTTTGGGGAGCATCCTTGGACGGGCGGGGACCCCGCCATGTATAACCATGCACATCTGGGTTCAGGGTCCTATATACGTCCACAAATTCATGGACTTGCATGAATGAGTGGAGGAGGACAACATCATGCATCATTGGAGTAGGTGCAAGGGAGTCTAATCCCAGGATTCAAAATGCAATTCCGATCTCCTAAAAGTATTGAGTTTTTTGTGTCTGGAATAACTTTTGGGAGATCCGTAAAAAAAATAATTATTTGCATATAATTGACTGAAGCATATATTACCATTATCGCCCAGTCTTCGTTTTCCATTGTCAGTTTCACCCAGGCCCATCGACCTTCGAAATTTGTGTAACTGTCTATTACATCCACCTCCAGACCTTTTTTAATCAAGATGGCCACCCCCTCTTTGGTCCCGTCTGCAGGCGACCAAACCTGGGGGCCAGGCCACCAGTTTTGGATGTCCGCCATTTTATCAAGGCCTATTTTGGTTTCATGTAAACCAACAATATGCACTTTTTGAGTATAAATCCACCGAGTAAGTCTTTCTCTTTTAAAGGTAGCATTTTGGTCACCAAGTCCGCGTACGTTCCAACTTGCCAACCTGATCCTATTGGGAAGGATCATCCTCGTTATCCGGGCCGCTGGCAGGTTGGATGCGGTTTTCAGTTGAGGTCGCTAGCTCCTGCCTTAAACAGTTCACCCAGAACAAAGTTCCGAGTTTTTCCGATATGATTTCGTTGGAGATTCTCAGCAAAGGCAGAGTCCCTGATCATAACAATGTTGTCTGTGTGATTGAGCCAATCTGCCACTGCCTTCATTGTAAGTCCTGATGGTAATCGGATGTTCTGCAGGGTGTCTTCAGTAGAGGCTACCAAGTGGGCTACCTCAACCCAAAATAACTTTAAATCATCCCACTTCTCTTTGCTGCTGCCAATTTGCAGCAAATCCAAAAATGCAAAGAGAAGACGGGTTTTGCCTCCAGTTGGTAAGTCAACCAATTGCTTTGCCATTTTTGGTTCCTGTAACAGACTAACTTCCCTAAGGTTTTGGAGGATATGAATTTTAACTAGATTGCATACCACTACCGGGGAAGGCGAGCCTCTTAATATTACCATAGGCAGCATAAGGGACTCATCTTTCCCTCTGACTGACAAAAACCTCGGTACAAGTCCGTCATGTGCGCATATTACAGGTACCAAAAAATCAGAGATTTGACCTTTTACTTTATGGTTTTCGCCTCGACCGAGAATGTGCATCGGGCCTGACAAGGCCAGAGACCGTTTTGTTGTTTTCGTTGTTTGGGGTCTTCCTCTTTTCAAGGGAGAGATTCGGGCTATATTTTCGCTGGGTCCAAAATTTTCTTCTTCTTCCAACCGTACTTTGAATTTTAGCCCCTCCACTCTTGGATGTTTGCTTGAGGAGAACAATTGTGCAGTTTTCTGTCAGGATGCATTAGGTGAGGAGGGAGAGGTAGGGGAGGCAAACAGGCAAGTAATGGGACTACCTTCCTTCTCGTCTGTCTTGGGTTTATATATTTCCTTTTCCCCCAAGACTTCTTCCACAAACTCTGTTAAACCTTCAGATACTCCTTCTGATAATCCCTCTGTTGGGGAAAAAAATTCTGAGTTTGTCTTTTCACCTCTTTCCTCCTCCTCTTCACCCTCTTCATTCGATCGTAGTTCCTCCCACCTTGTGAACTGTTTCTTGCTTTTCCCTTTGAACGTTTTAGTCTTAATAGCTGATTCTCTCCTAGGCTTCATCATCATTTGGTTCGCTGGTATTAAAGGCATTATTGTTAATTACAACGCAACCCTTTAGCTCCTCGTTCGACAGGCCTGCCAGTGTTGCAACAACTCTGTCTGTCAACTCAGATAGTTGAACCGCTGATGGTGATTTACTGCGATTCTTTTTTCTGCCCGAAGCCGACAATGCCTTCACTGTTTAACCAGTTGGGGAATCCCTAATCTCTTTTCCTTGTGACGCCCAAACCTCACGCCCAGCACGACTTCCTGATTAGAGTATGATGTGGGTCTGGAAGTGCGGGAAAGGGGTGTGCCAAGGATCTAGGAAAGTGGGGGTGGAGTCCCAGGTTGGAACTGAGATCTCCGGTGGCAAGTTTAGGGACACTGGTGCAAGATGGCACGCAAAGGCCGGGTCTGGGATTATCGTCCTCGTCATTCTCGCCGCTGTGGTCGGCTTCGTGGGTTGTAGTGGCGATCGCGCGGTTCAACTAGTTGTTGGCACTGCTCGGCTTCGGGTCGGGTTCGCCGAGTGATCTCCAAAGCTCGATATCCCTGGTGCCGCTGACACTTTTCGCACGGCATGAGGGGCCAGTAGCAGGCTATGGAGTTCCACGGCACCACTGTGAGCTGGTGATATGGGAGAAGGAGGTGAAATGAAGGGAAACTGGTGGTGATAACGACGAAGCCGGGGGATATGAAATATTGCGTGTTATAAGTATCTGGGTAGTCGAGGTCCCTGGGATCGTTAGTTACGGCACAATGAAAGTCCCTCGCACACAATCGGGCGTTCTCTGTCAGACAGGGGAATTCCGAATTTTTTAAGTTTCCCCGCCGTCTGAGTTGTTCACTTTCCCAGTATTCGCGATATTTCGAGTCCCTCAGACTCTCACAATCGGACATCCAAGAGGGAAATTTCGCTGCCATATCCGCTTAACAAGCTCGGTCCTCCGCATTCTTATAGGGGATTCAAGGCCGACCCACGCAGACGAGCGCGTATGTGGCGACTCGGTTTTCTCGAGATCGCGATTGTACACAAGCGTGCACGTGAGAAACAACGGATTGGTCCCGGGGTTCATTGCACCGATCGCGTTCGGTATACATGCAAATATCCTACTCATGCTTCATTGGATGAGATCTAGTCATTACATACCATACATGTGACGATAGGGAGGGAAAAAAAAAAGGGGGGGAGGACAATCAACTTCTCACAACACTCTAGGTGATCGACAATTGACGATCAAACCCAAACATCCATAACGAGCGTTTTCAATCAGATCTGAGCGTATAGCTCTCGCAAATGGATAGTAGACAGGGATGAAACAGGCATCGCAAAACAAGGTTGGAAATCCGAAAAGATCACTAATAAAAAGGAGTTCGCATTCATTCCATGCGTACATAAGAAGTAAAAACGACAAGGAAAATCCGAGACGATTTACAAAGAGAAGTCCAAAAAGGCCGAGATAAAATCGGCCATATCAGAGGCCAAAATTATGCAGATAGACAAAGGAGAGAACCTCATCCCACATTCACAACTGCTCTCTCTCTCTCTCTCTCTCTCTCTCTCTCTCTCTCTCTCTCTCTCTCTCTCTCTCTCTCCACTCCCGATGCAAGCAGTCCGTCGCCTCGCACCAACTCAGAGTTGTCACCCCGCTTGGTTCGATCATGCAAGCCAAGTTCTCCCGTGCGCCACAGTCCGTCGCAGCCCCACACGTCAACCCCGCATACCCGACACCACCTCGTCGGATCGCCCAACTCTCTCGTCGACTCACTTCTCAAGCTGACTCGTTAGCCGACCCTCACTGATCGCGCTAACTCCAAGGTTCTTAGAGAGCAAACTAATCGCGCTTGCAACATTTATAGCATGCATGCCTGCGCGAAAGGTACGTGATTAAGCCCAGGTGGACATGAGGAGAAGAGGGAAAGTGCCTACGCTTGCATGGCCAGGCCGCGGTGCGGGGGTCGTAGCCACACTCCACGCATCGATCCGGTCATGCAGGCGCTCCAACCAATAGAACAGAGTATGCAGGATGAGGAAGAAGGAGAAGGCGGGCAAACACGAGGAAACCAAGAAAGAAGAGAGATACAGTTACAATCGTGTCCGCAAAAAACGACAGTTACACAAGATCAAGGGCGCGATCCAGTCAGAGTCAGTTCCAAGCGCAACAAGATGCGTGCAAACGTGACGCAACAAAATTCAAAGTACATAAATTCCTAGCCTAAGTCCTAATTGCAAAAGGAAATTCCCAAAAACTAGGAAAGGAAAAACAATTCCGCGAGCCTATGGGGGCTCGACATCGGTTGAAAATTCAAAAACGATATTCCCGCACGATGATCGTGCCAAAATTCCTAGTGCTCACAACAGAACAAGAAAGAGGCCATGGCAATCGTTGTCCATCGCGCTCGCTAAGGCGCGACTAATCGATCGTCAGTGCGGGACTTTCCCGACACCGACCCAACGAATTTCCACAGAAAACAAAAAGAAACGAGTGGATCCACACAATCAACCCGACCAGCCCATCTTCCCGCAACTCACCCATCCGACCCGTCTCTTTTCCCCAAGCAGCTTCGCGTAGAAAGTCGCGCAATTACAGAAAATGGTTTGTCACATATGTGAAACCAGGGGTTTCCAATCTTGAGCAAATTCCTGCTTGCTCACACACTTCATGCGTCGATCCATTAACCCGACGATCGACGTGGAGCTCGCACGCCGTAGGATCTGAGTGTGGAAGTCATCCGACGTGGCATACATGGGCTCAGTCCAGAATGTTATCGGGGAAAGGCATCCGGGTGGGGGAGGTGGTGGATAGACTTGGGGGAGAGGAGGCATGAAGCGGTAAATTTCCTCGTCGTTGGAGGGGAGTGGGACGTAATGAATGGAGCGATGGATGCGAGGAAAGTGAGGGTGCCGACGTTGATGGGGGAGAGAGGCGAGGTAGTCAGGGTAGAGGGTGCAGAGGGTGCGGCGGATGGCAGCGCGTAAGTCATCATATTCTTCGCACGCAGGGATCGTGCTCGCGGCGACCTAGTAGACCTCTGTATTATTATACTCCACCAATCCACGCTAAAGAGGAGGACAAGGAGGGGGAAGGAAGTGACGAGTGAGCGAGTAGTAGCATGCGGGAAGAGGGTGACCAGAAGGCGGGTGGCGTAGCGGTGGTAGACGAGGGAGAGGGGAAATGGTTGCCACGTATCAGGGAACGGGGGCCGGCCTAGGAGCTGCTGGAGGGTGAGGAAGCCACGGGGACGACCGGATAACGACCAGGGACGAAGCCCGAGCACCCGCATCTCGACGTAAACGAAGGGTTGAGGGTCGAACTGGGGAGGATTGGGAGGGCGATTGACTTCTTCGGCGGCGCCAGCTTCTTGATCCCTTTGTGGTGGCACTGCCATCTCGTTCGTCTTCCTCCCGCGGAGGTTCAAGATTGTGCGTCGGATTGTCCTGCAGCAGTTGTGGTGGTGACCCTCCTGATTCTTCGATCGATCGCTTTTCTTCTGCTGCCGCCCGTTTCCTCTGGGCCACAGCCTCTCTTTCTTCCCGGCTCAGCTCGTCGGAGCCGCTCGACTCCCCCGATCTACCTTCTTCTTCCTTCGATTCCGCCCGTCCTGAACTGGCCTCTTCCGATCCTTGGTAATCGGGATCGGATTCCCGATCTTCTTCCTCTGCCGATGCTTCTTCTTCGTCCTCCTCCTCCTCTTCTTCACTCGTCTCTCCTGCGGGAGCACGCCAGATGAGCGGGTCCCACGTGGAAAAATCGATAACGTCGACGTGTAGATACGCACCCGCCGAGGGCACGTAATAGCTTCCCTCCTCCAATTCCATACAGATGGACCAAAGAAAATGCGACTCTAGGGTACGAGTGAGCGTGGCTGTCCCTGGTCTCTCGTCACAGTGTGAGAGGATCTCTGATGGCAGGTCGTCGAGTACTTGGGTTAGAAGCACCAGCAGCTCGTCCGTAATGGAACTCAGATGGCTGCTGCGCACTTCTCCAAAAATGATCCCCCAAAAATCTCCCTCCGTGTGCGTTCTCCACCCTTGGATGAGCAGCAACTCCACCTCCTCGTCCGGGATCTCGTCCTCCACACTTCTGTCCGCGGGTTCCGCCCAATGGAAGGCGACCCCAAGGAGGCAAAAACTGAGCGCTACGTAGGTTTGCCACCACTGCGTCCACTTGACCACGTCTAGAATTGGCACATCCAATGACTTGATCGTGAAGGAGAGGGACGCTTCCGCGGCGGATTGCCAAAACGTGGGAACGTCAGAGGGGAGACTGAAGGTAGAGAGGCGATGGCGGTTCATTGAGGCCGAGCGAAGGGATGAAGCACATGAAGGGTGACCTCTGGTGCGATGGAGGAGACCCGAAGCTGAAGATCGATGTCGTTCGTTGTTACGACACGACCGCGCGGTCGGGCCAATAGTCACACCCACTCAGTTGTGATGTGTGCTGCCCAGTCTTGCAGCTATCGGAGGATGGCAGTGTGTCGTGCTGGATGCAGCGTCGTGATATCGCCTGTGAAGACGACAATGACTGACATGTGGCTCTCGTCGGGTGGGGACAAGCGCAAAAAGGTTAACACCTCGGCCAACACTCTTGCCACCTCGGACGGGCCGAACTGGAACTCTGCCGCCACGTGGATGGCTGCCGTACTGAAGAAGGCCGCGAATCGGAGAAGATCTGGACTCAACCGAGGATGTCGTACTTGTCGGATTGCCGAGAAGGCTCCCCCAGGTACCATTAGACGCTCTCTGATCACCTGCTCCGTCGAAAAGCTCATGGCGATGGAGAGTTGAGAGAGAAAGGAGGATTCTAGAGAGTCGTCGTCCTCGTCTTGGTTGAGGGACGATGCGGATGATGGAGGAGAAAGAGAAGAGGGGAGAGGACGAAGGTAGGACATGTGTCGAACGATCGGACGAGCCGATCGACTCCCCGACACCTTCGGCGTGAGCCGCACCGTGTTCACCCCACTGGGATCAAGCTCGACCACGCGAAATCGCCCAAAGAATCGTGGCGCTAACTTGCCTTGGCGAGCACATTTCGTCACCTGCACGATGTCCCCCAATTTATGTTGGGGTCGAGGCCCATCATTCCCATTTCGGGCCTCGTAGCTCCGGACCTGCCTACCGTGGGCCATTTCCGTCATACGCTGTCTTTTTCGGGTCAGTCGGGGGAGGGCTTTTTCCATCAGCTCTAGGTGGCATTGGGCCTTATCCTTAACCGTCGCGGAAGGGTCGTCTCATCATTTAGGCTCGATAGGGCTATACAGGGCAGGCTATTAGTCCGTAGTTGGAAGGGGGTCAGACCCGTGGACTCACGGGGTGTCCCCCCGTGGATAACAAGGATATGGTCCACGATATCGGGCCAAGGCCTCGTGTCATTCGCCACGATATTGCGTCGCAAAGCAGTCTTAATCACTTGATTGACGTTCTTCACCAGTCCGTTGGATTGCGATATGTGGGGAGCAATGTTGCGGATGGAGACGCCATGCAGGACTAGGTTCCTCAAAACTTCCCCTCTAAATTATGCCTCGTTGTCCATCAGGATCTCCTCGGTGTCCTGGCGCATCCCGAGAAAGCGGTTAATGTATCGCGCGGTTTCGGCTGCCTGTCGCGTCTTACACGGATAGGCCTCGATTCATTTCGAGAATGGTCTACGAAAACCAGTAGAATTGAATACTCGCAGCTATTAGGTCCAGGGGGAACGACAATATCTGTGGTGTCCATACTAATCCTCTGGAATGGCCGTTCGACTACGGTAGTCATTATCGACCTAGGCGGCTGAATCGGCGCCTTGTCAGCGGCGCAGACCTGACAATTTCGGACGATGAACTTGATATAGTCGCGAATGTTGGACCAATACCATTCGTTTTTATCAACCGTTCCCTCCGTTGTCGGGGCAAATACCCTGACAAGGGTATTTGCCAGGGTTTTTCAACGTCGGACGTTATCCGACTCTTTCATTGAGTTGAAGGACTTAATGAGACCGACGGTTGCCAAAAGTTTATTCAGACCTGACTATGACTGAGCGACTAAAAGTTTTCTAGCTTTAGTCCGGACGCTTGTGGCGTCCGAGAGTAACGATTGCAACTGGAAGTGTTTTGTTTTGTCGAGCCGCGCGCCTGTATCAGGCGCCTATTCTGTGCCAGGTACAGACGCGGGGCAGGGGGTAAATTACCCTGTTGTGCTTGACTCTAGTTCGACCTTGTGAAATGACTCTAAGAAAAGGGAGGCTGCTCGTTTGAAAACGAGCTGCCCCTACACAGGAAAACGAGGGGGCAGGGTGAAGAAAAAAAGGGAAAGAAAGGAAGGGGAAAAAAGGGGTAATGGCCGCGAATGTGGCCGCGCCCGTGGGACAGGTGCAACCCTTAGAAGCTTCTAGGGGCTGATGGGACTGAGCTTGTTCATTTTGGGCAAGCAGCTGAAAATGGCTTGATACAACCACTTTGAGGCTGCGCCTGGCCGAGGGTGGCGGTCGGGTCCATTGCCAAAGCTTGGGGCTTGATGTTCCTAGTGGAACATCAAGATTTCGAGCCCTCGATCGAAGTTCAGATCGAGGGTCAGACTCAGCCCCGTTTTTTGGCTGAGCCTCAAGTGGCTGACCACCACTCCAGCCCAGCTATAAAGCAGGGCTGGCTAGCAGCATCCTCACTCAGTTGAGGTGCTGCCCACATTCTGACTGAATGTGGAGTGGTGAGCAGCATTATGCTGCTGAAGCGCTGCTGGAGAGAGGCGGTGCTGCCGGTGGAGGTGCTGCTAGCGGAGTGGAGGCTGCCATAGCCACCACTTCATTTGGTGAAGTGCAGGGGAGATTCTGCCCGTTTTGCACGGCGGCAGCAGGTCTTCGGCAAGCGGTGTAGGGGAGACTCTACCCGTTTTTACATTGCGGCAGCGAATGTATTTTTGGCAGAGTTGCGGGAGCGCTGCCGAATGTTTTCGGTGCCAACTTTGATTTTTTGGCAGAATTGTGGAAGCGCTGCCGAATTTTTTCGGCAGCAACTTTGATTTTTTGACAGTGCTGGGGGAGCGTTGCCGAATGTTTTCGGCGGCAACTTTGATTTTTTGGCAGTGACGTGGAAGCGTTGCCGGATTTTTGCGGTGGCGACATTGGTTTTAACGACAGTGGTGCGGAAGCGCTGCCGGTTTTTCATGGCGGTGGTGACAATCGCACTTTAAGGGGAGGTGCTGACCGCTTGGCTGCATGACAATGGCGATGTTTTTTTTGTGAGGTTACACTGCTAAAATTTTGGTATGGCGGCAGCGGCACTTCGGTGGGAACTGCTGCTAATGTTTTTTGGCACGGCGGCGTGGTACATATTTTGACGGCGCAACAAGCAGTGGTCTGCCGTCATTTTTGTAGTGTGCAACAAATATGGTAAATTCTATTGGGGCCTAGAGGTTGGGCTAGTTCTGGTGCACGATGGGGTCTATGCGGCAGTGGTGCGTGTACCAGCGGCATGGAGAAAGTGCGGGGTGAGTGCTCACGTCAGTGCCAATTGGAGTTGCGGCACTTGCGGTTTGCGCCAGCTGAACATCTTAATTTTTTTGGGATTCGCGGTACATGCGGTCTTCAGCCAGGGCCACCTTTATTTTTTTGCGGCATGCAAGGCAAGCGATTTTGAGTTATGAACCACACAGTATGGCGGCGATGGTATGGGACTGCATTGGGACCAGATGAGACCAATTTTGAGATCGGGACCGGTATGTTCGTGTGGTTATTGTGAGTGAACGTGATGGAGGCGGCATAGACTTGTCGTTGGTTGAGGAAGTGTCTTTGGAGGATGAGGTGCAATAGGGACTGCGTTGAGACTGTTCAGGATGTTGAGGCAATGTGAGGCTGGACCTTAGAGAGCACCCTCCTTGAGGGTTATTCCATTTGAATTATCTCAGTGGACCTGATCTTTGTGTGATCAGACATTTGGAGAAGGCGGCGGACCGTCATTCAGTGAAACGACCATAATTCGTGAAGTTGTGAGCCGCGTATTTTCATGTGTGCCGCATATTTTTCTACGGCTGTCATTTTCTTCTGATTGGAATATTACCCGACTTTCTTGAGTGGGACGAACCAAACTTCACTCGAGGTAAGTTGAATGACTTAGACTTTCTTTTACACCTGTGTAAACCCGCACTTTGCTTGACCCTGTTCATTTTGAATGTTCAAAAGAAAAGGTAGAGGAAAGTTGTGCGAGTCATGCATGTGAATAAAAAAGTCTGACTTGAGTATGAGATTGTACTCTTTTTCTTTTGAACGTGTTTTCTTTGCGTGTTGTGCAGGTAGGTAGAAGGGTGCTTGCAAAGGAGATTGGTTATACATATTTGAGATAAAGCAAAGGATTATCTTTTTTTTACCTTCCACCTGGCTGCTTGTGAAAGTGAAAAATGTTGTTTTGAAAAAGGTTGTTCAACATGTGTCATAGAATGAATACAATTGAAATAAAGCAGATGAGGTCAAATGGACTTAGTCTTTTCCCATGATTGACCCTTTCTATCCCGAATGACCTTATCTACCTGTACCTGTCCGAAAAATTCTTATTCTCTATCTCCTTCGATTGTCTTTTCGTCAAAGTTACCCTGAACTAAGGAGAGGTGAGAATAATTGAGAGCAACTTGTTGTGGGCACATCCTCTATCTCTATGACGCATTTGGGGCGGGGGTTCGTTGCTTCAGGAACCGACCCTATTATCGACCCAGAGTGGACCGTTCTACGGGAGGGTACTTTGCCGATTCGGTGGAGACGGTCCGACTTCTGAGATCCGAGTCTTGTGCTCGGACGAGGGGGAGGAGTACCCCAGACCACTTCCTAGAGGGAGAGGCATGCAACACTTCAGACAATGCCCCTGATCAAGAATCATTCGTAAAGTAACCCGTTATCCTTGAAAATTGGGAACATATGGAGATGAATGTGTGCGTGTCTTATCTTAAGTCGGCAGCAGGCAAAATGAATGATTTTGGCAACGCGTCTCATCAAGTCAAAACTTAGGTTGTCGAACGACCATGTTGACAGCATTAATGTTATTTTCGATTAGCCAACTTCTTGTTGGCAGTTGGTTGATTGTTTTGTGGCGTTCGCCCTGAGGCGGTCAGATTGTATTTTGATCTTATGATAATGAATGTATTAAATGAAGATTTAATTTCTTTTAGTTATCTTTTCAGATTGAACATACCATCCTATCGACTACGGTCGATTCCTTTTGATATAATTATACGTGTGGCTATTGTAACTTTCCTTTGACCAGTATTTAAAGGGACTAGGATCAATGTTGGGTTTCGCATTTGGTTGGGACCGTCCTAGTCGACCGACGTCCACTTCGTACTTAGGAGATCAGCGCCCTAAGGAACGGACGGCGTTCGGGTTCGCTTGACGTTAACCAAGCGTATCTATACTACAGCGAACGAGCTACCTCTGCAATTGCATCTAAAAGCTTTCGCATGTGGGTAAGTAGTTCGGTAAGGATACGCCCCTAAGGGTGGTGACAGCCCTTTAGGGAGGGAAAGCTTATGCCCCGCGGGAACCTATCATGTCGTAGGGACCGTGGGATGTACAGTTGGCGCACCCGGCTAGAGCGGCGACGGAACGACACGACCTCGCCCATCTCAGCGGCTCACGGGATTAGTTAGGCGTCGTTCCCGAGTAATCTCTTGGTTGTTTTGTTTAACTCATGCGTGACATGGCCAGGGGGACTCTCGCCTTTGCAAAAAAGTCGGGAGCCGATGCGCTTGACACCGTGATTCGGACAGCGAAATGAGCCGCAGTTTCCTCGTGGGTTGACTTAACTTAGTCGTACCTCATGAACAGATGCGTGACAGACATCCAAATCCCGCTTCCGTCCGTTTTCCGTTTATCTAACCGTCCCTCATTCCATCGGTAATCTCGAGCCCTCTCGTTGGCCCGTCTCCGGTCCTCCTTGGTGAAGTCTCGAAGAGGGTTTCCAACTACCATTGTTATCAAGACGACATTTGTCCATACTTCAGCCCTTCTAAACCGTCGAATATTTTCTAGTCCTTCAGACGTGGCTTCGAAAAATCGAGCCTTCGTCGGGATTTTGTCGGTGCGGCACAGAGGATACAGGCAGGTTTTGTCCGCATTCCGATACTGGATACATGAGCCATGGGCTCGTGAAACACATCACTGACAATCTACCCATTCAACATATCCTTCCCCGCTTGGTCGCATAGGAACCGAATAGACTCTCGAAATGGCCTCGCAAAAATAACAAAACTTGTCAAGGAGGGAGGAGAAGGAGGAGGACAAGAGAGGAGAAAGGTGACCCTCGGGATTACCGTCGCGCCCCATTGCCATCGTGTCGATCACCCCTTCGGAGCTCGAGGAAGGATGGCCACCTGTCCGTATGATCGCTCGTTGCTTGGTTCTGATTCCTTCTACGGGTAATCTCTTCCCCTTTAGTCAACTTGTCGGGTCGATGCAGACGGGTCAAGCCGTCAGCGTTCCTGTACTTCTCCGTCTTCCGGTGGACGATATCGAAGTTGTACTCTTGCAACCGTACATCCCATCGTCCAATCATGCCCGTGTAATTGGTGAGCCTCTTAAGGGCCAGCAAGGGCTCATGATCCGTGACAAGGAGAAACTTATGCCCGTAGAGATACGGATGAAAATGCTGAATTCCCCAAACCACTGCGTAACACTCTCCCTGAGGGACTGAGTCGTTTCTCCGTTCGTCAGGCACTGTCCGTGAAGCGTATTCAATGATGTGTTCACGACCGTCTTTCCCTTTCTGGGCTAGAATTGCGGAGATCGCTTCAAGCTGCCAATCCGTAATGAGTACGAACTGCTTTTGCGGATCCGGGCGGACCAAAATAGGCGCAGTAACCAGGGCCTCCTTCAAAGTGACAAAGGCCTGCTCGCACTCAGTGTCCCACCGTAAGGGTTGGTCGTTACGCAGAAGGTTCGTGAGAGGTCGTGCGACCGCCGCGAAACCCTTGATAAATCTGCGGTAGCACGACGCCAGTCCCAAAAAGGCCCGAACTTGTGTTAGTGACGTAGGCGTGAGAGTCTCTCGGACCGCCGCGACCTTTCTCGAATTTGGCCTCAACCCGCATCGCGTCACTAAGTAGCCCAAGAACGAGATTTCCGAGAGGAAGACATCGCTTTTTTCCAGTGCAATTTTGAACCCAGCGTCCCGCAACGCTCCCAACGTCTATTCAATATGTTGAACATGTCCGTGAAAAGAATCCGAGTAGACCAGAATATCATCCATGTACACGATAACGCAAAAATTAATCATACCCTGCGTCAGTTGAGTCTTGTTAACGAAATTCTGAAAGGTCACGTTCATCGCCTTTTGGAATGTGGCTCGTGCATTGCAGATTTCCATCGGACAACGAATCCACTGTCATGTGCCCTCAAATAACACGAATGTCGTGTTCGGCCGATCCTCCTCCCTAACCAAGATGTGATGGAATCCGTGGCGAATATCAAACTTACTAAAATAATTCGCACACCCAATCGCATCCAACAAATCATCAATCCGGGGAAGGGGATAAACATCCTTAATCGTGATATCATTCAATTTCCGGTAATCATGCAAATACGAATCGACCCGCTCTTTTTCGGGACTAAGACCACGGGAAATGATCGAGGTCCAGTTGCTGGTTCAATCCATCCGTTAACCTCAAACTCCTGGATCCTTTGTAGCGCAATTTTTCTTTCTACGAGAGAATATCGGTATGGCTTATAGTGGATCGAGGGAGGCGTTCCGGTCTGAATCTCGTATTGAATAACTAAAAATAATCCAATATTCGTATCCGTTACTCTAATCGCCTCTTGATATTCAGTCAGGATATCTGCAATCAGTCGATGGGTTTCGTTAGGTACATACTGAGGCACATGCAGTTCGTACGGTTTTCCGTGTATAGTAACCTCCACGTGTTTTGTGTTCACTCTGTGGTCATTCTCAGTAGGAGGAGCAGAAATGAAGGAGTTATCCGATCGCCAGGAGAACACGGTGACGACCATCTGAGCGTCCTCTTCCCGGATAGCCACGTGTTCTTCCGGGATCACACCGTCGCTAATGTCTTGCCAGGGAATCGACTTTTCGGCAATTTTGATCCCAAGCTCGTAAAACGTAGACTCGTCGTGCCCAGGGGGTTCCAAAGTTTCGCTTCCAGCCCCTAAGCGTAATAATCGCACCTCCTTATCGGGTGACAGTAAGGAACGAGGCAGCCCTGAGATGTCGCAAAATGCCTTCTTCTTTCGGTATCGCGGGTCGTGGCTTCGTATAGGGTTCGAGGGGGGTTCCAAAGAGTCGATCATCCGGGACACTTGTACAAGGGGTTCTCCAAAAATCAAAGTCCGAGTCCTTTGCAGGTTTCTTTCCGTAAGGACGAATGTTTTGGAAGTCTTTTGTTGGATTGGATAGCGAATCAGTTGTCGAATCGTATCGAGATCGGCTTCATTTTCGCTATCGGACTCGCTGGGGGAACTATGTTCCTCATCCTTATACTCGACTTTCTAAGTTGGTTGCCCCCAGGTGATTACTCGGAGAGCGAGTCCGGGGGTCGAAGGAAGTTTCTCAGTTGGGGGCATCATGGTCCGCAGAGTTAGGCGCATTGGAATAACATATGGTTTTGTGTCTGTACTTCGTTATCGATCGTCGTTCGGAGTCCAGATTGCCCCACAGTGCGACAAGCGCCAGTAATCCCAGAAGTACATCGTAGGTATTGACATCCAATACTACCACATCCCCTAAAGCATGAATCTTTCCCAACCAAAAAACGACATTCGTCATTCTTCCCACTGCTTTTATCTTCTCTTTATCCGCCGAGACGAGATGGTTTTTCTCGGTTAATGTGATCAGATCTTTCCGTCGCACTGCCTTTTCCACAACCCTCGGTGATATGGTCAAAACAGCTGCTCATAAATCGATGACGACGTTGTACGGGGCTCCCCATACTTCGATGTCATATTCCGTGGATTTCCACGGAATGACTTTAATGCGTAAGAAATGATCGTCTTTTTGAATTAGTCCCAACCATATTGGAACTGACATGCTGGGCTTTTCGAGCTCTTGATCGGGAGTTGGGGTCTTCCCTTTCATCATTGTCAGTTTGTTAAGAGCGAACCATTTTCTGCTCGCCTTGCAATGCTGCAGCATGCGTTCATTAACCTGTTCAGATATAGACAGCAAATTGCCAATTGGCAATGGAATCCGGTGGTCTAAGGCCCGAACAATATTCAAAACGTCGATTTCTCCTGTTACGAAGGAAGGATTGCCCGACTCCATTTCGTTTGGGGAAGGTCTCCACTCAGCCACTTCCTTCCGCTCATCCGCCGGTCGGATGGTTCCGATCATCCCTAACCTTGGATATCCTCAGGCGATATATTGATCCAGCGGGATAAGTTCCTCTGCTTCCTTGGTAGTAGCTATCGTGCTTCCCCCGCCTTCTATTTCTTCGAGCATCGTTCCTATCCTTCCTGGACCATTGGCCACTGACGCAGCGGCCACAGGAGCAACCTCGACTCGACTCGGAGCTTGCGCTGGCCGATGTGGGCAGTTCCGGGCGATATGGCCCGACAGATGACACGTGTAACAGACACTCATATTGGCTGCCATCCCTCCCACTCGTTGAGCGGGGGCAATGCCTTGTGCCACAGGGGCAGCTCTAACAGCAATGGGGCGCATCGATCACATCAAGTACTCCATCCGAGCGTTAATTCCTCGTTGTTCCTTTTTGCTTTCTTGTATTAGGCTGACTAAAGTCCGGGTCAGTTTTAGCATCGCGTTTGGCTCACCGCCCCTGCTCGTCGTATCGGGAGGGGGTGCAAGAACAGGTACGACAGGTACAGGAGCGGCCATCGCTGGCATTGGCAAACGCGTGGTTGCGTCTGCCCCTGGTTTCTTGGTTACGATCTTTTCTAAATAGGTAACTGAAACAGAGACAAAACACATGTTTTCGAATTTATTTTGAAGCGAGACCAGCTCGGCCCTTGCTCTAGATAGCTCTGAGGAGTCTCCCTTTCTAGGATAATCTTCCCCCTCTAGGAAGCTGGCAACAAATTTTCACTCCATTTCTTTTGCCGCAGACATAATCTGCTGCAGAGTATGGTTAATCGGGGAGAACTGTTCTCACAATTTCGCCCTCATGGTCCTGCTGCGAAGCCCATCGATGAATAAATCCCTCCCGACTTGTTCCCCTCGCTCAATTTTGACAAACATCCTATAAAATCGGTTTTGGTATTCCGTGACAAACTCGAGTGACTTTTGTACTCGATCTTTAATCATGAACAAAGCTTGCTCCGGATGAATGTAGTCAAATCGGTTCAAGAAATCCCGTTCAAAAGTTGGGAGATCTACCCAAACGTAAGTGCTAAACCAATGATGCGCGTCCCCTCCCAACCTAGCGGGGATGTTAATTTGTGCTTCATCGTTATCGTATTGTTGCGCGCGTAGAGTGGCTAGCCATGCCCCGGCTAGGTGATCTCCAGGGTAAAAAAGATAGAGATTTGGTGGAGCCATGGGCGCGCGAACCCGTGGGGCCGGAACTGGACCAGGATTCGGATTCTGGTTCTGATTCACATTCATGTTGGTTGCCCGCCGCCCTGCCGACCTCCTTCGTGTTACTATAGGATCGCGGCGCGGCGCGTTCCACTGTCGTGGTCGTCCTCTGTTCGCCAGGTCATTCCGTAACCCTGCCACGTGTCGGCTCCGATACCAACCTCACGCCCAGCGCGACTTCCTGATCGGAGTATGATGTGGGCCTGGAAGTGCGGGAAAGGGGTGTGTGCCAAGGATTTTAGGAAAGTGGGGGTGGAGTCCCAGGTCGGAATTGAGATCTTCAGTGACAAGTTTAAGGACACTGGTGCAAGATGGCACGCCAAGGCCAGGTCTGGGATTATCATCCTCGCCAGTCACGCCGCTGTGGTCGGCTTTGTGGGTAGTGGCGATCATGCAGTTCGACTAGTTGTTGGCACTGCTCGACTTCGGCTCGGGTTCACAGACCGATCTCCGAAGCTCGATATGTCTGGTGCCGCCGACACTTTTCACACGGCATGCGGCGCCGACACTTTTCGCACAGCATGCGGGGCCAGTAACGGGCTACGGAGTTCTATGGCACCACTATGACCTGGTGATATGGGAGGAGGAGGTGAAAGGGAGGAAAACTGGTGGTGATAACGACGAAGCCGGGGGATATGAAATATTGCGTGTTATAAGTATCCGGGTAGTCGGGGCCCCTGGGATCGTTAGTTACGACACAATGAAAGTCCCTCGCGCACAATCGGTCGTTCTATGTCAGACAGGGGAATTCCAGATTTCTTAAGTTTCCCCACCGTCTGAGTTGTTCACTTTCTCAGTATTCGCGATATTCTGGGTCCCTCAGGCTCTCACAATCGGACATCCAAGAGGGAAATTCCATTGCCATATCCGCTTAACAAGCTCGGTCCTCTGCATCTTTATAGGGGTTTCAAGGCCTACCCACGCAGATAAGCTCGTATGCGGCGACTCGGTTTTCTCGAGATCGCGAGCGTGCACGTGAGGAACAACGGATTGGTCCCGGGGTTCAGTGCACCGATCGCGTTCGGTATACATGCAAATATCCTACTCATGCTTCATTGGGTGAGATCCAGTCATAA
>BFEA01000135.1:2733869-2745026 GCA_003427395.1 Chara braunii
TTTTTTTTTTAAACGCTCCATCTATTGGTGGGGAGCATCACCTGCTGGAAACCGGGTCCATCATCCCTTAGATAAATCTTTTCATCATAATAGATCATTGAAAGTGACGCCCTTGTACTAGAAACCATATCGAAATCTACTCTTCCACGCCTATCCAGCAGCAGGGGCGGGTATTGGAGGGGGGCACTGGGGGGCACCAGTGGAGTCTCCCTCCATCCCCTAATCCCTGTCATCCACCAACTATCCCCAGGGCGCCTATAATGTCAATATGTTGAAGGAGTTGATGCTGAGAATCGGGCTCAGCGTCCCAAGAAAAAAATACACTCTTCTCCATCTACTGGTGGGAACCGTCACCTGCTGGAAACCGGGTCCAGCGTCCCTTAGATCGCATACTAACATACCGGGTCCGGCTTCCCATCTCAAGTCAATTCACCTGCAACTGCTTACAGGTGTTCCGAATACGGAGGAACAACATAAAACCAGCAGGACACTCGCAGGAAAACGGCAGAAGAACAACAGACCAGCAGAAGAATCGCAGGCGACAGAGAGCCAAGAAGTTAGAGAAGAAGCAATATTAGAAACAACAGAAGAAACAGCGGAAAACAGCAGAAAGCAGCAGCTAACAGAGAGATCCCAGGAGGTAGAGAAAAACAGGCAGCATAGGGTCTGCTGAGTCTGCTGAGTGTAAACTGAGTGTAATGTCCCGACCAGCGTCCCGGCTCATGCCAATGGCAGTGCTTCTACCAAGGACAACGGGTGGGGGGGGGAAGGGGTCTGCGAAGTCCTGGGCTGGTCGTAGTGGGTTGTCGGGGTCCACCTTGATCCAGTCATGGAAGATCAACTGATAATCTCTTACCATTCCCTCCCGGGGTTTGTCCTGTGGTTCCTCTTCAGACCGAGAAGTCCTGAACCATTTTACCTCAGCCACCCATCCTTCCCTTTCCCCTCCCAGCCAGTCTTTGCTGAAGCAGGAAATAATCCTGTTCATGTCCCCCCAGGTATATGACTGATCAAGCTTATCTTTAGCTGCTTTCCATTGGGTTGCAATTTCATGTTGGACCAATGTTCGTACTTGCTCCATAGTTTCTCGGTCCTCTACCTGCGCCCCCTCTATCTCCAGGATACATCGTTTCCACCGTATGATCCATAGGATGCATAAATCTCCTTGTTCAGTTGCTAGTGATCTTGCAGCTGAGCCTGACAGATAAATTTTATTGGAAATGTATGGGGGCGGTTTTATGCGCCCGATACATTACCAGCCTCTCTACACGTCTCTGATCCTGAACTCATGGGGTGGAGGGACGACGCTTCCCATTCTGACAGGCCAACTGCCCACTCATAATATTTTTGAAATTAATTATATATACGCCACTTTTCTGAATGGAACTCGCGACTGCCCTCTACCCGAAAGAAAATTGCTCGAGAGGGAAGACCCCCCTCCAATGCGTTTTCTTTTTTTTTTGTTAGGCATGGTCAATGAGAGGGGGATCCATTTTCATTCCAAAACTTGAAAAACGGGATACAAACCAAACAATTGATGAAAAAAACAGTGCTGTCAGATCTGCGAATGGACGGCCCTAATGGATCGGACTACTACGTTGTCCTGATTTAATTCGGAAAATACATGTTGCACGGATATAGCAAAGGCTTAGGGGCTCTTTCGACACTCCTCGGGCGCGTAAAGTCCCCGAGGAATTGTTTGTTCCACCTATCCTCGGGGATGCAGTCGGCAAAAAAAACGTGAAAACACTCCGAAGGAAATTCCTTGGGCTCCGAGGATTCCCCAACCATTTTTTCCTTTTGCCCACGAGGTCCTTTGGGCAAAAGGAATCCGCGTTTCATGGAGAGGAGTGGGCACATGGGTAAAGATACGTTTTAACCGAGAATCAAGATCCTGGCGGCACCCTATTGGTTGAAGGTCTCAAACACATTTGATTTTTTTTTCCTTTTCTTTTTTCTTTTCTGACATCGCTCGAAGGAAATGTCCTCGGGCGACGTCCCCGAGAACAGGCGGAACGATGGCGGGAATTTCCTTGAAAACCCCCAAGGAAACTTCCTTCGGCCCCGAGGACGCCCCAAGGAGTGTCGAACGAGCCCCTTATCCCGTTGCTCATGGGACCGCGCCCCCGTGGGCCGATATATGGTGTACTGGTGCTCTAAATGGGCACATGGGTGGAGTTTTATCTCCATTTTGTTACTTTATAGGCCCATCCAGGAGGGGCTTGATGCGAGGCTGATACTTTGGGAATTGTACAACAGAAAAATTCCCATGAGAAATGAAAGTTCAAAAAACATTCCTTAAAAAAAAAATCCTTCATATTTATAAATTATCATTCCAATGTTCGTCCAATTCTAAAATTTACAATTTAATTTGATAAGTTCCCGTCTAAATATGAGCTTTCCCTTCCAACTACATCTATTTGTTCAAGATAAAATGGAAGTCTGGACGAGTTTATGAAATATTTTAATTCGACTTTGATTCTACCACATCAAATATCGTCTAATTTAGATTGGATTAACCTATTTACGATTGAAAATCCTTAGAATGACAGTCCAATTAAAATATTTCATGAACTCACTCAGACTTTCATTCCATCTCTAGCATGCAGTTTAAATAAGAAGGGATACCCCATTCTTGGAAGGAAAGTTTTTAAGTAAGATGAAAAATTTTAAAATTGGAATGACATTTTGTAAGATGGAATGCAAATTTAAAATTTAGAATGTAATTTTACTTTAGAATGATTATTTAATTCTGGGAAATTTTTCTGTTGTAGATGGTGTTGTAATGGGCCGGGCTCCAGGGGTAGGTGGACAACGACATGTCAGGGAGCCAGACTAGTTGAGTAGGGGCACAAGACACCACTGACACCATTCCCAAATTATGGGCAGACAAAAGGAACTTTTTTTTTGAGGAAACAATATCAATCCAGTGAAAGAAAGAGGGAGAAGAAGGGGAACAAAAGGAAGAATGGAAAATTCCGCTGGGGAATTTGATGACGGTGGGAGCTTTTTTTCTAACCTGCCTCCTCTCGGCTTCAGAAAACAAAATTCTACATCAGGGGGGAAGATCTACTATAGTCAAAGCTCTCCCCGGGGAAACTGTAAAAACGCGTGATGAACTATATATGCGTCACGCCAGCAACTGGGCGTTTCACGATGACGCCGCATTTAAATCTACGAGTGACAAGGTGGGTTGGATTAGAGAGCGCCTGGGAGCCTTTAAGGGGTCTGTTGAAGGAGCTCATGAGTTATTTCTCATACAGCCAATCACATCATCTGTTATTACGGTCATCTGCATGTACGATGCAGACAAGAAAACAGTGGACGGATGAAGATCACTTCGTTGTGGAGGATCCGAGGTCCGGATCTACCCCTGGTCCCCCCCGAAACAATAGCGACCGAAAGAGCGGAGGGAGCAACTGATGAGAGAATATTTCTGGGTAGAATTTAGGCACATCCCGATCGAGGTGCAGGCCGCGTTCTTACAAGACTTCGTAGAGAAATTTGACGTGGTCGACTTCATCGACCCCCTCCCCCCGCACGTCCCACGGCGAGACGACTACCTCATGCTAGCCATACGACTAGCTGAGCGTCAGATCTTCACCATCGATGACATTATCCCTTTCTGCATCGGTGGGAAGATATATCGCATTCATACTGCCCACAAACTACGGCCCTGGTGTGTCAAGTGTCAGGCCTATGGGCATTTATACACAGACACGGCGTGCACCCGTCACCCTTCTCAAGCAGCCAAACCCACAGGGCGCTTGCAAAAAGACCCTTTTGCAGATACCCGGTGGCGGCCAGTCGACCGGGCCATGAAGGCTGGGTTTACATAGATGAACCGGGACCAGGGGGGGGGGGGGGGGGGGGGGGGGGGGGGGGGTAGTAGGGTGGACATGGGACGGGCAGGGCGATCCACGACAGGACACCCGACCGCCAACAGCCTGGACTCCGCCGAAAACCTTGGAATCCCACCTGCAACAATCAAACCGGTTGACCCCCGCGGCAACAGAAAAAGGAGAACTGTGGGAAAATGCCAGAAGGAATAAGCAAGGAAAAAAAAAATTCCTAGAGGTATAGCCTAGAGCAGGAATTGAATCCGGGGCCAACAGGTTTACCCCGCTGCTGAGAGATTCTGGCGATGGCGGCGGAGGGGGAGATGTGAGTATTGGGCAGGAGGAGGGTCAGACCAGTCAGGAAAGTCAGGAGACCGTAATGAAGGATAACCAGGGAGAAAACCAAGGCATCTTGACGACCTCTGATAACGTTCCGCCCTCTGGTGGGAAGGAAGGGGGGGCAGGGGACCAGGCTGATGATCGACAGGAGGAAAGCAGACCACAGATGGGAAGGCCCAGGGACCAGCCCCACCACGCACCGCCCCCCCAAGAACAGCATCTTGCACACCAGACAAAACAGGCGGGGCGGAGCCAAGAGGATCAGGGGAGGGAACAAGCGACGCAACAAATACAACTCCAAGAGTCACAACAGATGCAGACACACCACACACCCCCTCCCCCGAAGCAGATGGGCCAAACAGATTTAGTACATAAGACGGGCCAAGGTCAAGAGGGACAGACCCAGCAGACGCAACAACTGACACAACAGTCACAATTGACACAACAGTCACAACAGACACACCAGGTGCAACAAACGGAGCGAACGGGGCAATTTATGCAAGGCTGGCAAGAGCAAGTGACACAGCAGTCACAACAACCACACCAGGTGCAGCAAGCTGAGTAATCTATGAACGGACAGCCAGGGCAACTGTCACGGTTGAAACAACAGGCAAGGGCGAAGCAGTCGCAGCAACCAGCACCACCAGCACAACCAGCACAGCCATGGGCAGAGCCATCACAACAATAGGCAGGACAACAAAATTTAGAGGAGAATTGTCCACTGCATGCGCAGACCTCGCAGGTAGAACACAAGCATCATACGTCAGATTTTTTTTCGGACGCCTTCGGGGCCCGGCCAATGGACATAAATACCTCCTCCCCTTCGTGGGACGTTGAAATGGTGGACAGCCAAACGGACCCAGACCTCCCCCCCCTCAGGAAATGAACCTGGAGCAGAAAATCTAGACAATCACATAATGGATTATTAAACACTTACGGTCTGAGACCGTTAAGGAGGGCGTGACGGGAGGGGACAAATACTGGGACGCGTCGTACGTGGAACTGGTGACGCTCTTAAACAACAGCCCGACACTCAGAGCGGCGCTGACAATCGGCCCCCCTGCACATTTGACATGGGCAAAGAGATTCCAGAGAATCTTGGCCATCGCCCGTAGCCGATTTCGCCCTCCATCCACCCCAGATCACGAGCAGTCTCAACACCCCCCCGCCCCTGCACCTGGTACACGGGTCGTTACGCATGGGGAGGATGGGGAGGAAGGGATGACCTCCAGACGCCTCAAGCTGCGACAACTCGTGGAACGGGGTCTTTTTTAGCTGCCCCTCACCATTACGAATGACGTAGTAGTAATCCCTATGCGCAAAATAGATGGAAAATTGGAGATTGGGCTCTCCCCGATAGGGGAGCATGGCGGGGTGACGCTGCAAGGGTGGGACTTCCCGGACCAGAACCCAGATATCAAAGAAAGGGACAGAATCTTCACGGGCCAAATGCAAGCCTTTGTGCCTAGACACTACGCACCCAGGGCGAGGGCGGGGATGAGATTTGCTGGCAGCGACCTGCAGATGGCAAGGAATGACATGTACCTGCTGTTCGAACCTTATAAAACTGCCAATCTGCGTTGGTTCAGTCACACTGCACTGCTTGATCTACAGTGTGCAAAGGTTAAAACCCGCGAATACTGGTCTGAAGATGACGTGTGCAAATGCCTGTGTAGAATCTTGCGGAAGAAAGTCCTGCTTCTAGACACGTGGGACACCAAAAAATGACACTCCCTGTGAATACACCCTCCCATCCACGAATGACTGACTTGGAAACACTATACTGTAGAAATCCGACCTGGAAACAATGCGTTAGAACGACAGACTTAGATCTTCGTTCTATTAACGTAAACGGTCTGGCGACCTACAATCCATAGAAAATGTCAAGCCATTTGGGATCAGCTTAGGGGGGTGGGGGGGAGACAATGGTCAGATGTGATATGTGTGCAGGAGACTCACCTGCAGGATAAACCAGCACATAACAGAGCTCACAAGATGGTCTGGCCCCATACGGCGGTAACGGCCTATGCCCTTAGACCCGGTTCAGCGGGAGTAGCGATTTGGATACCCCCCGACTTCAGATTCGAGATGGCCCATTGGGCGGTGGACGAGGAAGAAGGACGGTGGGTGTCAGTACTGGGAATGCTGGAACTAGAGCTGCTATGTATCTTATGCATCCATTCCCCTAACACAGTTGGGGAAAAAAAAACCTTTTTAGGCAACCTAGGGGCACTCGTACCGGATGGCATCCCGTTGGTTATTGCAGAGGATTTTAATGCCGCCCCAGAAAGAGGGCACAACAGATGGAACCCTCAGGGGTCCCCCACTTTTGCAGCAGAGGAAGATGAGCAAATGATTGTTGACCTATGCGAAAGCCTTGCAGTCTTCGACACCTTCCGCCGTTTGCACCCAGCGGACCGGATCTTCTCCTGTGTACGAGACAGCGATCCGACTAGGTTGTCCAAGTCGCGAATCGACCTCATACTACTCTTCAACGACTTAGAAGGCGCCCTTCGATGGGCTGCCATCCTCCCCCGCAGTCCACGTCCTGGCATGGACCACAAAACATGCGGGATAATACCCACTATGCGGAAAAGACCGGACCAAGGACCCGGTTTTTTCAAGCTAAACACCTCACTTCTGAACGACCACCAATTTAAGCAAATGATTCAGTATGAGTGACAATTCTGGCGCCAACAGAAAACTCACTTCGACTCATTCTCTACATGGTTCAACAATGGCCTGATCTTCTTAGCCAAAAAATGCAAAGACTTCTCTAAAGCCAAAGCAACTCTGAGACACCAACAAGAATTTACAATCCATAAGGAACTGCTAAGCCCGGAACACTAGGCAGATTCACACCTTCTCACCACGCGTATCCAGGAAGTGAAGGCCAAACTTCTCCATTATGCACATCATATGTGGCAAGGCATCAGGATACGAGGGAAAATGTCTAAATTCACTCAGGAAGCCACAATGGATACCCATTTCTCTAGCATAGCGACGACCCCGCAAAACGTACGATAATTAAGGCATTATATGATCCGGACAGAGAGGACGAAATCATAGCGACGAATACTGCACATTGCACCCTAATCACATGCAGATTCTTCAAACAACTCTATACATCCGAACTCCCGACCCCGCGAGGAGAGACATGGACGCGGAATCTGGAAGAGTTTCTAGCGCCCATGGACAAGTGTCTCTCCCCCACACAGCGAGATCACCTGGAACGTCCCCTGACAAAGGACGAGATATGGGCAACACTTTTTAGGATGAGGGAAGAGAAAACACCTGGTATTGATGGTTTCCCCAAAAAGTTTTGGGAAACAACGTGGTCAAAATTACGCACAAATTTGTGGACCTTTTACCAACAGGTCTGGGAGGACGGGGAAATCGAGGAAGTAGTGGGGAAAGGAGTGTTGACTCTTTTGTACAAAAAAGGAGATAAAATGAACATTAGAAACTATAGACCGATTACTCTCCTTACAGTGGTCTAGAAAATCCTCTCCAAAGCCTTGACGAATCGTATGGCGGAGTTTCTGTCAGACGTGATCCACCCGGCTCAGCCAGGATTCATAACCAGAAACATACAAGAGAATATCCTGTTGATAAATGAAATTGTCTGTCTTGCGCGACGACACCGGGCAAACGCGACAATCGTCTTCATCGATTTCGAGAAGGCATACGATCACGTCGACTCGATTTTTTTTGGTAAATGCTTGGAAAAAATGAACTTTGGGCCAGCTTTCAGGCGATGGGAACACATCCTACACAAAAATGCCACCACCTGTGTATAGGTAAATGAATCGGTGACGCCTCCTTTTGAGCTTCAGCGATCGGTCGGGCAAGGAGACCCCATTGACCCCTACCTCTTTTTGGTCATCATGGAGGCCCTCTCGGCCAACTTGAGACACAACAAAGACCTAACTCGAATCAGGATCACCAATATCCCGGAAGTTGAGACACAACAAAGAGCTAACTCGAATCATGATCACCAATATCCCGAAAGAAGCCGTACCCATCTATTCCCTATTTGCGGACGACCTTACTATTATGGTGGAAGCAAATACGCAAAACATGAAAGAAATTCAGGCCCTCATTAACCGATTCGGTAACGTCTCAGACATGACCGTCAACTGGGGGCAAAAAACTGTGGGCTAGTGGCTGCACCACCAGGGGGGCAGACCACCAGAGAGCCCGCACATCACTTGGCTTCCCCCGGAAGATCCCCTTAGAGTCTTAGGAGCGACGGAGCGTCACTCACGGCAAAAGGAAAACCTGTCAGAAATGATGAGTGGCTGATTAGACCAGCACAGGCCAAGCTGCTGAGATGGAACCACAAGCACACTTCAATCTTTGGGCGGGCTCTTGTCGTTAATAATATTGTGCTTGTCACCCTTTAGTATAGAGCCATCCTTTGACCCATGAGTAAAGGAGGGCTTAAGACGCTCAAGCAACAACTGGCGGTCTTTCTATGGAGAGGGGATGGTAGTAATACCCATGCCATTACTCGTGTGGCATAAGACTCTGTCATTCAACCCAAGGTCGGAGGGGGGCTTGAAATAGTGGACCCTCCCACACAGTTTCAGGCCATGAGCGTCCACTGTGTTCAACATATCATTTTCGAAACCTCCTTCCCCTGGATTCCCCTGCCAATGATGCAAATCGCGGCCTTGGCCCTGGAAGCCCCACCAGAAACTGACCCTCTGATATGGCTCGAGGACAAGTACTGGAGACTCCCCAGGAAATACATGAATGGTGACCCGGCAGATGAACATTGGATACGTCTCCTGCGCACGTGGAGGAAACTCCCACTCCCCGACCGCCCCGCCCCGGACAGATGGGAGGAGATAACAAGGCAACCGTTGTTCGGCAATAGATTAATCACAGACTCTCTCGGCCAGGTAAGGAACAACTCGGACTCCCCATGAAAAATTTGGGTGAAACATGGGGTGCTGAGGGTGGGAGACCTATGGGATGGGGAAAGTGGAGAATGGAAAAGTGCAGCAAGAATGAAGAAATGCCTGCGCTACTGCCACTCACTCGAGTCCACAATGGAAGAACTTATTAAAAGTTTCCCTATCCAATGGTACACTAGGCTTAAGAAAGGTCCAACGTTGGAAGAATACGATTGGGTGGGGCTACCTGGCCACGAATCACAAATAGGCTGAGTACACATAGTGGATCAGGCACAAGTCCTGATTGAATGCTACGCTATTACAGAAACAGGGCGGCTGCAAGAGAGTAGACAACCTTTTATCTGGAAAAAAAAATCAGAAGTCTATCGCATCAGGGTGATCGAAGAGGGAAAAGGTTGGAGAGCGTATCATTCAATGATCCCAATCGAGAACCTCCCCCTTGATCCCCAAGAATGGCGATGGTCGTGGAAAGGCAGGGGAGGGCGGGGACGGGGGGAAGAGAGAACGGTCCATTTAGCCGCCCTAAAAACGAAGTCCGTCTACCGAATGCTCAAACCCAAGCGTAGGCTACGAGACGTGGTGGCAGACAGATGGTAGCGTCATCTAAATGTAGATAGAAGCACACTCAAACCTATCCAATGGTTCAGTGAGTATCAGAAAAGGCCGGCAAAAATTTCCGCTCTCCAATGGCAAATCATTCATCACTGCCTACCGACCAATGACTGGCTGATTGATCACACACAGCTCGAACAGCAAGGAAGGGCGCTCCCCTGGTGCCGGGGTTGCCGCCAAAACTTCCCCGGAAAAAAGCGCCCTGAGACAATTGAGCACATTTTCCTACAATGCCCTGCAGCTGTCTTATTATGGAGATGGTGGGATAGGATCTGGTGGCACATCGTTCCAGGCTCATTATGGCCTTGGGACTGGAGGGCAATCCTGCTAGGACACTACCCCCACTTTCGCGACAACACCTTTGCAGCAGCAAATATGTACTCTTTGGGCAGGCGTACTGTCCTATGGGCCGTATGGTGGCGAAGATGCATCCTGGAATTAGAGGGGGCCAGGGTGGAAGAGGGGGAAGTCACAGAGCAGATACGGCTGGTTTTCCAACATGAGATATGGCACAATGGCAGAGAGTTAAGGAAAATCTGAGTCAGGTGCACAGCAGTGGTGACATTAAAAACATCATCTCCTGGGGTTGTGAAGGCTGGCTACGGGGGGAGAGGGAGGGCTGGGTTGCAAGGGTGCGTTGGACAGGAGACAGGTTGGACCAGCAGAGCGAAAGACATCGAGAGGGACAAGAGGGCGACTTGGAAAGAGACTATCAACTTCACTAAGGACTGGACAAGGGTGGATCCCGGAGAGCAGTTGAGACCTGCGCAGGATTTCGGGGATCCCTTTCCCCCTCACCCACTGGCCCTGGAGGAATATCTGGGGACTTAGAGACATTTAATCCTTTTTCAGTAAGCAAGGAGGCCTCTCAATGACATGTGACAGGGACAGGGCCCCAGGTGCCTTGTAGAGGAATATAGTAGGATATAGCCTGTTGCAGGGCAGTTCTTTTTAGAAAACAATCCAGTATACTTCAGCCAATGTCAGCTGATCTCAGCTGACTCCAGTACAGCTCGGTGTAGCTCATTTCAGTATTTTTTCTGTTGTCTCCGCCTTTTCAAACACACGCTACTGCAGAATGCAAAGACACAAAAGGCGCCAGGAGGATAGTAGGTGGAGAGCAGAGGCTAGGGGATGGCGGGACACTCCATCGGTGCCCCCCGGTGGGTCCCCCCCCAATACCCGACCCTGCTGCAGGCTAGGTATGGAAAAATAGAGTGGATAATGGGACGCTGGACCCAGTTTCCAGCACAATGGCGCCACTCTCAAGATGTTCTGTTTCGTAAAGATGTATTTAGGGACGCTGGACCCGTTTTCCAGCAGGTGTTGCTCCCCACCAATAGAAGGAGCGGCCCGCTAGACAAAGCCTCAATCCCGGTGGTTCTCTTACCACCACCAGGATAGACGCCTTGCACAAGGGCCTTTTTCAAAAAAGAAAAAGAAAA
>BFEA01000135.1:2745527-2756516 GCA_003427395.1 Chara braunii
CCCCCCCCAAAAAAAAGTAATAATAATAATAAAGTGATTTTCAGGGGGGCAAATGAAAGCATTTGAATTAAAGGACTCTGGGGATGGCCTAGCTCAGGGCATGCTCACACTAAGACCTTTTTTACTTAACTCTGGACATGCCTGTGGTCAGATTCATCCAGGTGTGGCCGTAATTGCAGTCAGCTACATTTTAGGAAAGTGCTAGTGTGAGTATGCCCTCTGTTGGCACACCCATAGAGCATCGCCACACCACTCTCGAAATTTGCAAAATGGAAACGAACTTCCTGCTAGAACATGGCCAGATGCACCGGCCACATTTTTGTCTTTTTCACATTTCGAGAGTGGTGTGGCGAAGCCCATAGGCGGCTGTTGAAATGCTGACAAGTTAGAAGCAGATCTGAGAAGTAGTTGGACAAATCTCCGGATTATCTGGACGTGACTTTGGTCACATTCATCCTGGTCAGCCGTAATTGCAGTCAGATACATTTAGGAAAGTGCTTGTGTGAGTATGCCCTCAGTTGGTACAGGCCCAGGCTGTTGAAATGCTGACGTAAGTTCCAAGCAGATATGGGAAGTAGCTCAACAAATCCTTTTGTGTTTTCCTTCTTCTTCTTCCTTTTTTTTTTTTTTTTTTTTTTTTTTTTTCTCTCAATTTCACCTCTCACTATCTACTACCACTACCCCTCGTAAGACTACACTACTCCCGACTTGGCCTTTTTCTTTCCTTTTTTTTTTCCTTTTTTTTTTTTTGACTTGGCCATTTTCGTGAGAGCAGCATCGCCACACCAGCTCCCGACTTCAACCTGTCAGATTGAATTCGGGAGAGAGCTGTCAGAAGGGGACAGCTCCCGAGAGCACTCCCGAACTCACCGCCTGCAAAGCTTATTTCTTCGAGAGACCTGCTTCGCTCATCCGAGGGCCTCGCCACACCACTCTCGAATCTCGAAAAATTTCGATAGCTGTCAGAACTTTTCGAGAGGGCGGTTTTCGAGAGGAAAGGGCCCTTCGCCACACAGCACACTCGACATTTTTCCTCTCGAACGTGGATCCTCTCCGCGGCCTGATTCGGTAGTGCTGTGTGGCGGAGCCGAACTCTCGAATTGGATGCATGTCCGGTACCGCGCGGAGGCCGTGCTGAGCGGAAGCCTTCCTCACTGTCAATGCACCGAACCGCAAAGATGGCTTGTATACATGCGTCAACCGCCTCTCGAAGATGGTGCATTTTCGAGAGTTGCTTTGGAGATTGCGCATTTCTCCTTCGGCGCACTACCGTCCAAACACGGCCTGACAGCTCTCGAAACGGAGCACGACCTCGAGCGCCGACGGGAGGTATCACGAAAACCACAAAGCTGCAGGCTGGGCGAAAACATCTTTTCGAGAAGGCCCTCGAAACCGGCCTTCTGACAGCTCTCGAAAAAATCCAAGGGTTTTTTTTTCGTGAGGCTGTGTGGCAATGCCCAACTCTCGAATTTTCGAGATTCGAGAGTGGTGTGGCGAGGCCCCGAGTTTCATCCCAGATTCTGGAGTGGAGCCGGAAGGGACAAACGACTTCCGCCAGACTGCTGCACGCGTGATCATGTCCACATGTGGCAAATGGCATTTTCAGACTTTGAGCGCGGGCGGGTCGAGAGTGTAGTGTGGCGAAAGGCACTCCCGAGCGGGTTTTCACTTCCGGGAGCACTCCCGAAAAGTTTTCCAAGTCGGGAGTGGTGTGGCGAGGCCCTGGGCCTGTTTTCCAGCAGGTGACGCTCCCCACCAATAGACGGAGCCTTTCCCCGGGTGCTACTGGTGTCTGCTCTTACCAGCACCACTAGCACTGGAGGAAGTGTTTTTCAAAAAAAAAAAAAAAAGGTGTAGCAAGGCCCTATATAGGGGACCCTTGCGAGGAAAGAAAAGAGCGAGCATATCTACCCTCTTTTTCTGTTTCAGGGACCAGAGTTGCCCCAGAAGAGGAGCAAAACGCCGGTATCCACAGTTCTTTTTTTTTTTCTTTTTTTTTTTAATAACAAAAAACACCCCCTGCAGTGCGAGTGGTGATGGCAAAAGCAGGCACCACTAGTACCCGGAGAGAGGCTCCATCTATTGGTAGGGAGCATCACCTGCTGGAAAACGGGTCCAGTGTCCCAAATACAGAATGACTCAGGAATATATTATCAGGAGAGAGGACTCAGAAAACGCCTGCCAAAAAAAAAAAAAAAAANAAAAAAAAAAAAAAAAAAAAAAAAAAAAAAACGCCTGCCAGTATTGATTACTCTGGCATCCAGAGGATTTACTGTGCGGGTTAATGAGAAAAGAAGAAAACCTCTTCGCCCTGTGGCAGGCGCCAGATACCAGCTGCTGAGATACTAGCTCCTCCCTCCCCCAACTACCCCCTTCCCACCCTGTCCCAACCGTCGTTGCCACCCCATCCCCTACTTCCAATCCCTCTGTTGCACTTGCTGTCCTGGATAGTGATTTGTCTCTCAGAAACAATAGCCTTGTGTGGACTCTTCCAACCCCCAGGGGGCACCGGGGGGTAAGCAAGAGTCACAGCTATTTTCAGCCGACACGAAAAAAAGACAAAATTAGAGTTCAGCGCAAGCCAGTGCGGCTGCTTTTGAATTATAAAAGCCGGAAACCGGGTCTAGCGTCCCTCACATCATCTAAAAGGCTCAACAAAACGAATATAACCAGTCCTCGCTCCAAACAAGAAAGTCCAAACAAAACGGTCTGCATTTCAACAGTTTATGGGTGCAGTGTACGAACTGAGCTAAGCCCGTTGGTACAACTTTTTGTTTTTTTCCCTTTTTCCTTTTTCCTTTTTCCCTTTTTCCTTTTTGGGAATAAGCTCCAAAGAGGTTGAGGGGAATCTTCCCCACTCCAGGCCAATGATGCCTGGGTGCAAGATGAGCCCTTGTGAGAAACTATGTACGAAGGATCCAGGCCTGGTTCCTGGCTTGTAATATAATTTTCCTTTTGCCAAAAAAAAAAAAAAAAAAATTAAAAAAAAAAAAAAAAAGAGGTTCCTACACTGTTGGAAAACAAACCTGTGTTCGAATCCAGCTGACTGGACGACTGGAATTCTTGAAGTGAATTACCTCAGGCCAGCCAGCTGGACGATGATGCTGAAAAAGAAGAAATATGATGCTGAAAAAGAACGAAAAGGATGAAGCGTTCCACGTCCTTGAAACTGGCTAAGGGACCGTCCGTCAATCAGAAGGTAGCTGCCTTGCCTGATGGATGACCTGGGCCAAGGTCCCACTGGCAAAGAGGATTGGATTTAACGCCTGAATGTGGACATGTTTGTGGAGAGGTTCAGAAAATCGCAGTTGAACTGCTTTTCTGCATTTCTGCCTAAAAGACATCCAGATTCGGACTCTCAATCCAATCCACTTTGGTAGTGGGACCTCACCCCTGTTACTCTCTTTGTGATGGCTGACAGGGCCCATTCCTGTGGGACTACACCACTTCACAAGGTGAATGGGAATCAATCTGTTCGCAGATCTATGGATTAAACCACCAGTACCTTTCCCCGCTTGAAAATCAAATGTGCGCTGGATATTCAGGAGCCAAGCGCAGTTCAGTACTACCGGACCGAAATGGCTGGTGGCGCCAGCCAAAATGAGGCCTGTGCCGGTTCGTTTCTTTTTGGCGCGCAGGGCAATTTCAGGCTCAGCATCGACAGCTGAGAAAAGTACTCGTGGTTTAATTACGCTTTTTCAGCTGAATATGTGTCTTCTTCTGTGTCTCCATGACTTTCTTGAGTCGGCTTATGGCATGGTCGTAGCAAAAGTTCTATCTGTCCTTTTTTTTTTTCTTTTTTTTTAGCAAAACAAATCCCCGGAGGCAGCTTTAGATGATGGTAGGAGCAGACATCTCCCGATCACTCCTCCCTAGCTCATCCCTCTGATTTCCCACCCCAATCTCCCCTGTCCCTCCCCCGATCCCGATCGCCTTCCCCGATCCTTCCCGTATCTCCCCTGATCCCGATCCCCAAGCCATCAGAAGAATACGGGAGGCACTATCTCGGGAAACTAGAAAGACATCAAACCCAGACGAGCATGTATTAGCCGACACACTCTTTCACAAAGGCAGCGGTCGTCTTTAACCCACGCGTGAGCACTGATCACTGTGCACAGACTCGTCACACCCCTTCAAAAAACGAGGCTAGGAAGGGAAAAGGGCAGCCACGGACAATCTGGTATCAGGGTGCCATGGGTCACCACTCATCGGATTGGTGGCCTCGGCGCGAGGAGGGGAGGATGGAGGAGGTGACCATGGCAGAAGCATCCTCCTCCCAACCTCTCCCACAAATCACACAGAAGGTTTACAATCCCCCTCACAACCCCCCCCCCTCCCCGGCAGAACTGTTGAAGGAAATGAAAGACCTGCAGAAGAGGAAAGAAGCCAAAAACAGTCAATCCCAGGGGTCTACATGGGCTGACAAGCTCAAGAAAATGTACACAGGCCAAACCTTGTCAGTTAGAAGAGACGGAGAGGGGGAAGGAAACCAGGAAATCCCACTGGACAACCTGACGACGGCATCAGCCTTCTTCCTGGCAAAATTCTTAGCTAATCCAGAAGATAAGATAATCAGCCAACGAGGAAAAAAGCAAAAGGTAAAAGCCCTTCCAGGTGATGTGATCAAAGAAAGGGATACAATATACACTCGCCAAGCGAGTACATGGGTCTTCTATGATGACGTTGCCTACAAGTCGACCAACGATAAGGTAGGGTGGATCAGGAAACGACTCACAACCCTCAAAGGATCCGAAGAGGCCGCACGAGACTTCTTCCTAATCCAGCCTATCTCATCAACGGTAGTCACAATAATTTGCATGTTTGATTCAGATAAGAGAATCATGGACACCTGGCGGAGCATACCCTGTGGGCGTTCGAAGGTCCGAATTTTCCCCTGGTCTCCCTCGAAACAACAAAGACCAGAGGAAAAGAGGAACCAATTAATGTCAGATCATTATTGGGTGGAATTCCGTCACGTGCCCATTGAAATCCAAGGGGCCTTTGTGCAAGAACTAGCCCAAAAATACGAAATTGTTGACTTTATCGACCCTTTTCCACCCCACATGGCCCCACGAGATGATTACCTTATGGTAGCCCTCGATCTACCGAAAGGTCACACCTTTACCATCGACGACGTGATCCTCTTCCGAGTAGGAGGGAGAGACTTCAGAATCCACACGGCACATAAAACGAGACCCTGGTGTTTTAAATGTCAGGCATACGGCCACGTCCCGACAAAATTTGACTGCCCCCACCACCCGGCCAAAACGATTAGATCCACAGGGCGGTCATTCAAATTTCGTCACTTGCTACGTGACCGTTTCAAAGACATCTAGTGGAGAACGGTCGACGCAGGACACGAAGGATGGGCATACGTGGATGAGCCACGAGAGGGAGGTGGGGTGAGGGGATGGGAATGAGAAAAAGGGGAAGCAGTGGAATAGAACACCAAACCTCCAGATCAATGGATCCCCCCCAAACCGGTGGAGGCACATATGGACAAGACTGTCAAACCCCCCTCCAAGGAAACTGAGATACCGGCCCATAGACAACAGACCAGGTCCGAAGCAGTGGGGACTGAGCTCCGAATTGAACCCAGGCCTCATGACTTCATCACTCCAACGGATCTAGGAGAGCTATGACAATCCCCGGCCCCGAAGAAAAAAGCACACCTCGGCAAGCACGGTAAAATACAGAACCATAGCAAAAAAGGTATCCCAAAAAAATCAGAGAACAGATTCCAGGCCATCGCGAACACATTAGAAAACGGGGACAAACAGTCAACCGAGCAGCGGTCCGGGGAAATGGGGCAAAACGAGCCAATCGGAGGGGAGGAGAAAAACAAAACACAAGAAAGGGCAAGGGACAAGGGGGGAGAAGGAAGAGGGGGGGGTGGGAGGGGAGGGGAAAAGGAAAGGAAAGGGAAGAGAATCAGTTGCGCCAAGGGATTACGCACAGGGAGACTAGGCAACATGCCTCAGGGGAGGCAGCTGCATCAGACTCTTCCCAAGGGATTCAGACCTCGCAAGAACAACCCCCCAAAATGGACCCTTCCGGAAACACCCCTGCCACATGGGAAACACCCTCCACAACGGACCCTTTCTTTCAGGCGTTCAGCCCCCAACCCATGGATTGGGAATCACCCGGGGGCCCCCCAGATGAGGAAATGATGGACAGCCCACCCGAGGCTTGGGGGTCACAAGGGGAGGAGGATGTCGAGACCAAGCTAAGGGGCCTGGCGGAATGGCTAATTAGTCATCTCCAGACATTGTATACAGGCCAATCATAGGTAGACTGGGATGAACTGTTTTCCCTACTAGACGAGAGCCCCAGTCTAAAACACGCCCTGGGGCAAGGCTCATCCCCGGACATGGATTGACAACTAGTGTTGTACAGAGTCTGGAACATCGTACACCAAAAGTTCAAGCCCCCCGAAACGGTAAAGACACCTGACCGACCCGAAGTATCAGCAAATTCTGATCAGGCAGACATGACACTTGACCTGCCCGAAGGCACAACCAATTCAGGCCACACAGACAATCCCCCCCCTCTCCCCCCTGACAGTACACAACAGGCCATGCACACAGACAACGAACGGTTTCTCGTTCTCTTCCGCTACGTCCAGCATGACCTGCCATCAGGCAGATGAGATGTCTGCCATGCGGAAGGATGGGGTGTCAGTAGATCTCTCAAGAGGGGTCCGCTTTTTGCTCACGTTTGGAAGAACGTTCCTCTTGCCCCTCCTCACACTCTAAAAAAGAATACGTTTTCTCTCCCTTATCTCTCTTTCCACCTTCTGCGCATGCGTCTCAATATTGGACATAGATAGTTCAAATAAAAAACAAAAATAATAAATCACAAGAGCAGAAGGTAGAACTCCTAGCCGGAGCAACAATTCATTTAGACTTAGAGAATGACATCCACGTAGTAGAAATGAATAAATAAAAACAATTCAAAGAGAGGTCTGACTTAACGAATAGGTCCGGTCATATTAGTTAGAGATCCCCTCTTGTCTAACCTGACAGGAAACATGTACCATGAATTAGTCAGACGAAGAAAACTAACTGGGTGCAGATGGTCACCAAGCCAGACGGGGGGCAATGTGTGAGAACATGCAGTACCGTACTGAAACGGAAAAGACAACTTTCAGCAAAAAACTACTCCTACAGCCGTTTAGAAGCGAAAAGACAGTGCACTGTAGAAAGATATGTCATCGAGAACAAGATACATCATCCATCCATCCGTCAGGTGAGAAAGCAATCCACATGCTCATACACACAACCAAGACCGCATAGAAGAGGAAGAGAGCCCAACACACCCCAACAGGCCATGAAGCACCAAGCAACCACCCTGGGCATACCCAAGTCACACGACACTTACCTGTGAGGGCCGGCCTCCAAAGATGGATAGCGACTCACCCCCCTCTCTCATAGGTCCTCCTGACCCCTAGCTACCACTACACGAAGTGTCATAGCATGACTAAGAGGGCCTTCCTACACCCATGTTACAACGCCGGATCCTCCGTCGATGCTGAAGACCAAAGTAACAACTTGCAACCCTTCAAAGCAGATAAGGCAGCCTCCGATCGCATCTCCCTCTTGAGGGGAAGCCCACAAGTCACTCAATGTCTTCTTGAAGTCCAGATTCCAGGTGCGCGCACCTCTCACTCTCTAGTCCCTCTCGCTTACTCCAATCAGCCTCCTTTGTGTCTCGCTACCCCAAGCAATCACTCAAGCAACCTGGTCAGGTATGATGTCGACTCTACATGACCCATCCACATACCTCACTGCCCCTCTTAACCCTAACCTCCAACCCTAATCCGAGATTAGGTTAGCCCTAACCTAATTCGGAATTAGGGTTAGGGTGACTAACACCTCTCGCCAGCAAGTAATTCCGCTCCGATACCAATTGTTACGATCCTGGTCACTTCCAAAGTGCAAATTCACAAAGAAAGACAATGCCACCCAATTGCGAAAGAAATGAAAGCACTTGCAAAGAGATAGAGACCAAAGAAGAGAGAAAGAAGAAGAAGAAGAAGAAGAAGAAGAAGAAGAAGAAGAAGAAGAAGAAAATGTACACCAGCAAGACCAATGACAAATCCCCCTTCTCTCTCCACGTTCCTCCTCCTTGACTTCGTCAATTTATTCTTCTTCCCAATAATAATAATAATAATAACAATGAGTGGATGAACCAGAATCAATATCCGAAGTTCCCTCTTACTGCTGACACAACAGCAGGTCCACCATAGCCATGGCTTCCCCCTTCTTCCTCCTCTCACATGCCTAGGCTATGGCGGACTACTAAGGGCTCTGCCCTCCTGTCCAAAGGACAACACAAAGCAGCTATGCCGCTGCTCAATAAGCCGACTCTGCCTCGAGCTTCCTTGGTGCGGCACTACCCCAACTCGGGCCTTCCAGATGCAGCGCCTAACAAGGTGATGAAGATGGTGTCCACCATAGCCAGGTAGGTACCTCGCCACTCTCCTCCTTCGCCTCCTTCTTCCTCCTCCTCAGGCTGGGCTGCTCGCCATAGCCAGGCTGAGCGCTCAGCTGATCGCCATAGCCAGGCTGAGCGCTCAGCTGCTCTCCTCCTCCAGGCAGTGCCCCGAGTCCAGCGCTAGGCTCCAGCAGTATGTCGCCAATCCTTGCACACCACAAACGAGGAGGAGCTACTTGCCCCTCCCGAAGATATAGCAACCTACTTGCCTCTTGGGCCGCTGACTTCCTAGGCCGTGCGGCCTCTCAGCAACCGGTACCTCCTCCCTTTCGGACGGAAGCATCATTGCAGACTCTGATATCGTCCGGACAGGCCCTAGACTCAGGCTACTTGGACTGGTACCAGCCTACCTCTAGCCTACCGCTACTGGACCTCTAAAAATGCCAACTTTAGTCTTCTTCTGCTCAGCCTCCAGTACCCACGCTTCTACCACTACTTGAGTGGTACCGGCCTACCTGCTACTCGAGTGTTTTTCCCCCTGCTCTAAGTGTCGCAGGCCTACCCCCCCTGCTTGAGTGTTTTCCCCCCTGCAACCTTCAAAGGCACAGCCACAGGTACGTACCGGCCCTGAGGGGCCTCTCAACCAACAAGTACCCTTGCGGGTCACACACACACTCAGGCCGACAAGCACTCAGACAGGCACGCAGACCAGCAGGCACGCACACACACACACACACACGGACTTAGAAATCACAGCAGAATGCTGGAATCTCAGCAAGGCATACATTCCAGCGGCAAATCCCAGAAATCAGCAGTGTTCTCAGTCTGTGTTTTGGCGGGTCATTACAGTGCCAACAAAACAGCGTACATAGCTTACGCCATTCTCCTATGTATGATCTCCCTCAGGCACACTACAGGATCCCAGCACATTGTTTCTCCATTACAGCAAACAGCAACCAAACTCATTCTCGGTGAACTTATAAATAAGAAATAACGCGCGCGGGTAAGAATGAGTCAAATAAGGGCGCGAASGCCACTCTGGCTTATTTATTTATTTTATTTATATAATAATAAGGCAACTTGAGTTGGAGAGCCGTGTGATGGGCGACCATCTCGCACGGTTCGGAGAGCACTTGTTAGGCTCGACTCTTTCTTCGAGCCTAGCGGTGGAACTCTTGACTCTATTCGTGTTTTAATGAAATTATGTACCCGTAAAAAATGGCCGGGAAATCCTGGAGCCTATCTAACATACAGTGTTCTCCTATAGTCGATCCAATGTTTATTGTACAGGAGGGGAAATGGCACGACATCCCTCTACAGCGTCTCCTGACCCTGCACGGCCATGAATTGGAATGGTTCCCCCACGGTGGCCACTGTGGTACCACCCCGATGGGCCAAGCACTCAAATCCAGACGTGTTGGCGGATAAGTGCACGTTGCCATGTGCAGAGAGGCAGAAAAAGAGCTGGAAGCGTGATTTTTTGCAGCTGCCCGCAAACACGTCCTCATTTAAGCCCTGTTTCCTTCTCTTCTGAGCTGGGCCTACTTCCATAATGCTGGGCCTACTTCCATAATGCGTAGTCCCGCCAGGCGACGGGAATGGGTTTGGAACCCACCTGGCAAGGGGAATGGACTCTGCCACTAAGGACAAACCCGTTCTCATTTCGCACGGGCAATCTGCTGCACATGACCCCAAAGATTGTACATCGGCTGTATGACTGTCCGGCGGGAAACGGAACGTAGCATTCTTGGACTGTAGTACGCAAGAAATTGCGTTATATTGCCCGCTGACTCGCGCCGAGTTTTTTTTTTTTTTTTTTTAAATCAGAAAATCAAATGTCAATTTGCGAGGACCTCTAGAGGTGCTCACAACTTGCTGCACCCCGCGGCCCAGCAGGCCGCTGACAAACACTACACGCTTTGTGATTTTGCTGGGGCCGGGGGGGCAATGTGTGACTGGAAAAGAACAGCAGATTTTGTGATTTTGCTAATTAGAGAGATTATTAGACCTTTTTTTTTTCTTTTTTCTTTTTTTTAATAACCAGCGACCACTACCAGAGGCGGTGATAAGAGCAGCCGCCTCTAGTAGCTGTCCCTGGCTGCTCCATCTATTGGTGGGGAGCTGCAACTGCTGGAAACCCCCAGTGTGAGTATGCCCAGACTCTGCTTTTTCCCTCTGAGTGCTCCGAAATGTGCTGCGGAGTAGTGGCCAGCTTTTGCTGGCCGGACATTTGCGTCGAATCTTGCCTTTTTTCGGGAAGTGGAAGTAGAATTGTGGTACACTAGTGGAGAGTAGTGGAGAGTAGTGGAGAGTACATTGCCAACATGGAAAGATACATTGCCATAGTTTTGTGAGTACATTGCCAACGTGGAAAGATACATTGCCATATTTTTTTGTCTTTTGTGCCTGTGGAGAGTAGTGGAGCAAGGCCCATTGACCTTTTTTTTTTTTTTTTTTTTTTTTTTAAAAAAGAAGAAAATCAGTCTTTGTTAATATCAAAGCCGGGAAGTGGGCCCGGCATGACTTTTTGTAAGGGACTGGTTGACCTGGTTT
>BFEA01000135.1:2784396-2803967 GCA_003427395.1 Chara braunii
GTGTTTTCCATGGGCAGAGAGGGGGGGGAAGGGGGGGTTGGAGGGGGTACAGTGGGGGTTGCTCCAAGAGCGACAGAAGGGGCTGACGAAAGGGCTGTTGATGGACTGTATGTGCGCAGGAAAAATGGCTCACGCGAAGGTGGTAATTGCACAGCTCAAGAGACATGAAGCAGGGGCATGGGCACCGGGAAGGACAAGAAGAAGGGCCACAGGCCTGATGACCCCCCCCCAAAAAAAATAAAAATAAATACAAATTGATGTGCGCAGAGTGCGCACCAATGCACTCGCCCTGCGCACCCCCCAGCGCACTGGCTCACAGCGCGTTGAAGTGCCGCGCACCACGCATCCCGCATCCCGCATCAGTGCGCGCACTGCCGGGGGGGTTGCAGCGCACCGCGCCGCAGCGCATTGCGCACCGAATAGGTGCGCCGCAACTATGATATACATATATATTTATTTAATCGATAAAAGAGTGGAGGGCAAGAAGCAACTTACATAAGACAGAGGACTCCACCAGCAAGAGTGTGTGTGTGTGTGTGTGTGTGAGAGAGAGAGAGAGAGAGAGAGAGAGAGAGAGAGAGAGAGAGAGAGAGAGAGAGAGTAGTGGAGGATAGAGGAGTCATGAAATCGGGTGCAAAAGCTTTCATTCGAAAAAATAGCAACACCACCAGAATAGCATACTGACGGTGTCCCGAACTGATTGACTCAATTAACTCACATGGAAACGACTGATCAAAAAAAAAAAAAAAGAAAAAAAACTATGCAGTTGACTGAATGGACGGACATCAAATTGAAAAAGAAAAAATGATGCAAATAAGAAACCACGCAATGGCTGGTAACCAGGTTCTGAAATCCAGACTCCCAGATCGCTCTTTCGAGCCACACGTTGCTTCGTAGAGGCTCGCTCGAGAAGACCACGATTTACAAGGCCTCGCTTTCAAAGAATTAYGGTAAGATGCGTGCACTTCAGACAAGACTGGCACAACAAAGTTTACACGCCGGATTGTTCGCCGTTCAACATGTCACTATGGACAACTCTTCGACGAGACGAAAAATGAAATTATTTCGAACACTGAAGTTCGATGGACAAGATCGACAGAGAAACCGTGTGTCACGTATCTCCGGACTTCTCGAGCCTTTAAAATATTTTTTTTGTTTTTTGTTTTTGAGCAATCTTTTTTGTTTGCCAAACATTTTCCAAGATTTGCCGACAAGTCTTAAATTTTTGATACGCGCATTTTATTTATCTCAGTTTTTTTTTTTCATCAAAACGCAATTGCGGTTCATGGACCAGTTTCTTCAGCCCTTTTTTTTATGTGTATGTTGTAACTAGGTGCTTTATATGATCGACATAAAACCCGACTTGTTAAATATTATGGAGGTCAGTGCTTCGCGCCTTTGAAATCGTGCTTGGCTGCGTGTGTTTACACTGTTTAGAGATTTTTGACCAGAAAGGAGGGAAGCCGCTACCATTCCATTTTTTTCCGAAACCGAAAGGTACTACGCATTGGAATTGAAGGATGCATTATATCCGCTCAATGATGCGAAAAACATGCTGCGCACTTGACGCTGGGTCTCCTATATGTATTTGTCCAATTGATGTAACGTAATATTACATAGCAGAGGCGTTTGCAAGTACGTAAGAGCATATCCAACACTTAGGGATTTTCAAAGATCCGGAATTTTCTGACTGTTCTCACGCGAAGCGTGCCAACTGCTTAGTTAGTCACACCCGATCGCCCACGGATTTGTACTGCTCAAGTATGCGATGTGCTCTTTCGAGTCCATCGATTTAGGCTCACCACTGACAAGGGCGCCTTCGGCGGCGACGGATGTGCAATCACGGGATCGACCTCCGTCGATAATGATAATGAGAAGGTCGACAGAGCCGCCATAGTAAGCAGGGATGTCTGGCGTGTAGTCGTTGAGGGGCACAGCGCATGTATCAACACATGAATTCCCTGCTCATTGTCCACACCGACATGTTTGTCATTTGGTCGGATAGTTCCCAACATATATCCAGCTTTGCGCCACCCAACAAAACAAGCAACTTATTTTATTTATGTATGCGCTCATCCACGTGTTCCCCTGGACGCGGGGGTGGCCTTTTTCTCACCTCGTAGGTCGAAGGCCGCGTCATACGTCTACGCTTTCCATCTTCATATGTTTGAGGATCCCTTTTTGCCTCGATTTATGTGCTATTTATCTATTTTTTACCTGTTTTATGCTCATGTTAGTTACCTGTTGGTTTCCCTCCCCAGCTACTATAGGGCTTCCATGTTGCAATCTAAGTTGCTTACATCCCATGGTTACATATATCTGTTTTTTACGTGTAGCTGAACACCGGTTGCTGCATAGCCCCAGGTAACTTTGTCTTATGAAACCCGTTTGGAAAAGCAAAGCAAAAAAACACAAAAATGATTCGGCATCGAAGCTGTATGAAGAACAATCGCTAGCAAATTGTGTGACCTTGTGTCGGTCGATTCCATACAGAACGCATGTTTTGCAAGTATGAAGTTATCGGTTCAAGTCCGATCATCTCCAATTTCCACCTGAGCCCACGTAGCTCAGGTGGTACGAATCCTGCCTCTCCCACGTCGTGGCCTTCATACATTCATAAATTACATGTAATGTACTTGTGGAGGCGAAAGTCTTGGATGGATCTATTCTATTATTATTTGATGGTAATTCTCTATGTCTACTCTTCGTTGCTAATTTCATTAAGTATGAATCAGTATGATATTAATCCATATAGGGCGTCGTTAGACACTCCTTACGAGTTCCTTGAGCCACAAGGTATTTTCCCGAGGATGTTCCCTTGTGGCTTGTAAGGGAATTTGGCGGCGGCGTTCCACACATCCTTGGGGACGTTCCCCGAGGATGTTCCCTTGTGGCCTGCCCGCCGCCATTTTCATATGAAGATATGCGGCCGTGGGCAGGGGTGTCTGTGGTCCAGCGTCCGGTGTCCGTGTGGAGATGGCGTGGTCCAGCGACGTTCGACGGAAAAGGGCATGAGGCAGGCCACGAAAAATAAAATAAAAAAAGGGGGACCTCTATGTTTGAAATTCAAAATTTGAAGTACAGTTGTGGTGACGACGACGACGTTCGGCGTGCAGTGCGCAGACGGTTCAGGGCTGAATCGGCCTTAGCGGCGGCGTCCCTTCCGCCCACCTCCCGGTCAGTGTACGCACGTGCACCGGGTGCGTCCATCACCGTCGAGCTTCTCCTCCACATCGTTCGCGCCATCACACACTGTTCCGCCAGGGGGACGGCATCCACGGATAGGCGGCAGCTTCTCGGACCTCTCCTCGGGGGTTGAGCGGGTTACGTCTCTGGTGTGCGAGGATTGAGACAGCAGCAGAGAGATGTCATCCATGTGGAGGTGGTGGCAATGAAGGGCGACGGAGAGGACAGACGTGCGGTGTTGACACCGCTTGAGCGGGCAGCCGTGGCGGCGGCCGCGTCAACTGTTATTCTTCATTGTCAGCAGGACAGGGCCCTGGGACGAATGAAGGAGCAGTTGCATGCACGTAGAAGAAGGATGCTGATGCAAGCTGCGGATGACGGCCCCGACTACGTGGCAACTTCGGAGGCTACACGTCGGGTTGCAACGTCATTCCACGAGCGACACCGAGGTGGTGGATCAAATGCAGGACGGGGGGGGCATGGGAAGACCTTCAACAATGCGATGTGGAAGTACGATACGATGATTCAGAGAAACGTGTGATTTCTGAGCCTATTGAAATGACTCAAGAATTTTGTTATTTTGATTTTTCGAGTCCTTGGGTCCCTGGAGATGGATAGAACTAATAAAAAAAAAATGTAATCCCGGGTGAGAAGAGAGCATGAAATTTATGAACAAATTTGCTGGAGCGGAACTATCTACTTTATTAGAACAAAGAATTACAAATTATTACACCAAATTAAGGTTGGTCACCAGAAACTGGTTTCTTTCGGCTGGCCAGAGAGAGTCGTGACCAACGCCCAGAGAATATGTCGACGAGGGGGCAGCTCTTCGTGTGTCCTCTTACACACGGCGCACCATAACCAAATAGTTGCTTTGCCAATAAAGGATTTCGTGCAACAGATTGAATCAAAGAACTAACACGGATGACTACTTCAACAAGAAGCAGCACAGCGCCGAGGAGCAGCAGAGGGACCACCAGAAGCAGCACAGCGATGAGGAGCAGCAGAGGAAGCCTGCGATACGGGTCGGTCATGAACTGCACGGTGGAGAGGGCAGCAATGAGCACACGACGGCGGAGAAGGCGAGAGTCTTATCGGACGTGCAGCATGTGACGACATGCATGGGAATACGACGCTTGTGAAGAAACCTCTTCTGTGGATGGACTGAAGGCGCCGCCCGGAAAAAAAAAAGTCCGACCGTTGATGCCGGCCGAAAACAACGACGCCGCCCGATGGAGGCCCACCGCCAACAGTAGCCGTTTGGGGGCGTTGGGGGACTACGCATACGTTCCTCGAGCGCGCGAGATCGCATGATGCCGGTCGAAAACGACGACGCCACCCGATGGCGGCCCATCGCCAACAGTAGCCGTTGGGGGACACTGGGGGACTACGCAGACGTTGGAGGGCGGGGATGTCCGTGCTAACGCCGCTGGACCACATCTGGACCACCCAAGAACCAAAACTCTCCGTCGACGCATGTCTTCGCCACTCCATGAATCACGGTTCCTTGAGCTCCAAGGGACCTCACGAGGTCCCTTGGAGATAAGGAAATTTTGGCTGGGGCCACAAGGATGCCACAAGGAATTTTCCTTGTGGCGTTTTCACATTTCTTTTCAATTTCGTCCCCAAGGACAGGTGGAACGAGCGCATCCTTGTGGATTTCACGTCCCCGAGGAGTGTCTAACGACGCCCATAGAATTGGACACTAAAGAACAGGCTCGAGTCGAGTGTAGACTCTGTAGAGTGATATAGGTAATGAAATTATTAAATTAATAAGAACTTAAATTCATTTATTGAATATATATAGGGTAGCCTGCTATTCATTCATTCCGCCGATTTGGCGAGGCTACGGTGCCTTTCTTTCTTTTTCTTTTCTTTTTTTGTTTTTTTTTTAAATTTTCTCTAATCTAAGGCGCCTCTTTTTCAGGCACCTTTCTTGACTCTATCGACTCATATCAAACTGGATCAATTGATTCACACCAAATGACCCCATTAAAAAAAAAAAAAAAAAAAGACTCGCAGTGACTGACTGTGACTCATCCAATTGACTCGATTGATTAAAACGAAGAACCGATTGACTCGCATCACATTGCAGGGCAGCATCTCGACACACACGACAGAACGAACCTCATTCTTCAAGTATGAAGGAGGTACAACAGATGCACACTCAGGATGGCTAGCCCCCATGCGTTTGGACTGCAGTCAGGCAGTCAGTTTATCAGGGGCCAGGGAGGGAGGGGGGAGAGGGGAGGGGGGNTGTCTCCACCGAACACTCCTCCTTCTTCTCCTCCCTCCTCTCCACCTCCAAAGTCTCCAGCTTCACCGCAAGGAAAGGTAAGTACGGAACCAGAGCTGTCTCTTATACACATCTAGATGTGTATAAGAGACAGGGGGAGGATTTTGAGGGAGGGAGGGGGGAGAGGGGAGGGGGGAGGGGGGAGAGGGGAGAGGGGAGGGAGAGGGGGATGGAGCGGGAGTCGTGTTTTCCAGCAGAGCTCTCCCTTAATCGCAATCCTACTATTGCTGACCACCCTCCTTCCACAGAACATCGCCCTCTCCGGTGACGCAGAGTACTAGCGGGAACGACCAAAGGCGTAAGAGGGGACATGACGAAAGCGTGAGTGTGTTTCTTGATCTCGATTTGCTATCTGCATGAATCGATGATGTCTTCCACCTCAAACAACATTCCTAAAATGTGATTGATTACTTTTTACAAGGTTTTAGGAAGCGAGGCATTACTTTTGCTGGGAGTCGTTAAAAAAGATGGAATTTTCTTGAATCTGCCAAAGTAATGGCGCCTACCAAATCAATTGCAGTAACCCTGTTCAGAAGTAGCCTGGGGCCTAGAACTCAGCTCCAGGCAACACAGACCTGAGTCGGTCCGCACTGGGCTGTGTGACCGAAACACGCCCAGACTTGAGGCTGCTGCGTTGGCTGTGGGATCAAACGCTGCACAATGGAAATTCAAGGGTCAAAGTCGGCTGTACAGTCAAAGGTACCGCGCCCAGGCCCTTGGTTGGATACACTCACTTGTTTGTGCGCAGGTACCCAGACAGCATCCAGGCCAGGGAGAATTCGGTTTCAGACCAATCTGGGCCCTCGCTTGCATTGAGATCTGGACGGCTGAGGGATGCGGCATCCGGGGTCTAGACCCATTCATTCATTCTGTCTTGCGTTGATGCTGACTTCACGCGTTGACTGCGACGCTGGCTCGATGCTGCGACGCTGGCTGGACGCTGGCTTATGCCGGCATTGTGACTTTGGCGATGCGCTGCTGGTCCAGCATAGTGGCTGGCTTGCACCTGTCTTCTTGGCATGCTGATGTGGCAGCTGTCATGCAATGTCGCTGATGTGGCTGCTGCCACGTGTATCGTTGGCTGACGTGGCTGCTGCCACGTGTTCTTCTGTTTGCTGACGAGGTGAGGCTACGAGACCTGTATTGCTGTTCTGATTATCGTTATTCAGGAGGAGATCGGGACTGTGGAGAGATTGTGGATACGTATCTGGTTGTCTTCATGTCGACATTGCTCCAGCATTGATGAAGGACTGATTAGACGTGCCACTTGGCACATTGAGGTTACTTCAGATACTCGTTCAGACTATTGGTTGTTGATGTGGTGATTGAGGAGGGAGCCCGAAGCAGGAGTGGGCCTTGTAATTATCTCCTCTCCTTTGTCTAATCTCCCTCCTCTCTCCTTCGGCTGTGTATGATTATCTCACCTCATTCTGTCTGGATACGATTTTGACTATTGGTAATCATCAACTGGTTGACACTCGTCTGGACTTGCATTGTTGACAACTGTCTTCACGATCTGGGTTCATTACAATTTGGTATCGGAGCAGTTCTCCTGATGACGGCGATTGAACACGTGTGCACGCGCCAGGTGGCGGGCAGGTAAGAGTGGTGCACGCGTGTGTTGCGTAGGTGATGACGTGGCAAGAGATACGCCAGGAATGCTGACGTGGCACAGACTTCACTGGCGAGAAGACATTGCCGGGGGTGCTGACGAGGTACAGACTTCATTGGCAAGAAGAGATCCCTACCAGGCTGCTGACGTGGCAGTAGCGACTGCGACTGGAGATACCGCACGCCAGCCTGGATCGCGATAGTGACGTGGCATCGCGATCCCCTGCTGACATGGCATATGTTTGTGCCACATCTGAAGACCTTGTTGCTGATTGCTGACATGGCACTTCTTGTGCTGCTAACAGGCAACAGGGTCTACCACAGATGCTGACGTGGCCTGGAGGAAGTAGGATTGATTGCTGACGTGGCAGGAAGCAAGTCATCACACCTGTCTTCGTGAGGTGGTGACTACCTGCTGACGTGGCATCAGTCTCCTGGGCTGACGTGGCATGGTCTAACTGGCTGGAACGGCGACAGTATCTCGACATGACACGTGGAAGTGGCACGTGACAAGGATTGGAGTACATATTTGCTGACGTGGCATCCCGCTATTGTACAATGTGGAAACTCGGTGCTGACGTGGCAAGTCCTGCTATGTTGGCACTCCAGGGATGACACGTGGCAGGCAGGATACTGCCAAGTAAGAGGAGCATTCTGAAGGCAAAGGCGGTACAGCTGACAGAACTGACGATACAGCTGTAGTGCCAGCTGTCAAGGAGAGTGCATCATCGCACTGGCACCAGGGAGACACAGCAGGTTGCAGAGGTTGCTGACAAACTGTTTGTTGATATTGTTGGCATACTTACCTTGTCGTTGTTGTGTGTGGTGTTTGCGTATTTACTTGTGTGTTGTGTCTGATCACACGGGCCTGACGCAGTACCTGTACACTAGGACGTCATCACACAGACAAAAGAACAGCAATTAGTATAAATAGAGATCTGTTTCTTTTTAGTTTTCTGTTCCATCATTGCAAATATTGTCTCAAATCCGATTTCCAAAATGTTTGGTGTATGGAAATTACTCTTGTTTCTTTTTCCAATGACATTCTTGATGGGTGAAGGATCTTCCGAACCCAAGACTAGGAGACAGGCGGAAACAAAGAAACAAGAGTTACTGGCTTTATGGGACCAGCTAATGAATGATTTGCATTTGTCCGGACCGGAAGCCGAACGACACGTTCGTAATCGGTTTGATTTGAAGACGGTAAAGAACCGTCTAAAGCAAGCAATTACGGCCGTAGAAGTTGTGGTTGCCGGAACCGAAGTATCTAAAATGATAGTTCAGTGTCGGAAGGCGCTGGACCAGTTTGCTATCAAGCAGCTGGAAGAAACCATGGAATTGTCCAAAAAAGGGGAAATCAGACCAGAAGTGACCGAGGCTGCGATTGATGCAAACATCCAGCAATTAAAAGAGGCGCTGGCTGTAGAAGAAAGGAAGAAGGAAGAACTAGCCCGGAAACATGAACAGGAATTGAAACGGGAACAGAAAGCAAACGAAATCAAACAGGTGATAGTAACAGAAGAGAAGGAACAGACTGACATGACGCAGACATTGTATCACATCATGACTTACCTCACCTTCTTGGAAGAAAAGACTAACAAACAACAATGCCAGTTAGACGAAATTGCTATAGGATTGCGAACTGTCACAAACATTGTGAAAGGGAAGCATCAGGTAGAAGAAAAAGAAGAAGAGGTTAAGGAAGAAAAGAAACAAGCTAAAAAGTTGTGAGTGATGCAATGAAGTCCGTTGATCCTCAGGATCATAAGCCGTCTAATGGAGGGGGGAAGTCGTCTAATGGAGGGGGATCAAGTCCACCGTTGTCTCCACCGAACACTCCTCCTTCTTCTCCTCCCTCCTCTCCACCTCCAAAGTCTCCAGCTTCACCGCAAGGAAAGGTAAGTACGGAACCAGAGAAACCGAAGAAGAAGGAAAAGATGAAGATGAAAATGCCTTTCACATTTTACAACAAGAAAGATGAGAACTTGTTGTTATGGATTGCCGAGATTCAGACGTATTGTAAAACGGCCCCAGTCGAACTTGATTCTCAGGTTGCTTTCTCTACTTCATGTCTTGGGGGGGAAGCAAAAGAATGGGTACTGGCCGAAGCTAATGCAGCGGGGTTCGAGGACATTGGTGAGTGGGCTGTGGCACAATGAACTTGAAGCAGTTCCTTGGCAAGATCAAGGAACGCTTCTTAGACAAGACGACAACCGATAAGGCCTTCGACCAGCTCACCACCATTGGCCAAAGACATTGGACCTCAGTGGAACAACTGTCGCGGGAAGTAGATCGGTTGCTCCAGGTTCCTGGATTGAACCTTCAGGACAACCAAGTCTTTTATATCTAATCTCGCGCTCTGCCCGAGCCCATTCGTGGACAACTCGTGGCAGACTCGAAATCCGGCAAATATAATTATAGGCAGTTTCGTGATCTGGCTCTCCAACGAGAGCAAATGACTTCACAGGTGAAGAATTCTTATGCCTCTGTAGTAAAGTATGGCGGTGGAGGAGGTGCAGGTGTAGGAAAGCGGGTACTCTGACGCCAAAAGCGTCAGGACCACACCCTCGTCGTCTTTGATGACGATAATGTGGAGAAGTGGTCATTGGAGGCCGAGGGTGTGACGAGCAGCAGTGAGTCTGGGAAGGGGGAAGTCACTGCCGCTGTGGTCAACAAGGGAGGACCACGACCACCAAGAAAGAAGAAGAAACCACGCTCGTTCCCAGAACATCCCGGGATTGCGGTCGGGAAGCCATGGGAGAAGATGGGTATATCGCAGGAATTGTGGCAAGAAAGAATGAACAACGCGCAATGCTTGGAGTTGGCATCGCGGGGCATGTGATTGCATTGTGCCCACAACTTTGATACCCAAAAGCGAGCAGCCAGTAGGAGTAGCATCTGCTCCTACTGAGTCCAAGAGTTTGGATCAAGAACAAGGTAAGGCGCCTAAGATCCCTTCCAACCCTTTGACTCACACGGCAGAGGATGGTTCTTCTTCGGCCCATCGCCCATAACACCCTAAACCTGTCTTATGCGCTGTCTCTCTGGACGACTCTCTTGATGAGCTTGGTAACGAGTTGCTGGCATTACGAAGCTCGTGGGCTAAGAAATCTAAATCTAAGGGTGACCTACTACTCGTGGATGTACAAATCACACGTACACGCGTAAGTGCTCTGTTGGACTCAGGATCCACGCGATCCTACATATCCGAGAAAGCAATCCGCAAGTTGCATCTCGGAATGAAGGTGAAAAATTTGTCTAGACCTATCACGTTTGTTTTGGCTCACAAAAGCACGATCACTGTCTTGCAGTATGTTGATCGTGTGAAGTGTCGATTTCGAACCAAGGAAGGGAAAATAATTCTTCACGAGGTATCCTTCCTTGTAGAAAAAAACTTGCCATTTGACGTAATTCTTGGAATGGATTGGCACATGGAAGCCAACCAGACATTAAGTTCAAAGAAAAGATTGTGCAATTGCGTGACGCACAATCTAATTTGAAACCAATCAAATTGTTTCATAAGTCTGGCTCTGACTCTAGTCTGTCTTTTTGTTGTATGAGTTATCCAGCCTTTCGTTCAATGGTTTCAAAGAAGAAGTTGGAACAGGAAGTAATGATGGTTTTAGTAAAAAGATCAGGAGAGTCTTCTACTTCCTATCCTTCTTCGACTGAAAAACTCTTAAGCGAGTATAAGGACTTATTTACCGAACCAACAGGAATAACTTCGCGTGCTATAAAGCACACCATTGAAATTATTCCTGGCAGTAAGATTCCCAAGGGCCCTATCTACCGAATGTTTGTTCGGGAACTTGAGGAACTGAGAAAACAACTGCAGGACTTAACAGAGAAAGGATGGATTCTCCCTAGCTCTTCTCCGTATGGTGCCCCTGTCCTATTTGTGCCCAAAAAGGAAGCTGAATTGCGTCTCTGTATTGATTATAGAGGGTTGAATGTCGTCACTGTTAAGAATGTTGAACCGCTTCCTCGCATTGACGACTTACTTGACCAGTTACAGGGTTGCAGGTACTTAGCAAGATCGACTTGAAATTTGGGTATCACCAGATCGAGGTAAAACCCTCCGATCAGCATAAGACCGCTTTCCGAACCAGGTATGACCACTATGAGTTCGTGGTAATGCCCTTCGGATTAACGAATGCCCCTGCCACTTTTCAGAGGTCAATGAATGACTTGTTTCGTCAATGGTCGGATAGGTTTGTCATTGTCTATCTCGATGATATTCTAGTATATAGCAAAACACTAGAAGATCATGAGAAGCACCTTCGTCTGATGCTAGAGAAGTTGCGAGAGGGCAGCTTCAAGATCAAGGCCAAGAAGTCTGAGTTTGCTAAGTCCGAAGTGTTATACCTAGGACATATAGTGAACGAAGAAGGTCTAAGGCCAGAAGAGAGAAAAATTTCAGCAATTAGAGATTGGCCACAACCTAAGTCTATTACTGAACTGCGATCTTTCCTTAGGATAGCTAGTTATTACAGGAAGTTCGTCAAAAATTTCTCACTGATTGCAGCACCAATGCGAAGATTGTTAAAGAAAGAAACTATCTAGTTGTGGGATAAGGATTGTGAGTCTTCCTTTCGGAAACTGAAGTATGCATTGACTCACTACCCTGTTCTAAAAATCGTTGATCCATCGTTGCCTTTCATTGTCACTACTGATGCAAGTCAGTATGGGATTGGCGCTGTTCTCCAGCAGGATGACGGCAAGGGTTATAGGCCCATAGAGTTTATGTCTGCCCGACTGCCGTCGGAAAAGGTTGCCAACTCCACCTATGAAAGGGAGCTGTATGCGTTAGTCTGTGCACTAAACACATGGAAACACTACTTATTAGGGAGGCACTTTACTGTGTACTCAGACCACTCTACCCTGAAGTGGATAAAGACACAGCCTAGGTTCTCTGATAAGCTGGTACGATGGTCTGCGTTTATTGATACCTTCGATTTTGAGTTACAAACAATCAAAGGTAAGTCTAATGTGGTTGCAGATGCATTGTCCAGACGGAGTGATTTCTTTGGTGCAATTGTCTCTTATTTGGATGTTGGGAATGATTTGAAAGATAGAATTCGCAAGGATATGCTACTGACCCTATTTGGAAGCCTATCATTGATGTCCTTGCAAAAGACCCAACTCTACTTCCCAACTACCGTGTAACCGATGCTTTGCTTTTCTTGTTAGACCAGACTGAACAAAGATTGTGTATTCCTCACAAGGAAGAAATTAAAAGTCTGTTAATTGGGGAATGCCACGATTCTAAGGGTCGTTTTGGATTCAAAAAAACTTACGCAGAGGTTAGGGAGCGCTTTGGATGGAAGGGATTAAAGGAAGACGTACTAACTTACGTGTGTACCTGTCTGGTGTGTGAAACAAACCTTCATATGAGAATCCACTTGGTCTCCTGAAACCATTACCAATTCCAAGTGAACCAGGTGAGTCCATCTCAGTTGATTTCATGAGCCTCACCAAGAGCCGTAATGGTAATAGTCAAGTAATGGTTGTTGTGGATCGTTTATCTAAATATGCCATGTTTATTCCCTTACCTGTTGAAGCAAAAACTCGACTTGTGATCCAAAAGTTTCAGATGCGATGGGTGACTGAATATGGGTTTCCCCTCTCCATTGTGTCTAATCGTGATGCAAGGTTCACAAGTATGCCATGGCCAAAGCTGATGGAAGCATACGGTACACGTTTGACCATGTCATCAGGACGACATCCTGAAACGAACGGACAAAGTGAGCAGATGAACCGATTGTGCCAACAACTCTTGCGCATGTATGTGAGACCCGATCAGATTGATTGGGATGATAACTTACCCGAAATAGCTAGTGCATATAACAACAATGTTCACACGGCTACAGGTCGTACACCAAATGCACTGCACAAGGGATGGAAACCTAGGCGTCCCATTGATGTGCTAACGCGGGACCAGTTCCTTAGGTTACCTCCAGGGACACGAGAGTATGCAGTCTTGTTTCAAGAAAACATAAAGAAGGTAAGAGATAACTTAAAAGAAAGCTCAGGACCAGATGATCGAACAAGCGAATAAACATTGTCGACCATCTACCTTTAAGGAAGGTGACCTCGTCTGGGTAAAGTCCAAAGAGTTTTCCTTAGAAGAAAATGTGTCTCAGAAACTTCTGCCTGTCTACTTTGGACCCTGGGAAGTTCTCAAAGTAATTAGGGATGCAGAGGGACCGTCTTATCGCATTGATATTCCCCCTCATCTCAAAACATATCCTGTCTTTCACGCGTCCAAACTGATGCCCTATTGCAAGGAACATGAATGTGGACGAAGCACAGAAATCCAGATTGCAAAATCACACTGAAGTCCAAGTAGTCAAAGCAAGAGCAGATAGCACAATGGAACCGAGTAACCATCCATTTGAGAACGATACAGAAGAATCGTGAGTCAATGTCCAAGCCCAATCGGGCAACACCAACAGCATAACCCAATGTAGCTCTCTCTCTTGAATGGCGCCAGGCGCCCTACCTACTCTACAGCCTATCACTACAACTACAGCATGAAAGCAACCAGACAACTTGACCAGCGAGTGATGATATCAACACCAATGCCGACTTTCCCTCCTTCATGGTACGTCTCTCTCTTCTCCCTCACTCTCCCTTGTTATCCCACACAGCGCCCTTCACTTTCGAAGAACCACCTTCGCCCTTTACCTCCTCTGCGCCCACAGGCAGCCCGGCTATGGCCGCCAGCGCCCTGCGCCCAGGCAGCACTCTACCGCTTAGCGCAGCCTGCCTCTACCTCAGCCTAGCGCAACACAGCACCTCGCATTCGCGTAGCGTGCCGGCATTGCCCGCAATGGCCAAGATCCCTGCCCACTCGCCCTCCCTGCCTATATGCCAGTGTTGCGTGTGAGCGGCCTCCCTTGAGCCTGCGCCTGGGCCCCAGTACCTGTACCCAAGCCCAATGCGGTTGGGGCCCAGGAGATGCAGTTGCGCCTCTTTCATCAAGGCCTGCGGCCAGATCCAGATAGTGGACCGGTTTCCCATTGGCATTTTCGGCCTCTATATCCAGCATGCATTGTCGGCCTCACGTTTATGTGCCCAGGGCCTAACCAACTCTGGGGCCTTGGGATTTCTGCCTTTGCAGAGCTCCGATACTCGGTGCACTCCAACCAACTGGCGTACTGCAACTGTATGGACCCCACTTCGTGAAATGTTTGCACAGAGGGCTCTTGTTGATTTGCTGGCCCCCATTCACTTAGGGCGGGCACGAGGCTTGCTGGGGCCTTAGCCCAGAACATGTACATCATGGCAAGGCCCCTTCTTGAGGGCTCAATCCTCACACTATGTAGAAGGGAAGGAATTTCCTAGCAGACCCTCTATGATTCTGCCATCTATGGACGACAGATATGAAGTAGACAAAATCATAGAGCATGGATATTTCTCTACGGGATCACGTGGACGACCTCAGAAGCAGTTCAAGGTACGTTTCAAGTCTCGGGCACCATCCGAGGACAAATGGTTTAGTAAAAGAGAACTACTTGAAACTGCTCCTGATATTGTTGCTGCTTATGAACGAGGGTTAAAGTCTTAAAATTTCTGCGGTGGAACTCGAAAATGGACCGACAGGAATGCAGTAACCCTATTCAGAAGTAGCCTGGGGCCTAGAACTCAGCCCCAGGCAACGCAGACCTGAGTCGGTCTGCACTGGGCTGTGTGACCGAAACACGCCCAGACTTGCGGCTGCTGCGTTGGCTGTGGGACCAAACGCTGCACAATGGAAATTCAAGGGTCAAAGTCAACTATACAGTCAAAGGTACCGCGCCCAGGCTTGCATTGAGATCTGGACAGCTGAGGGATGCGGCATCCGGGGTCCAGACCCCATGTCAAGGCTACATAAGCATTGACTTCCTGGCTTTGACATTCATTCATTCTGTCTTGCGTTGACGCTGACTTCACGCGTTGACTGCGACGCTGGCTCGATGCTGCGACGCTGGCTGGACGCTGGCTTATGCCGGCATTGTGACTTTGGCGACGCATAGTGGCTGGCTTGCACCTGTCTTCTTGGCATGCTGACGTGGCAGCTGCCATGCGCTATTGCTGATGTGGCTGCTGCCACGTGTATCGTTGGCTGACGTGGCTGCTGCCACGTGTTCTTCTGTTTGCTGACGAGGCGAGGCTACGGGACCTGTATTGCTGTTCTGATTATCGTTATTCAGGAGGAGATCGGGACTGTGGAGAGATCGTGGATACGTATCTGGTTGTCTTCATTTCGACATTGCTCCAGCATTGATGAAGGACTGATTAGACGTGCCACGTGGCACATTGAGGTTACTTCAGATACTCGTTCAGACTATTGGTTGTCGAGGTGGTGATCGAGGAGGGAGCCCGAAGCAGGAGTGGGCCTTGTAATTATCTCCTCTCCTATGTCTAATCTCCCTCCTCTCTCCCTCGTCTGTGTATGATTATCTCACCTCATTCTGTCTGGATACGATTTTGACTATTGGTAATCATCAACCAGTTGACACTCTTCTGGACTTGCATTGTTGACAACTGTCTTCACGATCTGCGTTCATTACACAATCACATTTTAGGAATGCAATCTTCCGAAAACTGCTGCCGAAATAATGCAACCTTTCGTCTTTTAGGGGTTAGCCCTCCTAACAACTAGTGCAAGGATTTAGTCCCTCGGCAGTGTCTGAAAGTGTCGTGCCCGCCCTAAGTGAAGGCGGGCCCGACACTTTCAGACACTGCCGAGGGACTAAATCCTTGCACTAGCTACAAAATATGTGACAATGCCTGTTTATAGGGCTATGCGACCAGGCTGAGGGTCCCAAGCAGAGCCTGTTGGAACCCCCATGTGGGCATGGACCTTCGACGAGGCCTTGTGACAAGTTAGCTCCTCGACATGCCCCTGTAGGGCCCTTTCAGCAAGCATGAGCCCGCCCTAAGTGAAGGCGGGCCCCTGAATCTCAATATGGCCTGAGTTCGTCAAATTTGGCAAAGTTTGGTGGGCGGCAGACTGTTGCCATGCGCTAGATGGTTACATCCTCCGTACTCGTGAGAATCAGAAATAATTTGTGAGCCTTCTAGGCTCTTCCAGCAGCACAGGCGAAGCCGGGAGAACCTCACACTTACTCCTGGGTGGTTGGGCAGGCCTAACCAATTCGGTATCAGGCCACTGTCTGAATGGGCCTGGGCCCATACACTTTGGCCCGATCGGAAGCTACTGGAAACACACGAGGCCCAGCCAGACAGCAAACTCAGCGAGCACTTTCCATAAAGGAAAGAGCTCGCCACTGGTGGGGGCATTCGGGGACTAGGCAGTGCATGCCGCAGCGCTGCTTGAGCGTGCGCAAGTGGGCTGTGCGCTGTGCGCTAGCGCTAGTTGCCAGGCAGTGCGCGCAGGCGCTGGAAGAAGGCAGGGCGCTGCTGAGGGCAGCGCCATAGCCAGCCCTACATAGCCAGGGCTTGGCTTGGACAGCCAGTGGAGGTGGTGGTGGTCTTCGGGTGTAAAGAAGGAAGATGTGGGTGAAAGACGAGGGAGAGAGAGAGGGAGAGATGATGATGATGATGATGTGAGGGCGCATACCTGGTATTGGTGATGGTCTGCATTGGTCGACATCTTCAAGTACTTTGGTGGCTGCTGACGTCAACAGCTGCATTGTCAATTTGTAGGCAGGAAGTAGTTGTGTAGGGAGTAATCTGGGCGCCGAGCGCCAAGTAGGGAGACAGGGCCTGGATACTTGTGTTGGTGAGGAGGAGAGTAAGCTCTCATTGACATTCGGTTTCAGTGTTTTCGATTCTCCATTGGGGTAATATTGGTGCAATGCTGCTTTCTCGACACTGTGGGACTTTCTTGCTTTCAATGTGATTGTGCTATCTGGATCCTGTCATCTCGCTATTTCTCATTTTCCTGCCACTAGACTGGTTGAAAAAAAAAAAAAAAATGGAACTTTAGGGTTTAGGGGAACTTTTTCTGACCTTTTCCAAATTTTACCACAGGAGCAAGGCCAACAAGAAATTCCCCGCGGTAAAATCACACTGCTGGCAATTTACGAGTACTACCCCAGCCAGCGCCTTCCGCAAAGTGAACAACACTCTTACAACACAGGTATAAGACAATTGGGGTAATTTACATACCAGTCCACCGGTTCGCTGCATCATACGCCCGCTTGGACACATCCTCTGATGATAACATATCGAAAAAGAAACAAAAAAAAGATAAGCCATCATCCATATCGAAAATCACCCATGTGTGCACAATGCACATGCATGTACGAACACACACATACCCCCCCACCCCCCCAACACACATACAAAAACACACACGCCACAGTGACCACACACATGCACAAAAAGTTTTATGTATGTCTTTTTTGAAGGTTTTTTCCTGTTTTTTACCTGTCTGTTTTCCCCGTGTTTTTTCCCAGGTACTCTCTGTGTGTCCGTGTGACCACCTCTAAGAAGTGCTAAACAGTCGGTGGATGGATGTTTGGAGTGCCTGCAGGGCTATTGGGTGGGGGGGGGCCTGCTCTGTTTGTGATGTCTGTGATGCATATGGTCTATGGGCCACGATAGATGTCCGTCGGAGTGCTCCTTGGCTCAGCAAGTGGTGGGAACCAAGACCCCAACAGCGGGGTTCACTTGCGGTGTGAGTAGGCGATGAACTGCTATGCTCCGTGTTGGATTTGTGGACAGACGGCCTTGTCTGCACTCCGCTGCTGCCTTGCCGCCAATCCCGCTTGCTCCCCAGGTCAACCTTTGCTTCTGGTGTGTTTGCCGTGTAGCGTGGCTGCGTTGTTGGTGTTGCCTCATGCTTTGCTGCGCTCTTTCCTCGCTGCTCATCCGCATGCCGTGTCATTCCCCGTTCTTTGCTCCCTTTTTTTTTTTCCCTTTTTTCTGGGTATCGTAACTATCGTTCCAATTTTATTGGATGCCCCAAAGGACTTGCTTGTGTGCTGCTTCTTTTAGTTTGGCTGCTCTGTTGGTGTTGCCCGGTGCTTCGCTGCGGTGTCGCCGTGCTTCTCGCAGTACGTTTTCGTGTATTGCAGTCGGGTGGCCCCGGCAGCGTTGCCTGCTGCTTCGCTGTGTCGTTGCCTTGCTGCTGTGTTCCACTTGTTTGGTTTAGGGTTTAGGGTTTAGGCTGCTTTGGACAGGGGTCACGAAGGGTTCATCACCCAAAGCATCAAATACGGAGATTCCGCAGATTGTCAAGGGTTCAGCCTCCTGATGATCCGGTGCAAGTCCCTCCCACCACACAAAACAATCTATCATTCATCACATCACCAGTTTTTTTTTTTTTCACTCTTGTTATTTTCGTACTTGTGCTTTTTTCCCTTTGCTCTCTCTGCATGTGCGGGATTTGCAACTTTTTGCATGTTTCTGGTTCCTCCTTGGGTGTTAACTTGACTTAATCATGCAAATCATAAGTACCAAAATAACAAGCAGAAGAAACAGAAAGGACAAAAAGAACAAAGGATAAAAATTCAAAAAAGCACCGTTGGGTGCTGCTCATGCCCTAGATAGCTTGGTCTCTGATGCCTTCCTAGCTCCACGCTGGTGGAAGGGGTTTGTGCCTACAGTGCCCTATTATAACACAACATGCGGCGACGCTATCGCGCAAGTGCCGTAACACGCAGACACAACGAAGTACAGAAAGTGTGTGAAAACTTCTCAAGAGAGTCAAAAGACTGAAAACTGTCACCCGCTGGTATATACTATATACTATTATAGTTTATACTCTTTTTTTTTTGGTTCTTTTACATTTTGGAATCCATTTCTCAATCTATGCGTGGCATCCTCGCGCAGGTGCCATCTATACGTGGACCCTTCAAGCCCGTTCAAACCCCGCTTATACCCCATAGACAAACCCTTTGGTGAGAAAACACCAAACTCAAAGATAAGGCAGGATTTGGGCACGTCTCAGCAGGTGCAAAATTGCCCCACTGCCAAAATAAAATAAAATAAAATAAATTCACGGTATTCACCCCATTTTTGGTGCCGCCTGGGTTACCTCGGGCGGGTCATTCCCCATGCCGGGCAACTCTGGTAACATATAATGATCCCTTTTTGAATTTTGACAAAACAAATTCTTTACTGCGTATGATGGGACTGGCGAGAGAGATTCTTTGAATTTCTTTCCCATAACAATTTTTTCTTTTCTTTTCTTTTCTTTTCTTTTCTTTTTCTTGCAATCAGACTCCTACTCAAACACACTTTTCATGCATGTAAACAGCAACGCAGTATACTGGCGACATGCGCCCACTCAAAACTCAGAGATATGGCTTTCAGATACGAGTTCACTCTCAATTGGCTATGGCGACTTCAGCGCCCGAACATCTCACTGTTCACATACACTGGATCACCATGGATATCCCACACGCATCACTCTAACACTCGAGCAGACACACACACTCACTACTAACTACAGCTATGGCAGCTATGGCTGCCTCTAACCTATCGCTATGCTAACTCCTCCTCTCTTGCCCACTGCGTCCTC
>BFEA01000135.1:2813440-2826429 GCA_003427395.1 Chara braunii
AGAGAGAGAGAGAGAGAGAGAGAGAGAGAGAGAGAGAGAGAGAGAGAGAGAGAGAGAGAGAGAGAGAGGGGGGGGAGGGGATAAGCGGAGGGGAGCCAGCTGGTTGTGTTGATTGTCTGCAATTGCAAGCTCACTATCATTTGCATGTGTAGGATATAATCCACTGCTGGCCAATTTCCGTACCTCCAAGCACCCCTTTGTCATATCACTCTGTATCTTTTGGCTTGTTTTGCCCACATCCATTTTCTGCCCAGAGACGTCTATCAAATCTGTCGGCGATTTAGTCAGTCATGTGGCACAGTTAGTGTCCGGACTCCAGACCCTTTAATGTACCTATTCATCTGCCCCCCCATCCTTCCATCCATCCGCCCAACTATCAATGCACCCATCCTATCCATCTTTCCATCCATCCTTTTTGAAGATTTGATGAGATTTGCTTTGAGTTTACTTTCATATTACTCATCTATTGATTCATTGGGTCATGCCTTTGGAACATCTGAAGTGCACTCAGGCGCGGACAGACCGGTGTATCACACAACAAATTAGGACAACGAGTTTGAGAGACTGAGTTCATCGTAAGGGCGGCAGAAGGAAACTTTGGTGTCCCTGCCCTTTGTACACAGCACTCGTCGCTTCTACCGATTAAATGGTTCGGTGAAGTGTCTGGATCAGGGTGATCTCGGCTAGTCGCTCACCCATACTATCCATCCATCCACCTATTCTATCCACCCATCCATCCATCCATCCTATCCATCCATCCTATACATCCATCCTATACATCCATGCATCTGATCGATTCACCCATCCACCTATTCTATCCATTCCCCCATCCACCTATTCTATCCACTCATCCTTCCATCCCATCCATTCACCCATCCATTGATCCTATGCATCCATCCACCTATCCTATCCCCTCTTCCTATCCATCCATCCACCTATCCTATCCATCCTTTCCATCCTATCCATTTCATGCATCCATCCGTGAAAAGGGAGGTGGACAGCAGACTTACTCAGATTATTCAACACCTCAGGATCATTCTCTGCATATTGCTGCAGCTCAGCCTGCACAAGAGCAAGGAATCCAAATTACAAGGGCAAACAAGCAAATACGAGGGAGGAGGAAAGGAAGAAGAAGAGAATCCGGATTATGAGGGAGGACAGAAGGAAGAAAAACGAAACCAAGCAACTATCAAATCTTTGCTAGTCAACCAAGAGGGGGGGAAACAAATGAACCAAAAGAAGAAGAAGAAGAAGAAGCCCCTCCCTGTACCTCCCTTAATGCTGAATGGCACACGCATAAGAGTTTAAATTTGAAAATAAGTTTAAATAACTGGTGGCATTTAAAAGGTTACGGGTTTCAAATTTTAATTTTAAACTTTCAAATCCTGATGGATTATAGATACAAAGTAATACAAATAATTCAATAGCATATTAGCAAATTTATTGCCGCCTTCACCTGAATAGAATGCCGGCCATTATCGTTGTATCTAGACTGAACATTGGCCCAAATACAGTTGTAGTGAATGACCAGGCATTCTAATCGACTGAAGACAGCAGGGGCCAAGTCCCACTAGCAGCGTTGAGCTACCTCAACGCCTGAATGTGGACGCTTTTGCGGAGATGTGCAGAAATGGTGTTGAGTTTCCTGAACTGCACGTCTCCACAAACACGTCCAGATTCAGGTGTTGAGGTAGCTCAACGCTGCTAGTGGGACTTGGCCCCAGGGGTCAAAACCTTTGGAGAAAAGTGGAATTAGGAAAAAAAAGAAAAAAGAAGGTACCTTCCAGATACAAAAAATGAAGAAAAAATCGAAGTCCATGCAGAACAGAGTGATGCACTTCTCTTTTCTGAGATTTCTCGATTTTCAAAAAATAATAAAATATATATAAATTTATAAATTTAAATAATTTAATAAATAAAAAAACAGAAAACGAGTCAGAATCAGTCCTAATTTAATCCTTCCGGAGGAGGTCGCGCGAGCGCCGCCCGGTAAGCGCTCCCGCCAGCGCCATTTTTCAAAGCAGTCGCGCGTTGCAAACAGGCGCGAACTTTCGTGCATCCCCGTGGGAGCCTTCGCTGAAGGAGGAGACGAAGGCGTTCAGCCTCCAGCCGTGCCTTCGGGCGCGGCCATGCTAAAGGAGGTAGTAGGTGGATACAGCCATAGCTGGCACGAAAGGGCGTCCGACTCCAGGCGTCATTCAGCGTCCTCCCCACCAGGGATCGTCATCCAACAAGCCATGCCCGTCGTCAAGTTTTCAACGTGTCTTCTTCCAAGAACGGGAGAGCTAGTGAAGCGGCCAAAGCACACGTGCGCCCTGAGGGATTTCGACTCTTGAGTGAGACTGAGCTATAACCCTTCTCATCCCCATCACGAACCCCGAAGTCATCAATTGCTTGATCCTCTACAAGACGCTTCTTTTTTTGATTCCTCGTACTACGAACGAACGACACACTTTCCGTTACGCGTAATCCCCCATCCCCCCCATCCATTACGCTCCTCCCCCATCGCAACTATAGAGCTCTTCCCGCCCCTTCCAAGTCGATTCATATCCGCCCCGCCCACCCTTTTGGAACCCTTGTCCTCCCCCTTGCACCACCCCAATTCCAAATTAGCCCCACTCAATCTCCCAAGAGCTCTACACACACTATCCCCCCCACGCGACCCCCCCTTTCCGTCCCGCCCGCCCTTTTGGAATCCTTGTTCCCCCCTAGCACCGCCCCAATTCCAATTTAGCCCCACTCAATCTCCAAAGAGCTCTACGCACACTATCCCCCCCATGCGAACCCCCTCCCCCCACCTCCTTCCGTTAGATTCCTTTCCAATCGATCGATTCCCTTCCGATTGACTCCCTTTTGACCAATTCCCTCTCGATTGATTCCATGTTGATCGTTCCCCCCTCCGATCGATTTCCTTCCGATCGCCTTTGGTGTGATACCCGTTCCCCAGGTGGGGAGGGTAAATGCTGCCAAACTATCAGCCCCAACGAGGTACCTACAAGGTGTGAACATCCGACTTACCCTCTCCCACCATTGCTCCAATTTCCTTCGGCGCCAATCCCCAAGTGGGGAGGGCTGGTACTGCCAAATCTGCATCCCTCCTCTCTTTGACTTTAGACAAATCTTGTTTTGTCATGCCTCAACTCGGTGCCGCATCTCATATAGGTCTCCTTCCGTGGCCGACCTATCAATCCGCGTCATTCTTGCCAGTGATCTCACCTCTCCCCACAACACCACACCTCTGCCAACTCCCGCATCTTCAACCTCTGCTCGGGCACCATTTCGGATTTCATCTTCCCTCCGTACACTCAACTCATTCCCTCTCCCCCCCGTCCCTAGCCCCGTCTATCTCCAGTTTCCAACTGTCTAAGGGTGGATGGATCTAACAGTGGTTAAAGAGAAGGTTAGGACTGGCCGTGTTAGCCGAAGAGAATGGCCTCTCGGCCCCCAAGCATGGGCGCGACAAGCCAAAGCAGCCAAAGCACTGGGGAAATAAACACCTGCGTGATTGACAACGAAGCACTGAAATTCCTGATAGACAAAACAAAAGTTCAAGGAACAAAAACTACTGAGATACAAAAGGTGGACGGTAAAGAAGAGGGGATCATTGTCAGGAAGTACCCAAAAGAAAAAGTGGTAGAACTGGATGACCTGCATGAAAGACACGGTGTGGTTTTAAACGTCGCACACAATGGAGCAGAGCTCCAACCACCTGAGAAAAGAAAGTGGGTCATAGAAACGATCAAGAAAGAACTGAACTCAAACAATCGGGAGAAACCTTTACACTACAGACTTTGGGACGAAACAACATCATGGCGTTGTTCATACGGGAGGAACACGCAAAAGCAGCGTCGGACTTGCAGTCCAGGAACTGTAATGGTTCGGTATGCAAGATCACCAAGTGGAAGAAGGTTACCACACAGAGACAGAACCCGATCTTTACAGTCTCTTACAAACAAACATTGCCGAAGGAAAACTTATGGGTGTAGTTCGATAACATTCAACCGGGGTTCCATGGCCTGCTGGTAGACATATCCAGCGAATAGGATCCTCAAGTGGATCCTGCCGACACCAGAATTTTCGGCCCCGCACTGTGGATCTATGACGACAATCTTGGAAGTCAAGACAGACACCGCCCCGGTATTTCCACAGACCTGGAAGCTGCAGATCGAGAGCAGAGTGGTAGAAATCAAAGTTTCAACCAAGACTTCCCCGATCTGCTTTCGATGTAGGGAACGGGGTCACATGGGAACAGATCCTAACTGCCCAAGATATCCGAAACAGTCGAAAGAGCGTAAACTCCTGCCTAATATGTTGGTGGAAGTGGAGGATACACCGGGAACCTGGTTTGTTGCGGACAGCAACTACAACGGCTGGGTCTTTGACGACAACCTGGAAGAACCAGACTAGATCTGGCACTATGCCGATCAAGAACCCACACTCAAAAATCTTAACATCTTCCCTCCTACTGACAGTAGGTGGCAGAAAAAAGCAACAGGGAAGATGACAGACAACCCAACAAGGATCAAAACAGATCCTCTGATTGATTCGCGGGTGATTAGAGAAGAGAAAGACAGAGGTGACTTACTATGGGACCTGGACGTGGTTAGGGAACAGGCCGTCTCGCACTTTATCAATGAACCGTCCAGTCTTAGGAGTATGCTAAGGAATATGGAACAGGCAACGCTTCGCACGAAAGGTGGGACACCAGCAGACAATAAACGGACGTTGGACAAGGAAGATAAACAAGAGATCCAGGAGGGGGGTCTCAAAAGGAGGAAGGCAACAAATGCAGAAGGGAGAGAAGGAGCGGTTAGTACTCCCACATAAAGGACTGAAGAGGGGAGGGAAACAATCTCGAGAGGAACGGGGTCGGATAAGACGTCGGGGGAAAATAATGTCGATGAGGGAAGTGGGGTGATGGACAGCGGAGAGGAGTCCCAGCGGTCAATGGCTCAGGGAGTATGTGGAGAAGGTCAAAAGGGAAAGACAACATGCTTTTGACATTTGGGCGGCTTGCTTGAAACATGCAGAAAGAGCACAGAGAAGTGGAAAGAAAGGGTGGGTGGCAGATTTGGGGAACTCCAACAATCCATTCGATGCCCTCGGGAAGGCTAAGGCGGAAGAACTATCAGAATACACAGCCTTTAGGTATGCTGAAACGAAGAGAGCAAGGGAACAGGGGTGGAAAGACAAAGACAGAACCGTTCCGAAATCCAAAGACAAGTTTCAAGATCTGCGTCCTAAGAAATGGAAGTCTAGGAAAAACCAGAAAAAGAAGGACCCGGACATGTTACAGACGGAGTTTGAGGAAGACTCAGATCGCACGTTGTTGGAAAAGGAAGTGGCCGTAGCGTTAGCCCAAACGGACAAACTGAAAAAATTAAACGAGGAGTATGCACCAGAATTCACGACCATCACACACATGGCTAGGGATGAAGCACCACTGGTGGTGGAAACAGCTCGGTCGTCGCGATTAACGCTGTTGAACATCCGCCCACTAATTGCAGCAAGATACATGGAGAGAATTGGTGAGCGGCAGGTAGCAACAAACGTATCATTCCAGATCCCCTGTTTTGAGGAGCGACAAAATGTGGCAAATATCCTCCGGGAGAAGGTAACAACAAACTTTCCATCGGGAGTGTATGACTCGGTACCCTATGAATCAGATCAGGAGGTCACTCAACCCCAAACAGACCAAGAGGGCCAAGCAACTCAGCCTTCAAAGCATAGGAGACACTCTCCTCAGGCCTTCTCGCCCCTGATCGTTAAACTGTCAAAGACCGCCAAGTTAAGAACAGGGATGAGATGGAGACCCTGGCGGACGATAACAGCAGTGCCATACATTGTCTTGGTGGGTTCAAGTCTGCCGGCGGAACTGACAGCAGTTTCGGTGGCCCAATTAATTACTTCAGGGATACTGGAAGGCAATGGGGACCTGGACGCGAGGGCTTACCCTGTGGACTGGGAAAGGTTCTATAGAAGCGATGATTCGAAAGACGAGCCGCTAGAATGGCAGTTGGATGATGAGAAGGAGGATGAAGGTCAAGGAATGGGGTTGGACAAAACCATCAACAACGGTGAGGGACCGCACATGGTAGTGGGACAGGGTACGATTGGTTCTACAAAGGAGGGACAGGTTACGGAGGGGTCCGAGGTGGGGGACGACCCGATGGGCCTGGACACGGGACGTAGTTCGTCGCCATAGGTAGTCTCCTAGTTGAAACCATAATCACGACCCGGCTGACAAAATAAAGAAGAAGAATAAAGGAGATGGAGGAGCTCAGGAGACTGGCGAACGAGAGCGTGAACAGGGAAGATTGGAAGAACCAGGGGCTAATCTTTCGATGTTGGAATGTTAATGGGCTGGGTAATGTTATAGACAAAGAAGAAAAATGGAATGACATTGCCAAGGGTTTGACAATTGACAACAGAACATTAGCAGACATTATAATGCTTCAAGAAACCCATCTCTCCCCCTCGTCAGAGCATAGCAAAATCAAGAAGTTTCTGGCTAGGAAGTTGAGGGGTATAAAAAATGAAATATGGGCGATGGATAACACCTCGAGCACGAAAGGCACAACTATCCTGATCCCCAAATCCTCACGTTTTTATACAGTGGGAAGCATCTTAGACAAAGCAGCGGACGTTAATGAAGGAAGATGGTGTTCTATGCACCTCAAATGGAAGGAGGAAGAGTTGGTTCTATTCAATATCTACGCTCCAAATGAAAATTCAGAAAGAACGTCCTTTGTGACGAACATCGGTAATATGCTCCCACCTTTAACCCCGTGTACAGTGGCGGGAGACTGGAACGCTACCCTCGACCCCGTCACAGACCGTATATCATGGTCCTCCAATATATATAACTCACAAGAGGCGATACCTGTGCAGAAGTTAATGCTAGACCACAGTCTGATAGACCCCTTCAGGACCTTGCATCCCACTTTGAGAGTCTTCTCATTAGTTAAAAAGAACCTTGTGCACCATACAACATTCTCTCATATAGATTACTTTCTGGTATCAGAGACTCTGATGGGGGCGGTAAAGAAGGCTGAGATATTGCCCATAGCATCATACCCAGGTTTGGACCACAAGCCGATCGAACTAATAATCAACTTCGAGCCGCTCGTGACAAAAAGGGGCAGCTTCTACAAACTAAACAACTCCCTCTTGCTAAGCCAGGGTTTCCAGGAAGGGATACAGAATTGCTAGCAGGAACAGAGGAACAACGGTCTACCCACTGAGGACCGGTGGGAGTGGTTCCAAGGGAGCTACTTATCCCTATCGAAGACAGTGGCCGGAATGTCGAGGAAATTAGCTTCCATAAGAAAACGAAGGAGACAAAACTTGGAATATGCGCTGCAGATAGCAGAATCTAATATGAGGGACAATCCATCCTCAAAGCTCTATGCGGGAATCTTTGAGAAAGCACGGGAGGAGTTAGCTATGTGGAGGTGGTGGGACCTAAAAGGGTTGCAAGTTAGAGCTAGAATGAATGAATATGAACTTAGTGAGTCAATGTCCAAACACTTCTTCGCCCGGATCAAGGCCAACTCAAGAGCAGCCACAATAGAGAAGTTGAAAACTCTCAGCGCTCCGAAAATCACAGAGGTCACTAGCGAGGCGATGCTAGGAATCACAAAGGATTTCTTCCAAGAACTGTACCAGTCCAAGACTAAAACACCCACTCCGCACAACACTTTGGAAGCCAGACAGAGGATGCTACAATATTTGGAACAAACGATATCTAAAGAACAAGCGGAAACATTAGACAAGCCTCTAACATTGGATGAACTTGGTCAAGCACTCAAGAACATGAACAACGACAAATCTCCAGGAATCTATGGGCTAACGAAGGAATTCTGGGAAAAGTTTTGGCCACTTTTGGGGGATGACTTGCTGAACTTCTACAAGGACAGCTATGACAAAGGGAGTCTCTTGAGTAGCAACGTTGTTACATTGCTGTATAAAAAAGGGGGCAAAGAGGACATTAGGAATTACAGACCAATCTCCCTACTAACGCTTCCTTACAAAATTCTTGCCAARACCTTGGCAGCCAGAATCTCGAACCTAACAGACAAATGTTTCCACATTGACCAAACGGGTTTCATTCCTGGCGCTACATACTGGACAATGTATTGACGCTGAACGAGGCGGTAAACGAAGTCAGAGAAAGGAGGATAAACACAGCCATACTCTTTTTCGATTTTGAGAAGGCGTATGACCAAGTTAATTGGTCCTTCATGGATGCAAGCATGAAACGAATGGGGGTGGGGCCCATCTTTAGGAAGTGGATCTGAGTACTATACAGCGACGCCATAGGCTGTGTACAGGTCAATGGCTTTCTGTCTGAAAGCTATCCTATTTCTCGCTCAGTCAGACAAGGGGACCCGCTCGCTCCCTCGATCTTTCTCTTCGTGATGGAAGCTATCGCTTCCTTCTTACGGAAAGACCCCTCAATACATAGGCTCCCGGAGGTTAATGTGGGTTCGGCCCAACACATGAGGTTCCCGACCATAATTATGTTTGCTGACGACTTAACATTTCTGATCAGAGCCTCTGACTCTTCCTTCAAAACAATCGCCAAGGCAATGGAAGCCTTCAGGTTGGCGTAAGAAATGAAGATTAATTGGAAAAAGATTATAGGGTGGTGGCTGTTTGAAGAACATCTACCTCATTTGCAAGGGCTTGAAGCAGCCATGACACGGGATACGCCTGAAACCCCTACCCGTTATCTAGGCATACTCATGACAAGGGAGGGTCTGGCGCCCCAAATGGCCCATAATATGCTAGCCAAACAGATAAATAAGCTAGGAAGATGGGGGAACACATTTGCGTCGCTAATAGGGAGAGCGCTAGTGTTCAACACGTTGGTATTTTCCATGATGTGGTACATTGCATCAATATGGACAATACCGAAGAACTCGATAAGGGAGCGTAACCGAGTAGCCAGAAACTATCTATGGACAGGTAATCCCAACAAAGAGGGGTGCATCCCCAAGATCGCATGGCAGTATATCACCAGAAAGTCGTTGCAAGGAGGCCTAGGGATTATCGGCCCCAAAACCAAGACGAAGGCCCTCCAAATCAAATGGATAATCAAACTCTTGATGAAACCAAAGACCGCATGGAACAAACTGGCTCTCGACAGCATAAGAGCCCTGGCTCCGGTGACGTCACCAAAAGATATGACAGGACTGTTCTGCGTTGTGAACAAGGAGTGGAAGGTGAAAACGGCAAGGAGAAGACCTAGAAGAGAATCTGAGGGGACATTAACCAGAGGCCCGAAACCGTATTGGTCGGCCTTGATTCGCGTCTGGAGGGGGATCACGCCAAAAAAGATCAACAGACCGAGATCTAAAGATGAGGGTTTGAGGCAGCCACTTTTTGGTAATGAATGGTTGAAAGATGAAAGCGACGAGCCATTATTTTTAGACCACAAATCGATGTCATGGGTGAAGAATGGAATATGGAAGATTAGTCACCTATGGAACGAAGAAAAGAAAGAATGGGTATCCGAGCAGGACTTGTGCACACGATTAAGGGGCTGCCACAGACGAGGACCTAACCTTCAGTATATCATTAGTCTTGTCCCTCAAGGATGGGAAGATATTCTGAAGGAACCATCTTTGCGGAGGTGCGGGGAATGGGGGGTGAAAGTTCAAGAGAACTCACTCTCACACGCCTTCCAGTTCTCACACGTGCAACCGGGAACAACCACTAAAGCGATCTTTACCTCCTTCCCAGTTTCCCTCTCTAAGCAGGGCATGCCGGAAATACTAAGCATGAACGTGGAAACGATAGCTATGGACTTCTTCCTGCTTAGGAAAGTAAGAGTGTTAGGTTCATGGCCTAAGATAATTTTCCAACCAGATATGGTTGTGCACAATCTGGAGTTTGACCCGGCAGAATGGGGCTGGAAACCAGATAGAAGAAAAAACATTACGACGCCTACTTCCATTCAGAACTATTCAGTCAGATTCGGATACAAACTCTTGCTGAAGACTAAAGACCCTGAACCGGTGATCCGAGCCAGATGGCAAAGAATAATAGGTCAGGAAGTCGATAAAATCACACAGATTCCGTGGAAGAAATTTAAGACTATCAGACCGATCAAAATAAGAAGCCTTCAGTGGCTTATTACTTACGCGGGATTACCAGTGAATCAATGGCTTCATACGCGTCGCCGCCGAAATGACCCCACTAGCTCAGATTTATGCTCGATCTGTATGGTAGGTGCACAGGAGGACATAATACATTGTTTAGTTCACTGCGGCGAGGCGACGGACTACTGGGCACGGGCAGTTGCTCTCTGGGACTCCCTCTTCCATAACCCTTTCCCCGAACAGATCACCCAACTTCTTCTCTGGACTAACATTCCCGACCAGCTCAAGAAGACGGAGAGATTATGGTTTGGTCTAATCAGGAAGGTAACATTGTGGATCATCTGGAAAGAAAGGTGTTGCAAAACCATCGAAAGACAGGGTAACTCAAGAGAGAAGGTGTGGGGGGAGACGAGAACGATGCTACAAGCGGAAATTCTGCGCAGATGGCGGAAGCTAAGGCAGTCGATGTCCGAGGATGCAGATCAACAGGATAAGACAAAGGAAAAGCTCATAAAGCGATGGTTAGTGGAAGGCAAGGTGGCTGAGCTCAGAAACGATCGAGTACATTGGAAGGATTGGCACAATTCGGAGGCAGGAAGGAGAGTTCAGGATGAGAATGTTACAGACGGTCAACTAAGCTGAAGGGAGAAATCATTACTAAGAATTATAAGGGAACTGAGAGGAGAGGTAAGGACGATTAGAACCGAAGAAGGGAGGAATAATCTCGACCGACTTCAGACGGGGAAGTAACAGAACCAAGATGTATGATGGGAGAGGATAACCAAGGAAGGCTGCACAAACGGAGTCAGATCAAAACAAACTGGCAATGACATCCTCGCTGGCCAAGCTTCCGGCATTACAACAGAAAGGGGGTTCAGGTACCAATTGGGATTCGGGAACAGCAGGAGGACCTCAAAATGAAATACTATCAGGAGGATTAAGGGCAGTTTCAGGGTCTGGGTTTGTAGAGCCTGGAACAATGGCCTCTAGGCAAGGAATGGTAAGTGATAAAGTGTGGCCTTTTGAATCGTCCTTAGATACAGGTACTGTCATATTTTCGGATACCTCAGAGATTTAGGGTTTAGGGTTTAGGGTTTGCAATATGCAAGGGGGAGAGACGAAATGGGTCAGGGGATATTGGGACACACAGACAAATGGATGAGGGGTGTGCATCAGCCAGCGGGTCGAGTGGGCGATCTCCTTCTTGGTTAGCATAGAATATCTGACAGGTCTGGTATCTAGGTCTAAGAGGAAAGAGTGAGTCATGGCAAGATGACAGTTATTCCTCCAGCAAGGGTGGCGCAATCAATGCTGTTCAGGGGTCCTTCGGCCGGACGGAAGGAAGCGTGAGTGAGTCTTGATGTAATATGTTTTGACTTGCCGGTGGAATAGGAACCGGACTGATGCTCCCCAAAATGGAAGGAGCCAGGGCCATAAGGCCCTGTTTTATTAAAAAAAAAAAAAAAAAAAAAAAGAGAAGACGAAAAAGCAGAAATGAAGAGTGCCATATGAAAAATCCGCAAACAGCAAACGAAAACAAAAAGGTACCTGATTAACCCAGTGGGGACCGCCAGCCCGCTTTCGCTGTGTGGTTCCGCCATAGCTACCTTCTTCTTCCGTAGACGATAGTAGAAGGATAAATCGTACATACAGCTATAATGACCATTCGTTGTATTCCGGGGAAGAAGATAGGTTTTGATGAGTAACCTTCGGTTTGGCTTGAAGGGTAGCTACACCGATGGTTACTCCTCGGTCATTCTAGCTGTATGTATTTGCCATTTGGGGTATCTTTCAGTCTAGATACAGCTATATACTCTTCTTCTTCTTCTTCTTCTTCTTCTTCACAAGGTATCACATAATAATAGTTGGGCCCTCTTGCGTCAACTATACGTGATCTGCGTGCAGAGTGATCAGGTGCACCTAACCCAGCGTCTCGCCTCTTTGCATGATGTGTCAACGTATCTGTGCTTTCCTTTATCCTTTTCTTTTCTTTCCTTTTCTTTTTTTTCTTTTTTTTCTTTTTTCTGTTCTCTTTCCCCCCTCCCCCTTCTTTAACATACCCCTTCTATTCTGGGGGGCATCAGCCCGGTTGCTTATCACCGCCAAGCATGTTTGAACAAAGAGCAAGAGAAGGGAAAAGGGATGAAACAGACCAGCCCCGCCCTTGAGGCACCATTCACCTAAACAAGGGGGGGGGGGCTGCTACAGGGCATCCCGCCCCCCAAGCCATGGCCTTTCCTAATGGGTCCGCCTGCTGGCCGGGAGGCTTACTGGCAGCACCTAGTCACACAGCACGGGGGGGGGGCAGGAGAGGCTGGCGAGGGAAGGGGGGGGGGGGCGACCCTAGCAGCCTCACTGGCCGCTTATCCAATGTCTCCGAAACATCCCAAATGCATTTGCTTTTAACTTTTAAGCCTTTTATGAAGTTTTATCCACTAGCGGGGAAAGAAAAAAAAAAAAAAAAAACTGTAAAGAGTTACTAAAACTTCAACTTTTTAAAAAGCTAGACAGTATTTGTCTCTCTATTCTCCTCACCCAGAGGCGAGGTCCCACTACCAGACTACCAGTAGCACAGAGGATTGGATTGACCCCTGAATCTGGACGTGTTTGTGCAAGGAAGATGAGCGATAGCGAACTTCAGTAATCAAACAGCATCATACACATAAGACCAGATAGTCGTGACCTCGAACCAACAACAAAATTGCATCACGAGTTTCACCAAATAAGAACACACCAAGAGCTCATAATTGACAATGCTGAAATAGTCGCATCATCATCATCAACGAAGAACCAATGTTGATATCCTATCTGGCGCTCGGCGCCCAGACTACAGATGGCAGATCCTATCTAGCCTAGACTACAATGCCGAAGATGACGTCAACA
>BFEA01000135.1:2839511-2850684 GCA_003427395.1 Chara braunii
TGATCCCTGGCCAAGTGGCGATGTTGTGCATGTCGTCGACGATGATACACAATAAGAGGAGTGGCGATGTTTCTAACAGAAGATGTCACTGGCAATGAAGGCGGAACAATGGGAAGAATAGAAACCGGAGAATCGGTTCTCAAACGAGACCGTGGAGGAAATSGGGGTGGCGAGGAGGAACGCARCCRTCTGCGGCCAAGCACAGAAAGGGATGAAAGGGGGGTGGATTCGGCARGATGTCGGAACATAGGACGCGAGTGTCGGGCTGGGGTAGAGGAAGCTATACCAGTAAAAACTATAGCATGAGAAATTTGAGGTACAGAAGCAGAGGAAGTGTTAAAAAGTGGAACCGCAGCAGAGACAACTGTTGTGGTATGAACCGCAGCAGAGGCAACTTCTGTCGCAGGGACCGCAACGGAGGCAACTTCCGTAGCAGAAACTGCTGGAGTGAAACCCGGAGTTGAAACAGCAGCAGTGGAGACCACAGCGGCAGCAGCAGTAGAAACTGCAACAGTGGAGACCACAGCGGTGGAAGCGGCAGCGGTGGAAGTGGCGGCGGTGGGAACTGCAACAGTGGGAACTGCATTAGCAGCAGATGAACAAGCAGTGACAGGACGAGCGCGATGTGGGGATAAAGAAGAAAGTGGGTGATGCAAGGACCATCGCAGCATGCGTCGGAACCACTGAGAGAGACGGGTGACGTGTGTAGGATAGCGACGTTGGCGGGAGCTTGTGTAGCAGGTCCATCCTTTAGCGAGGGTTGGTGGGGAATGGCCACGAGAAAGCATGCGACGAGTGAGTGTTGTCGCTGCAGTTCRGAAGTCCTGCCAATTATTGCAGATGCGTTCAAATCTGGTCAATTGCCCAGTGAACACACCTGCCGGTTGATGGGAAGGGATGTTAGAGGTAGCACTTGGATAGCGAATACAGGGAAATCCCAAATATATATATATATTTTTTAAAAGCGAGTCGAGCTTTCATCCAGTGTCCAGGTGGAGTGTCAAGCATGTGACGATTCTCGTACCCACAAGGAAAGCAATGATTATCTATTATACCTACCATCTTCTTCCCGCGAATAGAGCACACTGTCATCATAGCTGTATTGGCGGAGACTTTCAGTCTAGACACATCAACAGTGATAATGACCGTCCACTCTTATTCAGGGGAAGACGGCAGGCCTTGCAAGAAGCATGCGACAATCCTAAGGGCTGCACTGGGGGCTTTTGGGTGGGGGGGGACCCAGGCAGCCATACAGTTTCTGCCGGATTCATGGTGGGAGGGGTCTCCTCAGGAGACGCAACTCACCTTAAGCTCCCTGTTCCTTCGCTCCAATGCTGACAACGTCGCTAATGCAGAGTCGCGATCACTCTGCAAGGGCCAGAACAGAAAAAAAAAAAAAAAAAAAGAAAGACATCCATAGGATGAGTCGGTGAAGCTTCGATGAAACAGTCTGTCACATCCCCCTCCCGTTTGTTGTCCTTTTCTCCCTCTCTACCTACACTTCACCAGGCAGTTCTCTATATGACGATATTATCATATTAGAGAATATTAGAGAATATAGTATATAGTATATACAGTTAAAAACCATAGGAGACCATAGAATATACTGAGTAAGGTAGCATTACCGTCTTCAGCCGAATAGGATGCTCAGTCGTTTTTAGCTGTGCATTTGGAGCAACTTTCAGTCTCGATGCAGGCGTCGTGACCGAGCGTTCATTTTGGGTGAACACGGTAGTGTTTTCAAAATGTCCATTACCAGTTTGTTTCTGAGAAATCTGCACTTTGTCCGCGTTTCCACTGTTGTTGTTGTTGTTGGTTTTTCTTTTTTTTCTTTTTTTAATGACAAGTGTTGATAATGTTTTGCGGCAACTTTTGCCTGTTTTGCATGTGTTTGTTATCAAAGCCCTGAGCTCCTCTGAGAGAGAGGTTTTTTTTTTTTTTTTTTTTTTTTTTTTTGTGTGTGTGTGTGTGTATGTGTGCTGGGGCTGCCCAGAACCCTGCCCAGGGTTGATGCCCAGCCGGGCACCGGGGCGTGTATCCGGGCACAAGCAGGGTGTGCCCGCGCGCGCAGACAAACAGCCTAGTATATTAAACTATACTTTTTAATACTTTTTATTAAATTTATTAAATTTGTGAGGAACCCAGCAAGCCGAGTGCCCGCCCTAAGTGAAGGCGGGCCTGAATATTCGTCGAAGGCCAAAAATTTGACATTTCCATATGGGGGTATTCAGGCTCTCGCAGCACGCCAGTTGGTTGGGTAGACGCATGAGCCTCACTAAGCTGCGTCGTACAGTTGGCCCMSGCCTTGACAGTTGCGCCTGGGCACATACACACAAAGCAGGGCCGATACATTGGGAAGCAGGCCATCGGCCTTTGGAAAAAGCAGAGCTGCTGACGCACCTACCTGGGAGCCCTGCCCAGATGCAGCAAACAGCCCAAGTCCGAAGACTCAGGCCGTGCCCAACTGAAACGGGCCCAGGCCCTCGACTGTAGGCTCAGGCCTGGGCGCAGGGTCTGACGCCCAATCGGAAGCTACTGGAAGCTTCCAGCCAGGCCACACGCAGCATCCAGGAGGCTGCCACTTCCATAAAAGAAGTGAGGCAGTCCAGGCCAGGCATTCTGGCCAGTGCAGGCAATGCGGAAGTGCTGCTGCGCTATCTCTTGATGCTGCGCTGCTGCCAAGGGCGCTGACGGGGCAAGCAGTGGTGAAGTGGGGCGCTGCAGGGCAGCGGGGCACAGGCAGCCATAGCCGGACTGCTGGGCCCCAGGGGGTAGGAGGGCGATCAGGTGGTCTTCAGGGAAGGAGGCAAGTGTGGGGTAATCAAGGTCTGACTGAGGGTGACAAGATACGTACCTCGTGCATGAAGAGAGGCCGGCTACGGTGTTGACAGTCATGTACATTGGTCTTCGTGAGTCGATGTGAGCCTGTTGCGTGAACCAGCTGTAGGTAGGATAGTCGGGTAGAGTAGGCTGGGCGCTGGGCGCCAGACAGAGGGGAGCGACTTTGGATATTGTATTGGTGTGGCCTACGGGCTCGAACATTGGCTCATTACTTCATTGTATTGCTCTATATGGATGGTTTCTCGGTGCATCTTGTACTCTCTGCTTGGACACGACTACCCGGACAGCTGTGTGATTTCGTGACTTGGTTTTCTGTATATCGTTCACACTCATATTCCTTGCAATTTGGTATCAGAGCTGGTTCATGATCACCGCTTACCTGTCACCAGCGACATTGTTACTTGATGCTTCATGTGCAGTAAGGATACTTCGGCGCTGGTTAATTGTAGCGCGGCCTAGGTAGAGAGGCCGGCCGCTGGAAGGCTGTGGCGACAGCGGGTGTATGCATGATGATGAGAGTATGCTGACGTGGCATTTTGGCTGAGGTGGCACTGCATTGCGTTCTGGGTGGTACCGATGCTATTGACCGGTCATCGAAATGCACGTCGGCCCAATTGGTGAGAAATCTGTGGTTGGGGGAAGCTATCTCCAGGTACGTTGTTCCCATTCCTTATCTACCATCTCAATCTCTTCTTACCGTGAGTAAGCGAGTCCAACTTGAGTGTCCTCTCTTTGGTGAGGAGTCATGTGCGCTCTACCTTGAGAGACGACATTCTTCCCGGTGGCGCATCTGGCAGGAGAGGGCGGTGCCTCTGAAGGGCCCTGGTCGAAGCACGGGTCACGGTCACCATGCCAACCCATGGGTAGTAGTACACGCAGGCCATGCTGCTTTGTCCATTGAGGCTCTTTGCTGCGCTGATAGAAGGGGTGTGCAGACTGACCAGTCCTACATAGACGCTCCCAGACCGTCTATAAACATTTCTGGTTGGGGTCTGAACTGTCCACTGGCTGTGATCGTCGTCCTTGCGACGTTAAAGAATTTGTGAGGACTCTCGGGGGCTGTCCTTAAATTGCCTCTTGATCAGCCAGATCAGTCAGACGTGAGGCTCGTTGCATGCGAGGGTAAACAAAGGGCAGGACTGGTCATAAGCATACTTCTTGGGCACAGGGTTGGGCCGTGGTTGCACACCTTAGACACTGCCGCTTGATGATGCTCACAGGTACGTTGGATACAGGGGAAGGGGATTCCAATTGTGAACTCTACTGAATATCATTACCGTATCCATTGTGCATACATTTGCTAACTGTAGTTTATTTTTATCTTGATTAGTTGGTTGACAGACTGCTAACACCGAACAGAAAGTCTAGCGTAGGACTGTAATCTACCATAGTCAGTTCTTCTCAAAGCTTTTGTGCAGAACTAATCGTTATAGAAATAGACTACATATGTACAAACTGTGTACATGCTGTTGATGCCGCTTGACAGGTAGCCTAGGTAACTCACCGGACAGTAAATTATTTTATTTATTTCTAGAACCGGCCAGACTCATGCTGCCGTAGATCCCAGAGAGGATATTAGTGCAGACAGAGTCTTCCTAGCTCATGAGTGAATAAGAGGGTGGGGAGGATAGATCTGAAGATAGGAGGCAGGCACGAAGGGATACCGGAAGGATACCCGTAGTGTTCCAGGTCCTACTACCAGGAGACGAAAGGAGACTAAGGGCCGAAGCTAGGGCCCGTAACCTAGAGACTGTGAGAGAAGCAGCAAGAGCTGTAGAACGGGCGTTGGCAGCAGCAGCAGCGAGCGTGGTAGCAATGGCTACCTCTGCAGCAACATGTGCTGCGACCTCAACTGGTCAACATACTAGCTCGCATGTTATCTTCAGTACGTCAGGAGCTGGCACTAGTCATATGGCGGGTTCGCAGTACAGCTCGCCGCCTCCACTCACCTAGGAGCAGATGGAGCTCCAACAAGTAGAAAGGATTCGCTTGAGGCTAGAGGAGGAACTTAAACAGGCTACTAAAAGAGTGAAAGAGATTAGAGATCGGAGTGTCAAACTAGAGGGTAGGGAGGCAGACAGAGCTGAAAAAGAGGGGTTAGATGACTCGACCCTTAGTAATACTGAGAAGATTCTGAGGCGAGGGTCCTGTCCATGCAGGCGTACATGGAGAGCAAAATGGACGCCATGCAGGACACCCTGGACCAGATTCTTCAAGCCCTGCAGAGGTCAGGAATCCGGCCAGCAGCTTTGCCATCGCTGCCATTCTCAATGATGATAGGCCCCTATGCCGCTCAGTCCGGACCATCACCAAGAAGTACATCAGCAGCAGCCATGTCACATATTGTTGCTTCTTCATCTTCTGGTCCACCGACTGGAGCTACACCACAGTCGCCACCTGTCCTGCCAACAGGACAGCAATTACCGTGGTACCCCAAAACCCCCCTGAAACCACCTCCAACCTTCTCAGGAGACAAGAAGGATGAGGCTCTCAACACATGGTTGAGAACGGTTCCAGTGTGGGTGAGGGAAAAAATGACATCGGTAGAAGAGGAAGTGATAACTGTTGCATCCTATTTAGAGGGTTCAGCAGCTCGCTGGCTTAATGGATTGGTAGCTTCAAAGGGGTTCGGCAGGAACATGGGTGATTGGGCGTAGACCCACACCCTAAAGAGCTTTATGGACTTAGTGGCAGATCGATGGCACAACCCTCAACAGGCACAGATTGCCACTGATGGGCTATTAAAGCTCGATGCTAGGAAGTACAAGTCAGTGCAAGAGCTTACCACTACCGTAGAGCACTTGATTGTCGTCCCAGGAGTGGAATACAATCCACAGGTCTTATTAACTACGTTCTTAAGATGCCTTCCCACAGTCATCAAGAACTTACCAGCCAGCGAGGCTCGGCGTGAGTATCACCCCTTTGAGACGTTCAGTAAGAAGGCCCTAGATTTAGAGGCTACGCTGGGTAGTGCTCAGACCCCTTCTACGAACGGGAGAAAGAAGAAGACTCCACAAGAGTGGAAGAAAAAGGGTAGTCGATTGATGATGGTTGATTCCGAAGGGAATCAAACTAAGATCGGTGATGTTTCTGAGTTTGTGGAGGGAACAGAGTTAGACGGCGAGGAGAGTGTTGAGGGTAGCAACCTCGCCGCAGCAGTAAAGACTAAGGCAGGTAGTCGCGGCAAGGGCGGTCAGCAAAGGAGTCAGGGGCAAGCCGCCAACCCAAACAAAATAGTTGCTTGGGTAAGGGCTGGTTTGGATCAGGAAGTGTGGCAGGACCGTTGGTCAAGGGGAGCTTGCATAAACTGCGACGAGTACGGCCATACGCAGTTTAAGTGCAAGAACCCGAAGGTCTTGCAGAAGATCCCTCCTAAGGGTGGGTATCCTTCTTCTCAATTTGGGGCCTCTACGAGCTCCAGCTCCGGACAAGAAGATGTTGAAGCACGAGTTGCCTAATGGGAGGACCGTTAGACTGGCGAAGTATAAAGCCAGTAGGTTAATAGACTCCTATGGATGCTTATGCGCATTTGCCTTTTATAACTATTATAAACAAAACCAAGTGGAAGGAATGTACTTAGTCTATGTCTCTGCGAAAGGGGAGGTCGTTAAAACACCCCAAGAGATAGAGATCATCGTCGCTAAGTAACCCGATCTGATCGAGGAGCCTACACGAGTCGTAAACAGGGAGGTTGTTCATGCCATAGAGATCATTCTAGGTAGCAAGACACCTAAGGGAAGAATCTATAGGATGGCTCCAGCCGAGTTGGACGAGCTTCGGCGACAACTGAAAGAGATCACAGAGAAGGGGTGGATTCGGCCTAGCACCTCCCCTTTTGGCTCACCAGTCTTATTCGTTCCAAAGAAAGGGGGAACACTAAGGATGTGCATTGACTATAAAGGCCTCAATGCCATCACCGTCAAGAACGCAGAGCCTCTACCCCGCATCGACGACCTATTGGATAGGGTGCAGGGATGTAAGTACTATACAAAGATAAACTTAAAATTCGACTACCATCAGATTGCGATAAGACCAGAGGACCAGCACAAAACCGCGGAGGACCAGCACAAAACCGCATTCTAGACAAGGTACGGTCTGTCCGAGTTTGTGGTGATGCCCTTTGGCTTTGCAATGCGTCGGATACATTCCAGCACGCCATTAATAGGATCTTCCATGACTACTTAGATAAGTTCGTTGTCGTGTACCTCGACGAAATACTTATCTTTAGTAGAACTGTCGAGGAGCATGCTCAGCATGTAGACAAAGTACTATCACTCCTTCGGCAGCACAAGTATAAGATAAACGGAGAGAAATGCGAGTTCGGTCGCACTCGAATCTTGTACTTGGGTCATGAAGTATCCACGGACGGGATTAGGCCCGCAGATGCAAAGGTGGCTAGCATATGTGACTGGCCACGACCCCAGTCTGTGACTGAGGTCAGATCATTCTTGGGGATGTGTGGTTATTACCGCAATTTCGTGAAGAATTATAGCACGATCACATCTCCCTTGACTGATCTAACTCGACTTGATACGCCATGGGACTGGACCGACGAGTGTGAGGCAGCTTTCAAGCGTTTGAAGCATGCAGTCACACACCATGAAGTTCTCATGGTACCTGACCTGCAAAGGCCATTCGTTGTAACCACCGACGCAAGCCAATACGGCATTGGCGCAGTGTTGGCTCAGCAGGAAGGGAAAAAGTTGAGACCGGTCGAGTATCTGAGCAAAAAGATGCCATAAGAAATTGGCAAAGGCCACCTACGAAAGGGAACTCTATGCTCTCTACAAGGCACTTGTCCACTGGAGGCACTATCTGTAAGGAAGGTTCTTCTACTTGAGAACTGACCATCAGACCCTCAAGTGGATCAAGACCCAACCTGTTCTCTCCGATGCACTCAAACGCTGGATTGAAGTCATAGGTCAGTATGACTTCAAACTAGACCATGTGAAGGGAGAGTACAACAAGGTTGCGGATGCGTTGTCTCGCAAGGCAGATTACCTAGGTGCGCTGATCTCTGAGTTTAGCTTGTCTGAGGACGTTACTCGATCTTTGGGGGAAGCCTACAAGGAAGATCCCATCACGATGGACATCATCAACAAACTGTAGGCCAAAGACAAGGCCACCTCTGACGAGTTTGTGATGGTGGATGGGTTACTCTTTCTTGAAAAGGCAAGGTTTAAAAGGTTAGTTGTTCCATCTATCGAGATTTTGCATAGTTTATTTTTAGGTGAGTGTCACGACGCAACGGGACATTTCAGCTACAAGAAAACTAGTGCTAATTTAGTACAGCGATTCTGGTGGCCTAACATCCTAGACGATGCAAAGAAGTACGTACAGACCTGTCAGGTCTGTCAGCGGGACAAGCTGCGGACTCAAGCTCCGCTTGGGTCGCTCAAGCCTCTACCCATTCCTGCTGGCCCACGGCAGAGCACCTCCATGGACTTCATGGATACTCTCGTGACCAGCAAGAATGGCAAACGGCACATCTTTGTCATAGTTGATAGGTTCACTAAGTATGTTAGACTAATTGTCATGCCGGAAACCGCCAGGACTGAACATGTCATCAAGTTATTCATGGATAACTGGGTGCGTGATTTTGGACTACCAAAGACAATCGTTAGTGATAGAGATGTGCGTTTCACAAGCGAGATGTGGAAGAAGGCTGCTGAACAGGTGGGCAGCCAGCTTCAGATGACTTCTAGGAATCATCCCGAAGCAAATGGGCAGGCTGAACAGATGAACCGTGTGGTGCAGCATCTGCTAAGGCATTACATCAAGCCCAGTCAGGATGACTGGGATGAGAAATTACCTCTCATCGCCAGCCTGTACAACAATGATGTACACAGCACCACCGGCGTCAGTCCTAATCAACTGCATCTGGGATGGAAGCCTATATCTGCTCTATACTTCCTCTTGCCTGAAAACCGAACTGCTGCAACTCTTGGAACAAACGTCGCCGACAGTCCACATTTCAGGTAGGGGAACGTGTCTGGGTCAAGGCTAGTGAGTTGGGACAGGAGTTTGGCATCTTTCGGTCCTTGGGAAGTCTTAGACATTGTGGGAAATGATTTGGATGGTCCCTCGTACGCCATTCGAATCCCTGGTCACCTACGCACATACCTTGTTTTTCACGCCTTCAAGCTTGCACCTTTCGCTGAGACAGCATAGTTCCCATCACAGAGATCTATGCTGCCCCCAACCATGGATGGCCACGTGGACGTCAACAACATCCTGGATCACAGAGACACCCCTGTTCCCAAGCCACCTGGCAGGGGAAGACCTCCTTAACCTGCAAGGGAGTACAGAGTACATTTCAGGCATCATACTGATCCTAAGGAAGATCGATGGATTTCAAGGGAGGAACTTATCAAGACAGCTCCTCAGATCGAAGGCAGATTATGAGAAGAAACTGAAGGGGAAGGCACCAGCATGAAGCATCTCAGCGGACTTTCGAAGCCAAGGGGGATGGAATGTGAGGAACGAGCCTCAAGGGGCCCTATCAGACATCACATGTTCTGGGCTAAGGCCCTCAGCAAGCTGAGTGCCCGCCCTAAGTGAAGGCGGGCCTGAATATTCGTCGAAGGCCAAAAATTCGACATTTCCATATGTGGGTATTCAGGCTCTCGCAGCACGCCAGTTGGTTGGGTAGACGCATGAGCCTCACTAAGCTGTGCCGTACAATTGGCCCACGCCTTGACAGTTGCGCCTGGGCACGTACACACAAAGCAGGGCCAATACATTGGGAAGCAGGCCATCGGCCTTTGGAAAAGCAGAGCTGCTGACGCACCTACTTGGGAGCCCTGCCCAGATGCAGCAAACAGCCCAAGTCCGAAGACTCAGGCCGTGCCCAACTGAAAAGGGCCCAGGCCCTCAACTGTAGGCTCGGGCCTGGGCGCAGGGTCTGAGGCCCAGCCGGAAGCTACTGGAAGCTTCCAGCCAGGCCACACGCAGCATCCAGGAGGCTGCCACTTCCATAAAAGAAGTGAGGCAGTCCAGGCCAGGCATTCTNACGCAGCATCCAGGAGGCTGCCACTTCCATAAAAGAAGTGAGGCAGTCCAGGCCAGGCATTCTGGCCAGTGCAGGCAATGCGGAAGTGCTGCTGCCCTATCGCTTGATGCTGCGCTGCTGCCAAGGGCGCTGACGGGGCGCGTAGTGGTGAAGTGGGGCGCTGCAGGGCAGCGGGACGCAGGCAGCCATAGCCGGACTGCTGGGCGCCAGCGGGTAGGAGGGCAATCAAGTGGTCTTCAGGGAAGGAGGCGAGTGTGGGGTAATCAAGGTCTGACTGCGGGTGACGAGATACGTACCCGGTGCATGAAGAGAGGTCGACTATGGTGTTGACAGTCATGTACATTGGTCTTCGTGAGTCGAAGTTAGCCTGTTGCGTGAACCAGCTGTAGGTAGGATAGTCGGGTAGAGTAGGCTGGGCGCTGCGCGCCAGACAGAGGGGAGCGACTTTGGATATTGTGTTGGTGTGGCCTACGGGCTTGAGCATTGGCTCATTACTTCATTGTATTGCTCTATATGGATGGTTTCTCAGTGCATTTTGTACTCTCTACTTGGACAAGACTACCTGGTCAGCCGTGTGATTTCGCAACTTGGTTTTCTGTATATCGTTCACACTCATATTCCTTGCAATTTATTAAATTCATTAAATTTATTTGGAATTTATAAAACTATTTCTCTTGCATGCGATGTGATAATTTCTCAAGTTTTGGACTTGCATTGCTTGCACATGTGTTTTTCTCTCATGTCCTACTCCCGCTGTTGAATTTCTTTTTTTTTCTTTTTTTTTTCAAAAACATTGGACCATTTCAAGATTTATGTGTGTCATCCTTGCGCAGGGGCCATGCTAATCTTCTCTGTACCGTTCCAATTTTAACGGATGTCCCGAAGGATAACGCTGTTGAATTTCTTTTTTCTCTTTGTTTTTTTTTCCCCACTATTGAAAATATTTGCGAGTAATGAGCCCTCGCAGGGCCCTTATCAGCCATGCAAGTGTTCCGCGCTGAGGCCCCCAGGAAGCCCTGTGCCCGCCCTTAGTGGCGGGCCTGAATATCCACGTGAGGCCTATTTGAGGCCTATTTCTGACATTTTTCCATATGTGGGTACTCAGACAGTTGCAGCACGCCAGTCGGTTACAGGGAAACGTGAGCCTTCAGGCAGGCTCTTTCCAAAAACAAGGGCTGCGCTGTACAGTTGAGCCCAGTGCCCGGGAGGTTGCGCCCTGGGCACGCGCAGTGAGAGGCCGACACATCAAGCAGCGGCCACAGATGAATGAGAAAGCAGCATTGTGCCGTGAGCCAATGAGAAAGCAGCGAACACTTGGAG
>BFEA01000135.1:2902366-2921748 GCA_003427395.1 Chara braunii
GGGGGTGCAGCAGTAACAAAAACACAGGGAGAAAGATAAACAAACAGCAAAGAGCAAAGAACAGGGGGGTGCAGCAGTAACAAAAACACAGGGAGAAAGATAAACAAACAGCAAAGAGCAAAGAACAAAACAACATTTAAAAAATAAAAAAAAATAAAAAAAGAAGGAACAAACAAACAAAAAGGCAACAAGTCAGTGAATGTGACCAGAAATGAGAAAACGGTGGAGGACTCGGAGGAGGTAGTTGACATCTTAGTATTTCCTTTTTTTTTTCTAATTCCTTTTTTGTCGAAAGAAACAAAACAGTAATTGACTACTTAGTTTCCTCTTCCCCTTTTTTTTCCTTTTTCCTTTTTCCTTTTTTCCTTTTTTCCTTTTTCGTTTTTCCTTTTTTCCTTTTTTGTCAAAAGAAACAGGAAGTTGACTACTTGACTTTTTTTTCTTTTTTCTTTGCTTTTACTAAGTTTCTTTTCTTTTTTCTTTGCTTGTTAATTTTCTTTTTTCTTTGCTTTGAACATCTCTTTTTTTTTTCTTTTTTTTTTCTTTTTTTTTTTCGAAAAAAGCCGGGAACCGGCGCCGGTGTCCCTTTAATTGCAATGCCAGGAATCGGGCCTGGCGCGTCCCTTACAAAGATTCTCCGGTCCTGTTTAAGGGCGAGGCATCGCCAGCCAAGCTTGTTAATCTCTTTGCTTTTTAATAAAACAGATACTTGACTGCTACTACCTACTTTGTTTGAGTACTTAGGTTCCCCCCCCCCCCCCCCCCCCCCCCCCCCCCCCCAAAAAAAAAAAAAAAAGCTTTTTAATAAAATGGTTTCGCCGAAGTTTTTTAGTAAAATGGTTTCCCCGCAGCCTTTTAATAAAACAGTTGACTACTTAGCTTCCTTTTTTCCCTTTTGCTTTTTAAATTTTAATAAAACACTGATAGTTTACTGCTCAGTGCTTACCACCTGCTGGTGTTGGAGTACTTTTCTTTTTTTTTTCCCCTTTTGCTTTTTAATTAATAAAACAGATAGTTCACTGCTAAGTTTGTTTTTCTTTGCAACCGCCCTGGCAAGGGGTACCATAGCTGCCGAGGATGCGTGGAGAGCTATCCTCGACAGCATGGTACACGAGCATAGGCGGGGAAAGCGCTAAATAGGCAGTGTCTCATTGGTAATTGTAATTTATTTTCTATTCCAGGGTAACGGTGATTTCCTCTTAGTGCAGTAGGACTTGTATGATTTGTATCTCAGCGCCGTAGGAATTTTGGCCCGCAGTGTACAGAGGGTAGTTGCAATCCGGGTAGGGGAATTTTGAACGGTCCTGTACCCAGTTGCTAGTAGGAATTTCTTCTAATTTCCTCTTATTTCCTTTTTCCGTAGGACTTCTACCTCAGTCCCGTAGGAATTTTGGCCTGCAGCATGCGTGAGGTAGTTGCAATCCGGGGTAGGGAAGTTCGGGCTTGCTCCGTACCCAGTTGCTAGCAGAAATTAGGCGGAACCGTGAGCGGGAAATTGGTGCAGCGCAGGCGCGATTTGAATTCTTAGTTCCATACGTACGAGAGACGCGCTGCAAAAAAAAGGGGCCAGCAGGGGGCCAGCAGGGGCCTCGACACGTGGGGAGAAAGGGTGGAAGGTAACGGACTAAAATACGCACGGGATTACCGGAGGGGCCAGCAAGGGCCTCGAGACGTGGAGAGTATGCGTGGAATAGTTAGGTAGTGGATAACGGATTCTGAGCGGGAAGACATGTGCAAAGTGGGAAATTCGAATTTGAAATCTAGGTGGTACACGCGTGAACTACCTGAGACTAGCTGGGCAGTCCAGCGCGGCGCAGAGGCCTGACGAACGACGGGTTGGACGGCTACGCGGACTAGTCAGATCCGCTGTAGGATGGATGAGCCAATCACAGCATAGCAGAAAGCTAGGCCGCACGCGCAAGGGAAGGCTCTGCCTATAAGTCGAGGGCAAGGCCGCAATGGTCCTCGCAGCTCATGGGTGGTATAGTGCTGGTGGGAGCCGAAAGGCTGGGTATCGCGGATCGCCTCCTGATGAGACCGGTGCGCAGCCGGTTGAAACATGTAGAGGAAAACGTGCGCGTTTGAGCATTTGAGCATGTAACACGTATGAAGTTTCATTGCTGATTCTCAGTGAGCGTGTGCAGAAGCAATTGGCCATTGCTTGTCATCATTCTTCTTCTTCTTCCCCCTTTTTCCTTTTTTTTTTTTTTTTTTTACGTACCCGCTGTGCACAACTCTTTCATGTGCTACCTCACGTGTTGCACGTGCTATGTGCGAGTTCATTTTTTATGTCGAGTTATTTCAAACATGAAATTATTGAAATATGATTCAAATCTCTTTAATAAATTGATATCATATAATTTGGAAAAAAATGGAAAGTAGTTTAAAATTTTAATAATTTAGTGATTTTGTTCCAGCGTGTCGGACTTCGTTTGCCTGTTTCCCGCATGCCATATAAAAAATGGTCAGCCTGATTGAGGTCCATCATCTAAAACCCTAAATAAACCCTAAAGCGGCTAAACCCTAAAAGCTCACATCGACCCACAATTGAAGAGTTAAAAGAGCACAACTCCAGGGGCAAGGTTCCACTTGCGCAAATTAGGAGATTTCGGCCGTTGATCTTTGCCATCTACGGTCAGTATCTCTTAATTCGTGCAAGTGGGACCTAGCCCCAGGATTGAGAGGTCCATCAATTGTGGGGTGAGGTTAGCTTTTAGGGTATAGCCCCTTTAGGGTTTATTTAGGGGTTTAAGATTTCAAGTGCTTAGTATTTGGAGAAGCTTTAAGGGTTTTCACACCCCTTCAGGGGTCAGGAGTCAGGACCAACTAGCGCCGTTTTATTTTTACAGCCCTGCGTTTTCAAGTACGTGTGGCAGAGAATGACGTCCATACTCCGTCGATGCAGGGGGAGGATCGCTCGGGTATCGCAGTTTTTTTTGTTTTTTTTTTTTAAATCGCAGTTTTATAAGACGAACATGAATACATGCAATGGTTTGGCTGAAAGGAGCGCCCGGAGCCAGATTTTGCTTTCTTTAATTTCGTAAAAATAGTTTACAAAACGCGTTGTTAAAATCTTTAAAAAAAAAGAAGAAAAAAAAAAAAAAAGAAAGGAAAACCATTTTTTTTCAAATGCCGAACGCGCATCACACAGTTTATTTTTCGATGACGACAACGACGCAAGCGCGTTTTTTAAATGCCAAAAGCGTTTTAGGGTCGCGACTCACGAACTTATGAGACATTGGGCGTTGCCGCACGGCACACGAAACGAAAAACGAAACGAATGTATCTTCCCCCAGAAAATGGCCAGGTTCATCGGTTTGCTATGATTAGTAACGAGTGTATTTTGCCCCCTTCGGTGGCCAGATGCACTCGTTTCGTTTTCGTTTCGTGTGCCGTGCGGCGAGACCCATTGAGAACTTGTGGACGTCAGAGATTTCGAACAGGCTTGGTAAATTTGGAAAAAAAAAAAAAAAAAAAAAAAGAAGAAGAAGAAGAAGAAGGATAATCAGCGTTGCCGGCCCGAACGTTCGGAGGGGGTCGGACGCCCGCCCCCCCTAACGACATTCGGAGTTTCGGGAACAACTCATATGACAAATTTTGCACAGAGATGGCTGTTTTCCACAAACCACAAGGATATAGGTATTTTATATCTAATCTTTGGTGCAATTGGGGTCGGGGTTCGGGCCCGCGTTGGGGCCCCGTCCGTCCAACGGTTCAGGGGCTGCCACAACCCATCCCGGGGACTTTTTTTTTTTTTTTTTTGATAGATAGACTACCAGCTAACACAACTACCACTAAAATTTCGTGTTAATCTGTCGAGTTCAAAAACAAAAACAAAAAAAAAAACACGTAGAGAAGATAGGGCCGTCAAAAAAGTTTGGAACCCCCCTTGATTTCGGGTTTTTGTTTCTGAACTTTTTCATATATATTTATTGATTGATTGATTGGTTGGGGGGGGGGTGCGTCCCCCCCCCAAACCAATCAATCAATCGATCAATCAGTCAATCAATCAATATCTCGTTTTTCTTTTTTTTTCGAATTATTTAATATGTTGATTGGTTGATTGATTGATTGATTTGTGGCGGGGTCACCACCACCACCACCACCCCCCGCGCGCACACACACACACGCGCGCGCTGGTTCGTGCTTTTTGTTTTCGACGCTTTTTTTTTTGATTGATTGGTTGATGGAGAGCGGTAGATGCCACATTTGCACGGATCAGTAGATGCTGGCCGTTCATCTTCGGTACAGTGTATGTACCGCCGGTATCTGTTAATCTGTGCCCAAGTGGGATCTCCGCCCAGGTTCTCTACTCACTTAGTGGATGGTTTTCCAGCTTTTTCAGTAAGCCATCCGTTTGGTGCAGGGGGGCATCCGTTTGGTGCAGGGGGGCGAGAGGGGGGGAAGTGGGGGGTTGGGGGTGGGGGGGGGGGGGTGGGGCGTGGGGCGTGGGGGGGGCCCGAGGACGAGCGGGAGAGCGGCGAGGAGAAAAAATGTGGTTAAATGGAAGAATTTTTTTTTAATTAGAAAAAGGGTTTAACTGGGTTTAACTGGGGTCAAGGCATGATTACCAGAAAAAAGTCATCAGATTCATAAAATATCTGGAGAACCTTCTGCCTCTTCTCCTCCAAAGACAATCCCCTTTTCTTCGACTGGAAAAAAATTCAAAACATTGAAAAGATGAAAAAAAAAAAGGAAAATGCTTCAGAACAGGAGTTAGAGCCATCAGGGATTGAAAAAAAAAACACAAATGAGAAAAAAAAGGCCATGGTCAACAGACTTGCTTCCGAACACATACACGCATGACAAGCACTCTCTCTCTCTCTCTCTCTCTCTCTCTCTCTCTCTCTCTCTCTCTCTCTCTCTCTCTCTCTCTCTCTGTGTGTGTGTGTGTGTGTGTGTNTCTCTCTCTCTCTCTCTCTCTCTCTCTCTCTCTCTCTCTCTCTCTCTCTCTCTGTGTGTGTGTGTGTGTGTGTGTGTGTGTGTGTGTGTGTCTGTGAGTCAGTTTCTGCCACACTTCCCTCCACTGACCTCTTTCGTGATAGAGAGAGAGAGAGAGAGAGAGAGAGAGAGAGAGAGAGAGAGGTCCACGGACCGTCCGCTTGGAAGGAACCCTAAACACTAAACGCCAAAGACAGATACTCCGTGTGTGTGTGTGTGCTGAGAAGAAAGGGAAGGCTTGATGGGAGGAGGAGGAGGGGAAGAAGGGAGGTGGGGGATAATTGTTCCGACAATTTCATTAACAAACAAAAAAAAAAACTAAATGTAGATATAGAGGAGCGAACGCTTGATGGAATTGAGTCGCTCAACGAAACAATGAATCAAAGCAGAAAGAATCAATCAATGAATGAATCAATGAATCAATGAATCAATCAATGAATGAATCAATCAATCAATGAATCTATGAATGAATGAATGAATCAATCAATCAATCAAAGTCGAAGTCAACCGACCAACCAAGCAAACAACGAACCATACGATCAATCAACCACCCTCATAATCAATCAATCAATCAATCAATCAATCAATCAACTAGATCAATCAATCAATCAATTGATTCAATCAATCAATCAAATCAATCAAATCAATCAACCAATCGCCATTCAATTAATCGGGTTTATACCAAAAAAAACACTATCAACCGGAATCACCAATCAAAATCAATCACCAATCAAAATCAATCAATCAATCAAAATCAATCAATCAATCAAAATCAATCCAACAAACAAGCAAACAATGAAAATGATCAAATCCAATCCGTCAGCAAAGACCACTCAATTAAAAAAGATACAACGAATCAATCAAAATCAATCAATCGCACAAACTAACAATCGACATCACCAAAACCAATCAGTCCACAGAGATCAATCAATCAATCAAGATCAATAAATCTACCAATCAAAATCAATACATCCATCACTCAAAACCAATCCATCAATCCATCCATCCATCAATCACTCGATCAATCAAAATCAATCAATCAAAATCAATCAATCAATTGATTCAATCAATCAAAAAATCAAACACGAGAATAAAAATCGACATCTAACGTTTCATAATAGTGTCCGTCGACGATTACCATCGAGACGAACCCAGCACGTTGATTTTGACGTCAACTACCGTCTTCCCCCGAATAGAACGCACGGCCATCATCGCTGCATCTAGACTGAAAATCGTCCCACATACAAAGGTAATGACCGTCCGTGCGTTCTATTCGGGGGAAGACGGCAGAGGGGGGATCGATCACGCGCCCTCACGGACCTTTCCATCGACATCTCGCCGATGAGACAGGTCAGCAGGAAAAAAAAAAAAAAAAAAAAAAGAGGCACGTGAGCAGCGATCTTCAATTAAGTATTAGGTCATAATAGCAAACGTAAACTGAAAGATTAAATTTAGACGCCTTCTTTTTTTTTTTCGACACAACGATTTTTTTTGGTACCATAGTGTTTTTCTGTGGAGGCGGTCAATAATAACGCACCATAGTGTTTTTTTCCTGCTGACCTGTTTTGCTGCTCACGTGCCTCAAAAAAAAAAAAAAAAACAGCGATTTTTTTTGGTACCATAGTGTTTTCCACGTCCGTGCGTTTTTGCTTTTTTTTTCAGCCGGGAAAACGAAACAAAAAAAAAAACTTACCATAGTGTTTTTCTGTGGAGGCGGTCAATAATAACGATCAACGCCTTCTTCCCCGCACGTGGATTTCTCTTCACACCGCGAAGTCGATGTCATCCAGCGATTTGATTACTTGATTACTTGATTTATTGATTACTTGATTTATTGATTTATTGATAAAATCGATTCATCGATTAATTAATGGATTAATGGATTAATCGCATCTACGGGCAAGCGCCAACTCCCGCCGCAGCTATTGTCCACAAAGGAAGTCAAGATCAGTGTGGGCTCTTTTTTTATGTGGTCCGATGGACCGCTGACCAGAGATTATTATCTTAGCAGGTCCTGACACTCACGCACGTTGAGCGAGGACGATTACCACTTTTTTTTCTTTTTTTTTTCCTTTTTTTGAACTACACTACATTCTTCTCTCAAATGATTTTGCCTTTTCACTACCTACCTACTCCTAAGGCTACATAGAGGGCACCCCTGTGCAAGCGTAGAGTGTTTGTACTTAGATTGTTAGGTAGGACGTATTGAAATACAGCAGATTAGGTGGGTGGGTGTTTGTAGGCTCTTGGGTGCTTGTGCTGTTTTTGCTGAAGGTGATTTTTGGGTTCGTCCGGGGCGATAGGTGTGTGGCACCCTTTGCTTGAGAGCGAGGCTTCAGGACAGCGGCCCTGATTTGGCCAATTCTGTTGCTACCCTTCCTCAGGGTGTCGATGTTGTTTGTGTTGAACCGAGCTCTTTTTCTCGTAAGCGAAACTCGGTGATGCTGCCAAGATAACTCGGGGTTGAATTGTGAGGTCCCCGGCCTTCAATCCAAAAAATAATAATAATAATTTGCAGCCAAAGTCTGCGTCTTACCCCGTTGCACTTCGTCGTGTAGCGGGGCGTCCTTTCGTGGAAATGTCGACGAGTCCTAACGGGGTTTATGGAGCGTCAACAAGGTGCACGGTCGGGGCCAGGGCGCAGACGGGTAGCCAAAACGGTTGGCTCAGAGGTTGGAGAGCGGGTGACCAACCGCAGGTTGCATAGGTAGTTGTTTGGCCGTGGCGGGCGTCGCCCGGCCTCTCCTTTTTCGGGGTGGACGGTTTTTTTTTTCTTCGTTCCCGGCCTTCGTTTTTGAGTGGGCGTTTTTTTGGGGGGGGTTGTTTTGGGGCAGGCGGGGTCTAATAAGTGATGGAAGGGACGGCCAAACGCCCTCGCTCCACCACTCACCGACTGTGCAAAATGTGAATGAATGAATCTTCCCGCTAGAACATGGAAGTATACGCCACCATAGTTTTTGTCTGTTTTGCATGTGCTGAGTAGTGCAGCGAGGCCCAAACATAAGGTTCAGGACATGGCCTCACCATTCTTGAAATTTGCAAAATGGGAATGAACTTCCCGCAAGAACATTGCCAGATGCACCCGCCACATTTTTTGTCTTTTTGTTTCGAGAGTGGTGTGGCGAGGCCCAGAGTCCATGGCGGTCGATCGATGGTGATGGAGGCGGGAGGAGTGAGAAAAGTGCCACCTCGCCTGTCCTGCTCCTCGCTCCCGATTGGCTGCGCTCTCACGCCCTGCGCGGTACACAGTAATAATTATAGGCATATTTAGTCCTGCAGGCCCTCGGTTGAAGACCACGAATTACGCTCATGCGCAAGAACGGGCTGGCAAAACTATGGGTGTATGCAACCCCAGAGGCGGTCCTTGGATAGTGGTCCACAAAATTATGTCATGCCCACCACGTCGACAGTTGTGACCCATTGGCTCCCGTGTATCAACATAATTTCAGTCATCCGGTTACAAGGTCTGGAAGACGTAGCATTGTACAACATTTACCGACGAGATTGCCCTTACCAGGTTAAGGTTGTAGCACTAATCCTTCATTTCAACAAAAAAAAAAAAAAAAAAAAAAACTTAAGACTTACATCCGCATATATTGCTTCATCAAATCACTTGTGTCCAATAACCCTTCCCCAATCTTAGATGTTATCTGCCCTTTCTGAAGGAGGTTGTGTGGGTCTCCTTTTCTAAATAGACCAATGTTCTAAATGTGGTGGCGTTTGAGGGATAATTTTAGACATCGATAGTTGCACTTCACAACACGAGTACTGGAGTGCATATAGTAAAACTAAGGTACATCATGTTTATCTGCTTAACTTTTATTTCAATCTTTATTTTTATTCGTTTTTTTTTTTTTTCTCTCTCTATCTATTTATTTTATATTATCTATATATCATTTTAGTTACTTTTCCTACATTCCTTCAATTGGCCAACATAAACATCGAGGGAGTTGCACGTGCACAAAACCTAGTTCAGCGGTCTACATAAGGCCTAGTCACACCACTTACCAAAAGTATGTCAAGGTTTACATCAATGTTAGGATTCCCTTAATTTTCAAACTGTCACCCACCCGGAAAAGTAGCTCAGACCATAATATACAACCTACAATTATTGCTGTAAAGTCAGTATCCTTGAAAAGCATATGACCACTCCTGCTATGAGACTCAATGATTAAAAAGGGGCCTAGAGTTAGGTACAGGTGATATTTTCTTTTGGTGTCCAATAGGCTTCATCGTAGGCGATCAACATTTTTTATAAAATCTTGAATGCAATGACTTCAACGATCTTTAGTGCTTAAAACACGTTGTTGGTTTTTAAACATGAAAAACATAAATTGAATGTTGAATTTTTTAAAACATCCTTTATGGCAAAAAATATATTAGCGCCAAAAACTGCATTTTTTCTCTCATATGTCACCGATGAGTTCAGTGTGTTTGGTTCAGTGGGTCAGACTCAAAATAAAAGTGTTACTTTATTAAAATTGTGTCAAGGCAGTAATGATTAACCTAAGGATGGTTCTAAGATTTATAAGAAATTTGCACCCTCTAAATATGGTCTAAAGCAGTGCGTCATCTATCTGCAAGGTTGATATTTCTTCTTCAGACAAATTGGCGAAGGATGCAATGAAGTTTCAATGGATTGATATTGTCTTAAACCTGGTTTGTGTTTTTTTTAAGCGAAAAAGGTAACAAAATTGTAGAACTATTTCTTTAAGAGAGAAAAAATAGTCTGTGAGCGTTGAGTTTTAAGCTTGCATACACAATTTGTAAAAATCACCCATGTCAAATCAATCCCCTCGAGTTAGTTTTATAAAGGGGTTTTCTCACTCACTCTATATTTCATATAAGGCAATTTATATCTCTCTTCCGCTTTCATAATTTATGTGTGAAACTTTTTTTTTTAGTTGAGTCAATATTTTGAATTTATCATCATTCCAACATCAGTACGTAACATTTTAGCATATGGGCATTAGAACACGCACAATAGATCAACCAAGGTGCGTTGTCGGCGCGAATACCCTTGCAAGGGTATCCGCCCTGTTTTTTTGCAAGTGACAGAACATAAGTTTGGTTTGAAATTTGAGTACACTGCACGAGTTGCGGTTGTGTTTTGTTCACGTTGACTGAATGGTTGACTAGAAGCAAAGTGTGTGTGGACGCGCAATTTTGAAGCGCGCGTGATGATTCTTATTTTGATGCTATAGAATCGGCGTTTCCGCCGGCAAATTTTTTTGGCTTTGATTAAAACTAGGATTTTTTTTTTTTTATTAAAGTGACCATGGTACATCTGTGTTCATACGACATGCGTCATCGGAAGTGGTGTCGCTTTGGGCGGTGAGTGAAGCATACGAGAGAGAAAGTAGAACGCAAGCGGTGGCCTCTGCGCGGTAGATGCAGGAGGTTGACGGTCGTGGACGGAGCCAGGCGCTATGAGCGGCGGGCGTCATAGGTCGGCAGTCGTAAGGTGGTCCGTAGGCGAAGGAGTGGCCTTGGGGTATTTTGGTAAGCCCGCGTGTCGTGCGGCAACAACTTATATTGAATTTTGCAGTAGTTCACCTCAGCCTTGAGCACTAGCACTATTGGTAAACGACATTGGACTTTCGAAGCGGAGGTACAAGGATCGAGGGTGGCGACTGGCGACAACGGAGCATTGGAGCAGTTGAAGATGCCGAGGGATTGAGGGCCCGACGGGGCTATTCCCCTTGGTTTGGTTGTCGGCCCATTCGTAGGCCCGGTCAGTGGAACTATGAGAGATACCGTCAGTCTCCCTTCCCCAAAGCACTAATTCTTAATGTTCGTATTTTTATTTTTACTTTTATTTTTATTTTTCTTTAGTTTTTTTTTTTTTTTGCTGGTCCCGTTTCTGGGATGCGGCAACAGTGCCGGTACCGGAGTTGTGTGCGAGTACCGGCGGGCGTAGCTAAACTGATACACCCATGAACTCCTGAAGCCGGGTCGGGTATGACGTGAGTAAAAGTCGGGGTCTTTCTGACCCTAAGGTGATAATCGGGCAACCCTTGGACGAGTACGTCAGGATAGGAGAGCCCCGACCGTAACCACAACATGACGAGGCAGTACTCGTGACAAGCCTAGCCAAGCCTTGCCCTCTAAAGCGGCAAACACACCCGTGCGGGCCCATGGACGCAGGCTGTAAGCCAAAAGATGGCCTTAGTGCACCGTTTGCAGGCCCAAGCTGCCTACAGTTACCGTTCATATATCGGTCGGCGCGCAACCAATTCAGGCTTGGGCTTAGCCTTATTGGTTACAACACTGAACTACCAGCATGCAGATTCCGGGATCAAGACTAACAACTAGCAGCGGAGGGTCTCCGTGCGGGACCGATGCGCTCGACAGCGTTGTGTTGTTCATCGACACATGTTGAGTCTGTTCTATTTTTTATATTTATTTATTTGTTTATTTAATTTATACATCAATTGACTTATTAAATAATATATAAACCTATCAATCTATGTATTGGTTTATCGATCGATTTATTTATTTATGTATCTATCTATATATTTCTCTACATACCTATATCTATTTATTTGTTGATTTATCTATCTATCTATATGAATGTCTATTTTATATTTATTCATCAATCTAATGTGAAATCGTGGGAGGCGAAGAAATAACTTTATGGTGGTACCAAGGCATTCAAAGATCTCGTAATAAGAATTGTCATACGCGGACCCTAGCAACTTTAAACTGTTTTATTCCGATAATTAGTGAGGTTTCTAACAATCCGATATACATTCAAAACTAATACTCGGTTGGTTAGACAATGCTTGTATCTTAGTAAAAAAACACGTGCAAACATGTAACATCACTCTCTAATGTTTGCCTAGATGAATTTAATTTTAATTTATCAATTTATCAATTTATTAATTTTTTTAATTGTCCATTTATCGATTTATTTAGTTATTTGTCCATCTATAATAAATTAAACGATGAGAACCCTTAAAAAATGGCATTTGATAAGACTACTCAAATTATAAAATAATAAAGCGTAAATTTATAACATACATACGTATATATCTTTTTTTTTTTTTTTTGTCTTTCGATATCTCTATATATTTATCTATTTTGTGTTAATTTATTTATCTATTTATATGTATGTATTTATCAACCTATATTTATCTTTTTATTTATTTTTATCTGTATATTTATCTATCTACCAATTTATTTGTTCATTTATCTATCTATCAATCAATCTATCAACACATTAATTTTTATATCTAGTTGTCTTTCTCTATTTGAATATCTATTGATTTATCTATTTGTTTATCTGTCTATCTATATATTTATTTATATTATATTATATTTCTATTTATATATTTATTTAATTATCAGTCAACCTATGTATCATCAAACAGAGTTGTCTGGTAAACCGTCGGTAGAGAGGGACAAGAGGACAACAAACGAGGGTTGTATATGTTTATCAATCTATGTATTTACATATCTATATACAACTATTTTGTATTTATTCATATGTTCAACGATCAATATCAATTTGTTTATTTATTTATCCACATGCAGGGTTGCCGGCGTTCAGGACGAGCCGAACGCCCGAACCCGAATGCCCGAACGTACGGGACCCCTTCAGAAGGCGTTCGGCCGTTCGGGCTGAACGTGGACCCAAAAAAAAAAAAAAAAAAAAAAAAMAGTTTTCAAAAAATTCCGAAAAAAAAAATGTTATGTACAAAAATAAACTAAACAATATTTTTCTGGGCACTACATCCAAATTCTTTACCAAATTTGAATTAAAAATCAAATACAGAAAATAAACACTATGATAAAAATAGGAAAAAATAAAAAGAGAATTAAAATCAGTGAGTGTGCCAGCACCTTTTCGACACCGCCATCTTTGTCGATTTTTAATTATTTTTTGGCATTGACAAAGTCCCTAAAAATTTACAGATATGTAGTTTACATAATCAATAACTGATTAATTTTTTTTCAAAAAATAATAAAATTGTTTAGACAGCGAAATAAAGTGAAAACAAAAAGTTAAAAGTGAAAAAAAAAAAACATAGTGAGTGGGCGAGCACGTTTTAACACCCCCATCTTTGACAATTTGTAATGTTTTTTTGACTTAGCAGAATGGCTTCAAAATTTATAGGCGTGTAGGTTACATCATAGAGAACTCACAAAAAAACAAATCAGAAAAAAACTTATTTTTAGACCCGGAAATATTTTTCGGCGGGGACCGAACCTGGAGGTGTTTGGCCCCCGAACGCCCGAACGTTCGGGGGCCAGCCCGGGAGCCCCGAACATTCGGTCAGGTAACCCTGTCCACATGTTTATCTACGTACCTATTTAACCACGTATTTTTTTATTTTTTATTTTTTTTTCTCTCCATTTAGTTGTCTGTATATCTATCTTTTATATATAAATTTATTTTTTTATGTACTTATTCATCTATTTATCTATCTATTATCTATCTATGTATTTATCAATCTATGTATTTACATATCTATATACATCTATTTTGTATTTATTCATATGTTTATCTATCAATATCAATTTATGTATTTATTTATCTATTTATCCACATGTTTATCTACATACATATTTATCCCCTATCTTTTTTTTCTTTTTTTTCCTCTCTCTCTTCATCTAGTTGTCTATTTATCTATCTTTTTATCTGTCTATGTGCTTATCTATTTATCTATTTTTATATCCATCTATCTATCTACCTACCTACAACTGTATCTCTCTCTGTGTATGTAGTTTTCTATCTATTATCTATGTATCAATTAATCAATCCGTCAATTAGTCAATCAATCGACCAGTCAATTGGTCGATTCATCTATGTCCATCAATTTGCATCTTTCTTTCTTGCTCTACATCTATCTATCCTTGTTTTTATTCATCGATCTACTTATGTAACCTTTTATCTATCTTTGTCGATATATTTATCCATAACGATCATATATTTATATTTATGTATCTATCTTTCCATTTATCGATGTACATACCTTTGTGGACATATCCATCTATGACGATCTAGGTTACCAACTTTGTCTGGCTATACCGACCTCATTATCATAAGCAAAGCATTTTTTATATTTTGTTCGTCGTCGTTTTGTTTTTTGCGTCCAATTAATTTTTTTTTTTGCTTTTTATTGTTAAAGTCTGCTATCAGGGTTGGTAAGCGGGTGTTCGGATATCAGTTAACTAACTTCGGAAGTTCAAGTTACTTTAATAACCAAACTTGCGCTATGTGATTCAAATTGATCAACAAATCAATAAATGTGTTGAACCCCGTATTTCATACAGATTGATCAATAAATTAACGAGGACTTGATTGACCGATAAATTAATCAAATCGATTACTTGATTGCTCAATAGATGGATAAGATAAAGTGTTTGATTGATAGATTGATAAATATTGCTTAATTGATAAATTGATAAATTGATAAATATTGCTTGATTGATAGATTGATAAATATTGCTTGATTGATAGATAGATGAATGTAATCGACTACATGATCAACTACTTCGAATGATTGAATGATAAATAAGATTCATGTACTAGTGGGATTGACTACCTATTTAATTAATAAGATTAGTTGAATACTGGGATAGCTAAATTGATCGATTGATTAACAAAATTGATTGCTTAATTGATCAATTGATTAATGAGATTGATTGTCTTATTGATCAATGGACTAATAAGACAAATTGCTTAATCAATCAACTAGTTATTGAGATGTTGATTGAACTCTGTGTTTAGACTAATTATCATAAATATGCATAAGTTCAAAGGTAGGATAGTGCTACGATCCTAAGGGTGAAAGAGGAGGACGACACGTGAATAGGATAAATGTCAACAAAAGAAAGTCTGAAAGAGGTACGCTGGTATAAAAACTATCGAAGAGGAGAGTAACATGTGAACAAACGAAAGATAAACGAACCGACAAAAATAAGAAGGAAACTGAATCACGACGATGACACGTAGACAAGAAAAAGATAAACGAAATGACAAAAAACAACTCCCTACAAAAAGGATAGTAGTTTGTCCTTCCGCTCTTTCTTCCTTCCGTCCCTTTTTACCTCCCTCTATCATAAGTGATATGCTCCTCCATCATTGATCATTTTTTCATCCCTCCATCATTTGGTCTCTCGTCATGTTTTCCTTTCCTTTCCTGTCCCTCGTTGCCTCTCTCTGTCATTTGTATTGCTTCCTCCCTCCATCTTTCCACCCTTTGTTTCTCACGACATCGCTCCCTCGCCCTCTTCCACTTTTTTTTTTTTTTTTTTTTTTTTTTTCTCTTATCATTCCTTTCCTTTGCTTCGCTCCACAACCACGTTGCCCGAATTCGCATTGGCCTGCTCAATAGCCAGTACGCACAACCCGTCCAACCAAGCCAATTGAGCAGGATCCGAACGCACCACAAAAGATAAAAGAAAAAAAAACAAACACCCTTCGGGGCGTGATACCAAGTATATACTTAGCCCAAAGTCGTTACATTAGTATGCCCTCAATGAGAGCATTACGCAAGAGTGTCAGATCCACTGATGACAAAAAAAATTGAGACTGAACTTAGGGCCGAAAAAAAGGTTAATACATTATGCAAAGTAATAGTGTGGGCATGCTCTCCTCCACAAAATGTCAGCATCCCGTGGACTGCGCTGTGCCTCTCTAGTGGGGCACCAAAACTGAAAAAGGAAAGAAAACAAGAAAAAAAAACAATGAAAACTTGAAACTGACCACTATAGCGGATGCGTAGCACGGTGAACATGTTCGCGGCCCTTCGTGTTCGGGCGAACACGTTCTCCCGTTCGCGCGAACAGGTCGAGAACATGTTCGCGAGAACGTGTTTTCGAGGCTGGTGAACAGGGCTCGCCTGGGCCGGTACCGGTCGGCGGCGGGACTTAGGGACCTGGGGAAGCGCCGATGGTTGTCTTTGGGGTGGGGGCGTGTGTGTGTGTGTGTGTGTATGTGTGTGTTGTCATATTTGCTATACACTCAAAAAAGCATGATTGTGCCAGACCGTTTCGTCAGACTTTCACCGACTTGTCGGGAGGTTGAACCACAACAGTCTGCCCAGGATGGGTTCAACGGTGCTTGTGTTATCCTGACCTTCTGTGGGAGGACACTCTGACAGCCGTGGGAGGACACTCTGACATTTTGTGGGAGGACACTTTGACATCCATGGGAGGACACTCTGACAGAGAGTGTTCATGCTGTGTTTGGCTGTGCAACCCCAAAACTCGTTTCTGCGAATGCATCAAGCCAGGAGTACTGTCTACGTTCATTTCATGTTGTAGTGAGTCCATGTCTCCGACGTTGCGTAGTATGCGGAGCCTTTCACAGAGGATTATTGTAGGCTCCGCATACTACGCAACGTCGGAGACATGGACTTACTACAACATGAAATGAACGTAGACAGTACTCCTGGCTTGGTGCATTCGCAGAAACGAGTTTGGGGCTGCACAGCCAAACACAACATGAATACTCTTTGTCAGAGTATCCTCCCACGCTGTCAGAGTGTCCACCCACAGAATGTCAGAGTGTCCTCCCATCAAAAGTTTTTAGAAAATACGGATAAGATTTCAGTAGCATATAGTTATTAATTGTTTTTTGGGAAATAGGGGGAAAAAAAACTTCAAGGAGTACTGTCTTTTGGGAAATAGGGGAAAAAAAAGCTTTCAGGAAATCGGGAAGTGGGGTATAGGTTCAGTGTGTGTTTCACGTAAAATAAAGCCCCCGTCTGTGTGTCTATGTGTGTGTGTATGTATGTGTGTGTGTGTGCCCCCGTGTCTGTATGTGTGTCACGTGTGTGTGTCTGCATCTCTGTGTGTGTGTGCCCCCGACAAACAGACACACACACACACACACACACACACACACACACACGGGGGCTTTATTTACGATTCACGACTCTTAGAGCAGGGGCGGGGTTTCAGGGACACAAGCCTTTGCCCCCCAACCTCTAAAAAAAAAAAAAAAAAAAAAAAAAAGTTCGCGTTCGGTATATTTTCATGCCCGAACACGTTCGGGCGAACGTGTTCGCGTTCGTCGGCGAACGCGAACGACGTGCAATGCAGTATAGCAGTTAGATACAAACGTGCGAGTTTTGGTGTGAGCACAACTTGGTGCACAATCTTCCCCGACCTAATCTTTTGTTTTTCAAAGACGGCCTCAAGGCCCAACTGCCGAGCCTCGTCCAATCTCCGAAAACTACGAAAAAAGTGAGAAAACGAGAACTTTTATCATTTTTCCCAACGCTGGTGGAGGTAGGGATGGTTTAAAATAAAAAATGCATACATATCTTGTTTTTCATTATAAACATAAAGTACTTATCTATCTATTTATATATCTATCAATATATTTATGTGTTTCCTTACCTTTCTCTTTGTTGTTTTAAACCACCAATACTTTGCCTATACATGGGTGGTGACGAAAAATAGAGCCGCAACAGTTTCACTTGAATGAATTTGGACCAGAGATGCCAGACCCAATTTTTTGTGGTAAAAATAAAAAGGGTTGTCCCCCCTGAACTATGATCCCCATGCCCTGACAGTTAACGAATGTCATACCGTCATAAGATAGTTGAAAACAAAAATGTCATGATCACCCATGGACATATGTTGCCTTTGTGCTAAGCTCGATAAGGTGGTATATATGATATATTTGTGGTTCAGAAGCATGAATCTCAATGAAATCGTGACCAAATTCATGTTTTCTTAACATAATAGCACATAAATGATGTCGTTCCCTAGCAGCAAACATTGCCCAAGATCAAGCAGACTGTACCTTAACTCTTTCTTTAATTATATTTTTGAGAGATGTTAGCTTTTAGAAATCCCCATAGCTTACCTCACTTACATAGATTTTTCACTTCTGACAATAGATTGCGAAGATGAATGACAACCATCTTCACAAAATAGAACACACAGTCATCACAACTGCATTGGGACAATTTTAAGTGTAGACAACAATAATAAATAAGTCGTCGAAATAGAACACACAGTCATCACAACTGCATTGGGACAATTTTAAGTGTAGACAACAATAATAAATAAGTGTTATATTTTGACGAAGATGGTAAAGGAATTAACAATTTTATAATGTAAAAGGTTGAGCCTAAGGTGGAGAGGCATGAGTCCCACAATTTTTACATGGGGACTGTGAAACTTACATAGCGGCCTGAGTCCTGCAGTTTCCACTTTGGGTGCATGGGAGTCATTTGTGTTCCCTAATGGAGACTCTAATATCCCCAATTCCTAATTGCTCCTTGAAGTGTATATATCCACACCTTCTTGATGTGTGCTTACCGTAGACGGCGTAGAGAGAGACAAAGAAAGAGTACCTACTGAGAATCATGCCAACTTGCAAAGAAAAAAAAAAAAAAGCAGAAAACTTGGAGTGCGTAACATTGTACTTAGTTTCGTCATGTGAGTGTGCGTGTGTATTTGAGAGAGAGAGAGAGTTACCCCTTTTCCTGCGTCTGTTAATTCTTCTTTATATTGTTGGCATCATCCTCTTTCCGCTCTCGAGTGTATGTGTAGATTAAATTGCAATTTGATCTATTGTCATCTCTCAGCCATCCCTGCCTCGTTTGTGCAGGAATCACGCCATTGCCCATGTTGCTCTATCTATGCATGTATTTGTTGTCATGTTGACCGTAGGCAATGTTAGATGTGCGTGTGTGCGTGTCTCTAAGAGAGAAAGAGAGAGAGTTGTTGTTGACGACGACATTGTATCCCCAACGGGCATACCCACAGAATGACACAACGCTCAGAGCCAAGTCACAAAGCAAGGTCAAAAGAGGTCCAATGAATGGCGTAGCCTCCTCCACTGCCCAGGGTCAGGTCGCACACTACCTGCGATTCATTTTTTCAGCTCCCCTCCCCTTTCCACCCCATCCACAGCCTCTCAAGTTTTTTTCCCCTCGGTCCTACAATTAACAGGATCCGAAGAACAACCATCATACAAAGCCAATCGCTACTGGTCCCACATCACTACCCACCCCTACCGAGTGTTGGTCATTCGCTAAAAAACAAAAGACAGCTGTGGGTACAAACGCCGCTCCCTGCCATACTGGAAACTTGTGCGAACTTCGACCATGAGGGAAAAGTATGGTGGCCACCTACCCTCACGCAACTCCCTCTTTTCACGACCGAAATTCACCTGGACCCCATTTTTGATCCAAGTAGCACATGCACTTCGGCGACTGCATGGCCGAGGTGACATGTCCACCCTCGCGGCTTCAGTGGCAACCTTCCTGTTTGGAGTGTTTGGTTGGGGGGGGTGTACGGGCAAAAAGAGAGAAGTGGCAGTCTTCCATTCTATCCATCCCTATCGAAGGGCGGGAATGAGGTACTGATAACATCTCCCGAGAGCATGTATTGAGATCTCGCAGTAAGTGGCACTGAAGGCATTGATAACTGCCTCTCTCTCTCTCTCTCTCTCTCTCTCTCTCTCTCTCTCT
>BFEA01000136.1:10152-29132 GCA_003427395.1 Chara braunii
AAAAAAAAAGATTGCAGATTTTGCAATTTTGCTTAGCTGCCGGTGTTAGTGCTGCTGATAAGAGCAGACACCACTAACACTTGGGGGAGGGTCCATCTATTGGTGGGGAGCATCACCTGCTGGAAATCGGGTCCAGTGTCTCATTTTACAAAGGAATATCAAAGGAATCTGCACATGTCTGAAGAAGATGAGAACTTGTGGCTGTGGGCCTGCCAGCATTGATTGCCCTTCAACCCCAGGGATTGACTGAGCAGGCCGGGGTCAAAAATTATCTGCAAATGCTCTGAGAGAAAATGAGTTGGTGGCTGTGGGCAAGCCCATGGCTGTTATGAACTTGGAGAATCATGCTGCCTGTGCAATTGCTTCTGAATCCGGGGGGGCCACTTCCAGTAGTGTAGTCCAATTGTGAGCTTGCCTCCGTATCTCTTCCCCCACGGATGAGGGGCGCCAGATAAGCCGATGAAAACTGATACTGTCCCCCGGACTGCTGCTCACTCCAAACCCTGGCTGGTGTCACAGTTTGCTCAGGCAATCCCTCCTGCCAGCATTGACTTCCCAAGAAAGAATATAAGTGAGTGGGATCCTCCCCAGGGGGCTCCGGGGAGGATTGTAAGGGGTATCGAGGAGAGACAGGACATCAGTAGCGCATTTAGGCCAGGATCTCTGCCAGTGACAGGGCGTGGGGTGGGAAGGGATCAGGGAAGTCCGAGGGATGGCCTAATGGGAATGGAGGTTCTATGTTAGTCCAGTCCTTAAACACTAAGCGATAGTCTCTCATTCTTTCTAAATCCTGCCTCCCTTCTCCTCGCATCCCTTCTCCTCGGTCCCCACTCCATTCCACTTTTGCAATCCGTCCTTCCCTTCACCCCCCTACCAGTCCCTGCAAAAGGCCGTGATCTGTCTCTGACATCTCCGATCGGTCTGAAAAGATCCAATTGTGTTTTTGTGTCCGGCCATCTACGTGTGAGTTCAAGGTGTACCTGCTGCTGAATCTGTTCCATAATCTTTGCGCCCTCCACCCGTACTTTTTCCATGACCAAGGCGTGTGACGCCCAACCTCACGCCCAGCGCGACTTCCTGATCGGAGTAGGATGTGGGCCTGGAAGTGCGTAAAGGGGTGTGCCAAGGATTTTTGGGAAAGTGGGGGTGGAGTCCCTGGTCAGAACTGGGATCTCCTGTGGCAGAGTTTTTCGGGGGCACGGGTGCAATTTGGTTTGAGAGGACGGACCGCTTCCGGTCATAAAGCAGATGGCATGTGCGGGTTATTCAAGGTCGTCCGCTTCATCTATTTTGGGGGCGGCGGTTCAGGGCTAGGTCTGCCCGGATGGGCTGTGATTCCGATGAGTCGGGCCTTTGGGGGCAGCCACGTGGCGGTTGTCGTCGCATATTCGGGTTAGGCCCTCAGGTTTCCAGGGCTCGTCGATTGCCGCGACACCGGCAATTTCCACAAGGTGTGCGGGGCCAGTATGGGGCTATGGCGTTCCACGGGACGACCGTGAGTTGATGATACGGGAGAAGAAGACGGAAGGGAGGAAAGTTAGTGGAGATAACAACGAAACCGGGGGAAATAAAATAGTGTGTGTGGTCTGAAGTGGGGAAATCAGGGCACCGCTGACCACTAGTTGTGGCACAATGGAACTCCCTAGGACACAGTCGATTCTCGGTTAAACAGAGGAACCTCTGTCGGAGACACTCTTCTATCCAAGGGGTGAAGTACTCCGGATCCCATGACGAGTTTGAGTCTCTGGATCACGTCATCTTGTCATGGTGAAGCCGCGGAATTCCTTAGCGCGTGGTCGCTCGGCCGAGGAAATTCCGAGCTCAGCGTTCAGGAATTCCGTGTCGGCCCCGATATTCGACGATTGCGATCACCGCGTGCGAGTACGTGTAAACTGCGCGAATTGGATCGCAGTTACACGTGTTCACACGGGACGCTCGCTTCGTTGTGGCCGCAGAATGGTCACTAAACACATCCAATCAATCAATATCCCCGCAATCGCTAGCCCTTTTCATGTGTGGGTGGTTACAAATCGACGCGCGTGGACACGTGTAAGTGCGCAGATCATATCGCGCTTACACGCATCCCCACGAGATGTTTGCTGGTTTCTAGGCAAACAACTACCCGATCATCTAATCATCCCATGACTCGCGCGCAATCATGCCTGAATATACAAGGTACTACTACGCATTCGCAGTACAGCAGTAGATCAAAAAGGGCAGACAGTCACAGCAATAGTGAGGCTTTCGCAAATTTACCAACAAGCAAAGGCAAGGATCAGGCATAAGGAAAAACAAACAGACATAACATCCATACATCCATTCATTCGGCATAACACACAATATCCGAGATTGAAATCACAAAAACGAGTGTGGGCCGAAATCAAGTCAAGATTCCGAAAAACAAAAGAGAACGGGCGAATTGCCCCGAGCCGAGATCAAAATTTATATACAAACGCAAAGAGGGAGAAAAAACAAAAGAAACAGCAAATCCACGTCCATCAACCTCAGCTCCCTCTTCCTCTCTCTCTCTCTCTGATGCGGACAGTCCGTCGTCGCGCACCAACCCACGAAATTGTCACCCCGCTTAGTCCTCCCGCACCCGTTAGGTTCGCCCGCGCCCACAGTCCGTCGTGGCCCGCGTCAACCCCTCGCGTTTGGCACCAGCTCGTCGGGTCGCCCGACTCCCACTTCAACTCACCTCTTACTTCGCTCGTGAGCCGACCCTCACCGATCGCGCTACCCCGAGCTTCCACTAGCTCGTTAAGAGAAACATCTAATCGCGCAGCCGGAATTTATATCGTGCATGCTTGCGCGAAGAACACGGAATTACAAGGACTTAGAAAGAAGATTAGAGAGGGAGCGTCTGCGTTCTGCATGGTCAGACCGCGGCGTGGGGGACGTAGCCTCTCTCCGCGCATCGATCCGAGCATGCAGTCCGTGGGCGGGCTAGACATAGTAAGAAAAAGCGAGAGCAAGAAAGACAAAACACAAGAAGAAAGGATACAGTTATAATGGCGCCCGCCCAATATTATAGTTACACACCCGATTAAAGGCGCCGACTAGTCAGAGTTCCGTTGCAGTCACAAAAAGAAGCGCGTAAACAAAAAGCGTCGCGCGGCAAAAGAAAGTCCTAATTGCAAAATTCCTAAATTCCTATCTAATGCGGAAAAGCAAAAAGCATAAACTCCGAAAAGGAAGTCCGAAATTCCAAGAGCCATCAGGGCTCGGCAAGATCTGAAAAAGAATTCAAAAAGGAAAATTTAAAAAGAACGAAGCAAGATTTCCGCGTGATGTCCGCGCCCAAAAGTCCAAAACCGAAACAAAAGAAGCGACGTTAACATTTATTGTTCGCATGCACGACGACGCGCCACTCACACAGCCAATCAACCAATCGAACGTCCCGGGACTCACCCGGCCCCGAACCCATCCATCCGAAAGACGACGAAAAAGGACGAAGAAGCGAGGACACCGATGCAATTTCCTAACCATCCCAATCTCCCGTAATTGGTCCATCCTTCCCAGCTTAGGACCCCTCGTCGCTACCGTGCAGAAAATCGCGTGGTGTAGAAATCGGTTCGTCACATATGTGACGCCCAGGGGGTTCCAATCTTAAGCAAGCTCCTGCTTGCTTGAACTTGACACGTGTCGATCTCTCTAATCGACCGACGCGCGGAGCTTTCTGCATGGCCACTTACCGTGTGAAAGAGTGTGGACGTCATCCAATCGTGGCGTGTAAGCTTTGTCCTACAAATTCCTCAGGAGGGTTCTCACCAAGGAGGGGATTATTCGTGTCATCGTCGTGGCACGCACATCAATCCACCGATCACCGATCATCAGTGTCCACCAGGAAGGGGGAAGGGGAGACGGTACATGGGGGCATGGCGAGGGGGAGGGTTAATCGGAAGCGGGGGTAAGAATCGTTCCACCTGGGCTACTAATTCCGGGAGCTCCTGGTAACGAACAATCCGGTGGAAATGGGAAAAAGGATTACCACTGTGCGGGAGGGAGGCGAGATAGTTGGGATACAGAGTGGTAAAAGTGCGGAAGAGCGCCGCGCGGAAATGATCCTGGTTTTCGCATGCAGGGCGTAATCATGCAATAAACCTCGATCATATTGTGGCCTCACCACGCGGCACTAAGGAGAAGGGTATGGAGGTAGAAATCGGGGAGGGCGCATCGGGTCGAGGGATGAGGGTGAATGGTAACAACGAGGCGAGTGGCGTAGAAGAATCGGAAGGTGTCGATGGGGAAGGGGTTACGGGGGAAGGTGACACGGGTGGTGATTTGACGGAGGGTAAGGTAGTCAAGGGGACGGCGGGATAACGACCGGGGACGAAGCCCGATGCCCCATATCAGTACGGGCTCGGACTGATGGACGGTCGGAGGCGGAGGGGGAGGGGGATCGGCTTCGCCACCGCCTAGCCATTGCGCTCGAAGTCTCGGCAGCTGGCTCCCCATCTTCGGGCTTGGGCGGCTCGGGATCGCGGGCCAGATCGTCAGTGATCTGTGGATTGGCCCCGCTGGCGAACTCCAGCTGTCGTTTTCCAGCTGCGATCTCCTCTCTCTTGCGTGCCTCCTCAGGGTCTTCCGCCTGGGTGTCTGCCTGCTCCGCTTCCTCCGTCGGGATCTCCCACTCAGACTCCTCCAGCTCCAGCTCCTCGTCCTCTTCCTCGTCCTCTTCCTCTTCTTCACTCTGCTCTCCCTCGATGTGCTCACTATAACTGCCTTCCTCCGGGGTTGCCTCCTCCTCGTCCTCTTCGACGGTTTCTTCTTCTTCTTCGACGCTCTCTTCGTCGATCTCTATTTCTTCGTCCTCAGAGGCCGCCCTTTCTTGGGAAAAGGCGAGATCGAGGACTGTCTCTTATACACATCTAGATGTGTATAAGAGACAGCTATAACTGCCTTCCTCCGGGGTTGCCTCCTCCTCGTCCTCTTCGACGGTTTCTTCTTCTTCTTCGACGCTCTCTTCGTCGATCTCTATTTCTTCGTCCTCAGAGGCCGCCCTTTCTTGGGAAAAGGCGAGATCGAGGATCTCCCGTGGGTCCAGATAATCCCGCTGCGATGGCGGGTTGCGTCCGCTTCCCGGCTCCTCTAGGCAGGCTGACCACTGAAGATACGGCGTCAAGGTCCGTATAAGGACGTGTGGGACCGGGCCCTCGTCACTCTGCGATACGATCTCAAGGGGGAGATCGTCAGCCAACTGCGCAAGGGGGACCGTGAGCTCCTGTGCGATCAGGTGACAATGGTCGGGCCGTACCGATCCAAAGAGAAAACCGAGAAGATCGCCTTCTACGTCCGTCCGCCAGGCTGGGATAATCAGTAACTTCAGGTACTCGGCCCAGTCGCGATGTTCCTCGTCCCTTGTCCACGTAAGCCTCACTCCGACCAGGCACACGGAAAGATCGACGAAATGCTCGCACCACAGCCGCCACTGCCTTGAATACAGAAGGGGGACAGCGAGTGGTTCTATACAGAAGGAGAAGCGAGGATGGACTCCAGACTGCCAAAAGGTGAGAAAGAGAGAGGGGAGAGAGAAGGTGGAGAGTTGGGAGCGGTTCATCGGGGACGCAGGAAGGGGATGAGTTCCAACAGCACCACCGCTGGCTCGTGCTGGAATGCTCAAATGCCACCGAGCTCGATGTCGTCCGTGGGGAAAAGATTATCTTCGTGGCGCGTAAGCCAGTGGTTCCACTCCGTCGATTGTTGTTGCGCCCACTCCCTCAATGACGTCCAAATGGTTGTATGCCTGAGCGCACTGACCGTACTGATATCGCCGTTGAAGCCGACGACCGTGGACACGTGGCTAATCCCCGGGGCTGACCGTCGATGAACGGTCACCGCTTGTGCTAGCACGACCACCTGAGAACTGCCCGCGAGTCGGAACTCGGCCGCTGCGTACACTCCCGAAGTGCAGAAGAACTGCGCCAGTCGTAGAAGATCCAGATTGAACCATGGATGACGAACCTGCCGAATCGCGGAGATGTAACCCCGTGGCGTTAAGAGATGGTCGCCGAGGGCTTGCTCCGTGAGAAAGCTCATGGCGATGGTGGTGGGGACGGATTAGGGGACAAGGCAAGAGATGCAGGGGAAGAAGATGGCGATGGAGGGTCGTCGTCTTCTTCCGAAGAAAAAGATGGCGCAGGAGATGGGGAGGAAGGGAGGGGACACAGGTAAGACACGTGACGAACGATCGGGCGCGTCGATGGGCTTCCTGAGACCTCTGGCACGAGGCGCATGGTGTTCACTCCGTTCGGTCCAAGCTCGATCACTCGGAATCGCCCGAAGAATCGTGGCACTATCTTACCTTGGCGAGCACATTTCCTTACCTGCACCAGGTCCCTTATTTTGTACTGGGGCCGAGGACCCGCGTTCCCGTTCCAGGCCTCGTAACTACGGACCTGCCAACCATGGGCCAACTCGGTCATTTTCTGGCGCTTGCGGGCTAACCGGGGCAGGGACCTCTCCATCAGTTTCAGGTGTCGCTTGGCCTTGTCTCGAACCGTGGCCCTTGTGGGCCGTCGGTTCAACGAAGATTCGTCCGGGAGGCTCGATATTGAAACACAAGCCACGTTATTGGTCCTTAACTGAAACGGGCTCTGGCTCGTTGATTCGTGGGGCGTTCCTCGATGGACCGCCAAGATGTGATCTACGATATCGGGTCAGGGCCTGGGGTCCCGTGCCGCGATATTGCGTCGTAGCGCAGTCTTTATCACCCTATTGGCATTTTCTACCAGCCCGTTGGATTGCGACATGTGGGGTGCGGTGTTCCGAATAGCGACGCCGTGTACGACCAGATTCCTCAAGGCTTCCCCCCTGAATTCTACCCCATTATCGGTCAAAATTTCCTCTGTGTCCTGGTGCATCCCTAAAAACCGATTGACGTATCGCGCAATTTCGGCCGTTTGTCGCGTACGACAGGGATATGCCTCGATCCATTTCGAAAAATGGTCCACGAACACAAGTAGGACTGAATATTCACAGCTATTGGGTTCAGGGGGTACCACAATATCGGTAGTATCCATGCTAACCCTTTGGAAAGGCCGTTCAACTACCGTTGGCACTATCAATCTTGGCGGTTGAATCGGCGCCTTGTCAGCAGCGCAGACTTGACAGTTCGCGACGATGAATTTCACATCGTTACGAATATTGGACCAATACTATTTGTTTTTTGTCGATTGCCGCCTCCGTGATCCGTATGGCAAAATGGGCAGTCGTTTCCTCGTGCGCTGTCTTCACCCAGTCATACCTTATGAACGGGTGCGGCACTACCATCCATATCCCACTACCATCCCTTTTTCGTTTTTCCAATCGTCCCTCGTTCCAGCGGTAGTCTCGCGCCCTTTCATTGGCCCTCCTCCCATCTTCCTTGGTGAAGTCCTGGAGAGGGTTACCCACTAGGGTGGCTATCAAAGCGATATCCGTCCATACTTCGGCTCTTCTAAACTTCCGGGTATTTTCTAACCCTTCTGACGTGGCGTCTAAAAAGCGAGCCTCGGTCGGGATCTTATTAACCCGACACAAGGGGCACAGCCAAGGCTTGCTGTCGTTTCGGTATTGGATGCACGAGCCATGGGCTCGTGCGACGCATTGTCGACAATCCACCCATTCTGCATACCCTTCCCCGTTAGGGCGCATAGAGACCGAGTATACTCGAGAAATTGCTTCACAAAAATAACAAAATTTATCAGGCAGGGAGAGAAGAGATGAGGAGGAGAGGGGAGAGAGAGGGGTTGTAGGATGGCCTCCGCCACCCATTGCCACCCGCCTGCCTCTTGCCACGTGGGAGAACTTGTCCGTACTTGGGCCCGTTCACCGGCTCCGGTTCCTTCCACTGGACGATCTCCTCTGCCTTAGGCACTTTAGCTGGTCGATGCAGACGTGTCAGCCCGTCCGCTTTGCCGTGTCTCTCCGTCTTTCGGTGGATGATGTCGAAGTCGTACTCCTGTAGGCGCACCGCCCATCGGCCAATCATGCCCGTGTAATTAGAGAGTCTCTTCGGCGCTAACAGGGGTTCATGATCGGTGACAAGGAGGAACTTCTGTCCGTACAGATACAGATGGAAGTGCTAGATTCCCCACACTACCACGTAGCATTCGCCTTGTGCAGCAGAGTCGTTCTTTCGTTCGTCTGCTACAGTTCGCGACCCATACTCGATGACATGTTCACGGCCATCGTTCCCATTTTGCGCTAAAATAGCGGAAATAGCCTCCGGCTGCCAATCCGTGATGAGAATGGACTGCTTCGAGGGGTCCTGTCGGATCAAAATAGGTGTCGTTGCTAAAGCTTCCTTGAGGGTCGCTAAGGCCTGCTCGCACTCCGCGTCCCAACTGAGGGGTTGGTCCTTCCGTAGTAGGTTCGTCAAGGGTCGTGCAATCGCGGCGAAGCCCTTGATGAAACGGCGATAGTACGATGCCAACCCCAAGAAGGCTCGAACCTGCGTTAGCGATGTGGGAACAGGGGCTTCTTTCACCGCCGCGACCTTTCTCGAGTCAGGCCGCAATCCTCCACGTGTCACAACGTAGCCCAAGAACGAAATTTCCGAGAGGAAGAATTCGCTCTTCTCAAGCGCGATCTTGAATCCAGCGTCTCTCAGAGCGCATAATGTCCACTCGATATGTTGCGCATGGTCGTGATAGGTCTCCGAATAAACCAGGATGTCATCCATGTACACGATGACGCAGAAGTTGATCATCCCCTGAGTTAATTGTGTCTTGTTGACGAAGTTCTGAAACGTGACGTTCATGGCCCGCTGAAACGTGGCCGGCGCATTGTAGATCCCCATCGGACACCGAATCCACTGCCACGTGCCTTCAAACAGAACGAACGCTGTCTTTGGCCTATCTTCCTCCTTAACCAGAATGTGATGGAAGCCATGTCGGATATCAAACTTACTGAAATAGTTGGTACACCCAATCGCATCCAGCAAATGATCAATCCGGGGGAGGGGGTACACATCTTTGATCGTGATATCATTCAGCTTACGATAATCAATGCATATGCGGATCGATCCGTTCTTTTTCGGCACTAATACTACCAGGAAAAACCATGGTTCGGTGGCGGGTTCAATCCAACCGCTTGCTTCGAATTCTCGAATCCGTTCGAGGGCCTTTTTCCACTCTACCAGGAAATACCTGTAAGGTTTGCAATGAATTGGGGAATGGTTTCCCGTCTGGATTTCATGTTGTATGACTAACGATAGCCCAATGTCTGTGTCTGTCACACTAATTGCTCCTTTGTATTCTTTTAGGATGTCTGCGATTAGGTGGTGGATTTCGTCAGGCACGTATCGAGGTACGTGCAACTCGTATGATTCGTCCCATATCCGCACATCGATGTGTTTCGTATTCATTCGTTTAGTATTTTCCGGTGGGGGCGCAGAGATGAACGAGTTATCGGATCGCCAACAGAACACCGTGGCCATCATTTGTGCATCCTCTTCTCGGATGACCACGTGTTCCTCAGGTGTCACTCCGTCCCGAATGTCCTCCCACGGCACGGGTTTCGTGCCGATCTTGATTCCGAGTCCATTCTCGAGGCGCTCAGGGGGTTCCAAGGAATTAATCTTTGCCCTTAAGCGTAGCAATCGAATTTCCTTTGCAGGTGTCAGCAGGGATTTCGGAAGATCCGTGATATCGCAGTAGTACCTTTTGTTGTTGTATCGGGCGAGAAGAGGGGAGATTCCTTCGTACAGGGTTCGAGGGGGTTCCAAAGAATTGACAATCCTTGAAATTTGTACGAGAGGTCCTCCCATAATCATTGTCTGTGTTCTTTGCAAATCTTGGTTAGTTCTGTTTAAAGCTCTAGCGTTGGTCCGCTGCACAGGGTAATGAATACGTTCTTGTGCCATTTCCAGAATAATTACGGGATCATCATCATCATCGCTGCTGTCCGCGTTCTTGGATGTCTGCCCGTTGTCCCAGGTAATCACGCGGAGGGTCCCAGTCATTGCGGGAGAAACTCGCGGGGTTATGTTAGCGGTAGTGCGCAGAGTCAGTCTCATTGGCACAACGTAGGGCTTCCCTCCCGTATTTCGGAGGATAATCGACCGTCGTTCGAAGTCCAGATTGGCTCGCAGCGCTACCAGGGCAGGAAGGCCGAAAAGAACATCGTAAGTATTGACATCTAATACCACGACGTCTCCCAAAGCATGTACCTTCCCTAATTGAAATGCAACATTGGTCATTTGTCCCACCGTTTTAATCTTTTCTTCGTCTGCAGAAACAAGCTGATCTCTTTCGGTTAGCATGATTAAGTCGTTCTTTCTTCCTGCTCTTTCAACTACTCGTAGCAAAATAGCCAAAACAGCGGCTCCTGAATCGATAATTGCATTATACGCGACTCCCCATACTTCGATATCGCATTCTGCGGATTTCCATGGGATAGGTTTGATTCGCAGGAAGTGATCATCTTTCTGTATAAGCCCATTTGCGTATGGGATCGGAGGTGCCTGCGGCATTTTCGTCTGGTATCGGTCATTTCGTTTTCGTGTTTGTTGTTCGGGCGAGAGCAAATCGCTTCCAATTCGCTTTGCAGTGTTGCAACTTACGCTCATTAGCCTGTTCTGATATTGAAAGCAGATGGTCAATCGGAAGAGGAATCCGATGATCCAGTGCTCGAACGATGTTCAGAATATCAATTTCGCCAGTGACGAAAGTGGGTCCTCCCAACTCCATCTCTCCGGGAGAAGGTCGCCATTCCGCCACTTCTTTCTGTTCTGGCGCTGGTCTGATGGTTCCAATCATTCCAAGCCCCGGATACCTAAGTGATACATATTGATCTAACGGAATGAGCTCAACAGCCTCCTCTGTGGTAGCTAGCGTACTTCCTCTGCCTTCCATTTCTTCCATCAGGGCTCCTACCCGTCCCGATCCGTTAGCGATGGGGGTTGCAGCTACTGGGGCGGCTCCGACTCGTTGTTGCGGGGGCCGGTGCGGGCAATCTCGGGCTAGATGCCCTGGTTGATGGCATGCATAACAGACGTTCAGATTGCCTGCGGCCCCTCCGAGAACAGGCGTCGGGACCAATCCTTGTTGGATCGGGGCGGCTCGTACTGCGATGGGCCGCATATTCCTCATCATAGCTTCCAGCCGAGCATTATGCTCTCGCTGTTCCTTTTTGCTTTCTTGGATTAGGCTAATTAGTGTTTTGGTCAGCTCCAAAATGGTGGTTGATTCGTTTGATCGAACGGGATTTTCGATTCGTGGCGGGGGTGCCGTCATTACAGGTGCTGGCATCACAGGGACGGGGGCGCTCGTGACCACACTCGGGGTCGGTCGTTTAGGGGCTATCTGCTCCAGATAGGTAACGGGACCTGACACAGACCCCATGTTTTCGAACTTATTTTGCAATGCTGCCAGCTCAGCTTTTGCCCTTGCAAGTTCGGACGAGTCTCCTTCTTTAGGATAGTCCTTTTCTTCTAGGAAACTCGCCGCGAACTTCCGTTCCATTTCCGCGGCGGCCGCCATAATCTGTTGGAGCGTGTAATTGATGGGGGAGATTCTCAACTGTTTTCGCAGTTTCGCCCTTATCGTTCGGCTGCAAAGTCCATCGATAAACAGATCTCTCCCTACTTGCTCGCCCCTCTCAGTTTTCACAAACATTCGGTAGAACCGGTTTCGATATTCTGCAATGGACTCGAGAGGTTTTTGAACTCGGTGGTTGATCATGAAGAGCGCTTGCTCTGGATTGACATAATCAAATCGATTCAAAAAATCTCGCTCGAAAGTCGGAAGGTCCACCCATACATAGGTACTAAACCAATGATGAGCGTCCCTTCCTAGTCGGGCGGGAATATTCACCTGAGCTTCGTTATCGTCATACTGCTGCGCCCGGAGCGTGGTTGGCAAGATGATGTGCAGGGTCAAACAGATAGAGATCCGGTGGCGTCATGGGAGCTCGTGCTCGTGGGGCGGGTTGATTAGGATTTTGTTGTTGATTGGCATTCGGCTGCGGATTCGGATTCTGTGGATTAGCATTCATGTTGGCTACCCGTCGATTAGTCGATCTGCTTCTAGTGACGACGGGGTCGAGTCTGGGCGTGTTCCGGGGTCGAGGTCGCCCTCGGTTAGCCAGATCACTTAATTACCTTGCTGTTAGCCCTATAACCCGGCCACGTGTCGGACTCCGATACCAACCTCACGCCCAGCGTGACTTCCTGATCGGAGTAGGATGTGGGCCTGGAAGTGCGAAAAGGGGTGTGCCAAGGATTTTTGGGAAAGTGGGGGTGGAGTCCCAGGTCAGAACTGGGATCTCCTGTGGCAGAGTTTTTCGGGGCCACAGGTGCAATTTGGTTTGAGAGGACGGACTGCTTCCGGTCAAAAAGCAGATGGCATGCGCGGGTTATTCAAGGTCGTCCGCTTCGTCTATTTTGGGGGCGGCAGTTCAGGGCTAGGTCTGCCCGGAAGGGCTGTGATTCCGATGAGTCGGGCCTTTGGGGGCAGCCACGTGGCGGCTGTCGTCGCGTATTCGGGTTAGGCCCTCGGGTTTCCGGGGCTCGTCGATTGCCGCGACGCCGACAATTTCTGCAAGGGGTGCGGGACCAGTATGGTGCTATGGCGTTCCACGGGACGACAGTGAGTTGATGATACGGGAGAAGAAGACGGAAGGGAGGGAAGTTAGTGGAGATAACGACGAAACCGGGGGAAGTAAAATAGTGCGTGTGGTCTGAAGTGGGGAAATCAGGGCACCGTGGATCGCTAGTTGTGGCACAATGGAACTCCCTCGGACACAGTCGATTCTCGGTTAAACAAGGGAACCTCCGTCGGAGGCACTCTTCTATCCAAGGGGTGAAGTACTCCGGATCCCATGACGAGTTTGAGTCTCTGGAGCGCGTCCTCCCCATGACGAGTTTGAGTCTCTGGAGCGCGTCCTCCCCATGACGAGTTTGAGTCTCTGGAGCGCGTCCTCTTGTCATGGTGAAGCCGCGGAATTCCTTAGCGCGTGGTCACTCGGCTGAGGAATTTCCGAGCTCGGCGTTCAGGAATTCCGTGCCGGCCCTTTTGATTTTTTTTCAAATATATCGAAACTTCAAAAAATAATATAAAAAACATTGGGTTGTAGATCTAAAAAAGATCTACAACCTTTTTTTTTTCTTTTTCTTTTTTTGCGTATTTTTTTACCCATGAAAAAAATATTCTCGTGCCCGCTCCAACCCCGCTCAAGGCGCTTTGAGTGCGGAATTGAGCGGCTCTCAAAAACTTCGGTTCCGACCACGCGCTCAATCAGCGCGTGGTTTCATAGGGCTGATCATCCGAAAAGACCAGCTAAGCATCATCGGCTTGGCCGGCCTTCACCTAACCAACTACCTAGTAATGTGATCGAGATCTGCGACCAGGGTGCACTCGATAATTCCTTGCATCATAGGAGTGGATGCATCTTGAAATCCGTATTGCCAAGGCTCTGCAGCATCCATATAAGCAATATGAAAGACTAAAATAACCATTCGTTTTTCATTTCGTATTGTATGTTCTCGTTTTGTTGATGGGCCCGTAAGAGTTGGATTCCATTGGAATTTTACGGGCATCAGGTCTTGAACCGGCACCCTCTGCCACAGGAACGAAGTCTCGTAACCACTACAACCCTTGGAGGTGTTATGAAACTTGATCCATACCGGTAGTGATATCCAGCCCACCCCCAGGGCTGTAGTGTCCTTGCGGACTCAGCAACACACGCATTGCGGACTCAGCAACACACGCACACTCCGTTCACCCGTAAGAGGTAGCAGGCTGTTTCACAAGTAGAGTAGAGAGGCAAGCAACAAAGCGCTGGTACAACGTCTCTAATCTAATTAAATCTACCATGCTCATCATCACCACATCAAATGAGCACATCTGACGATCGGTCAGATCTGATAATCAGATCAGATGATGACCAGATTCATCATGAGATTTACCAACCTCACCCAAATACGTTGTACCCTCATCATGAATGTATACAAGATGTCCTGCCCGTCTGAGACAGTCATGATCAAGGTACATGATTGGGTTTGGTGTAAGACGGTAGTATTCAGACCTGATCATAAGATCTGAAGATCACATCGCCAAATCTGCTTGTTTGATTTGATGATCAAATCTGTCCATGTGATGATGGTCCAATGGTCATATCGGAACATCAGATGATCTATAACGTTCGCATCCGGCCATCAGAGAAAATGAGAAGATTGGGTGATCAGATCGGCACATCGCATCAGATCTGCTGAGTTGATCTAATGATCCATGCGATCATCGGATGTGATGTTCAGATCTGATGACCAGATCTGCCCATCAGATGATGATGTTCAGATCTAATGATCAAATCTTACCACTGGATGATGGTCTGATGATCGCTTCTGAACGTCAGTTCTGACATTCAGATCTGACGCCGAATGTCAGTTCTAATGATCAGATCTGATAGTGAATGTCAGTTCTGATGATCAGATCTGACATGCAGATCTGACGGCGAATGTCAGTTCTGATGATCAGATCTGACATTCAGATCAGATGGCTCTTGTCATCTTTCTGAACACCATGATCTGATCTGTGACCATTCACTGCATTCAGATCATCATCCGATGATCAGATCTGATCATCAGCCCCAACGAATATTCAGAAGAACAGTGGGGCTGAGTCTTCGCAGTTATATAGCAGTTTTTGTGCCCAAAGGGCCGAAGGTCAATCGTTTGGGTGGAGAAAAAGATTGGAAGAGCAAAGGTGGACATTTGAACAAAAAAAAAAAAACAAAAAAAAAAACAGGTCCTTATGGTCCTGGCTCCATTTCCATTCGGGGGAGCATCAGTCCGGTTCCTATTCCACCGGCAAGTCGGAATAAAATATTATCTTTCAAAGTCTCAAAAAAAAAAAAAAAAAAAAAAATCTCCCCACTGGAGCAACTAGCGGACAATTGGTGGATAAGAAGAGGCCAAACTGGGGCAAGGTCCCACTTGCACGTTTGGCAAAGACAGCGCTAGGTTCATAATCCGGTAAGAAGAGGCCAAACTGGGGCAAGGTCCCACTTGCACGGATTAAGAGATTCTGGCCGTTGATCTTTGCTATCTACGGTCAATATCGCTTGATTCGTGTAAGTGGGACCTAGCCCCGGGACCCCATCTCGGCCCACCAGATTTTTACGTCCGATGTCTGGTATTGCCCGTGGTGGGCCCTGCTTGCCAAACGGGAAAAGTTTGGGCGAGGAAAACCAAAACGTTTTTCCCCGAGGGCCATATCCACCAATTTTCCCATCAACTGGCCTGGCTCAGTTGGTACACCCCCCATGGACTGTTGAAATACAGACCTGAGTTCGAACCTGGACGGATGCAGATGAGTGAAATAAGTTCAAATAAGTTGAAATGACCAGTAACTCTGAATTTAATGCGCGTTGTTGCCCTTTAGGGAAAATTCAAAATAGTGATTAAATTAAATTAATAAATATTTGATAACTACGTAATAAAAGCGCGTAAGGCTCGCCGAAAGCTCATCGTTCAGTCAGCCCGTGAAATTCAATCCACTGGCTTCAGCTAAGAGCTGTCCCATTTTCTACCAACTGGCCTAGCTCACAGTTGGTACAAACACCCCTCAACTGAACTGCAGAAATGCAGACCTGAGTTCGAACTCCGCTGGAAGCAGATGAGTAAAATACGGTAGGATTCTGATTTATCTAGGGTCGGTCAGTTCCAGCTTCCAAGTGATGATATTCAAGGCCATCGCCCTTTTAAACCAGCAGTACTTCTGAAAGTCATGGCCGCATCTGCACCATGAGGAGCTGGGATGAACATGACCTGGGGCGCCGACATAAATTCATTCAAGTGGAAACGTGGTGGCACTGCGGCCATGGCTGGCTGCATGCACATCGGACGTTTGAGAAGCACGGTTCTTTTCTTTTTTTTTTAACAAACCTTTAACCTATATTCTTCTCTCATTACATCTCCGGCTACCTACCTATCTACCTAGTACCTCTTATGGTCCGGTTTTGCCTTTTTTGCCTAAGTTGGGCCTGTTCCCGTTTTGGGGGTTGATCCTCAACTATGCTTTGTGCGGGGAGGAGTACCCTGGCCCCTTAACCCTGGCGCGGGATGGAAGGGCTCCGAGTCGGACAACCTGCCACCACCAGCCAGGGGGCAGGGGGCAGGGGGCCGCGGTGAGTCCAATGGATGCCGTGGGGAATTGAACCCACTAACTCCTGAATGCCACTTACGTGCTCTACCAACTGAGCTAGGCCGGATCGACAGAAGCCACTGGTGGCTTTTAAAAATAGTTGCTGCACTTTTTTTTTAAAGCTAATTGGGTCTCCGTCAACCATTTTCAAGAGTCAATACCCCATTTCTGAGAGGAAAATGCGTCGCCACTTATTCTCGAAGAAGGTTCAACTTGGGGGGATCCTAGGAGTTGTCAGCAACAGCATTTTGACAGTAGTCTCAAAAATTGGGTAGTCCACCTTGACCCCACCTTGACACTTCCTACACGCTTCCCCCTCCATGTTTTCTTTCTTTCCTTTCACTAAGGTGACCAGTGGATGCATGTGTGTGTGTGTGTGTGTGTGTGTGTGTGTGTGTGTGTGTGTGTGTGTGTGTGTGAGAGAGAGAGAGAGAGAGAGAGAGAGAGAGAGAGAGNAGAGAGAGAGAGAGAGAGAGAGAGAGAGAGAGAGAGAGAGAGAGAGAGAGAGAGACGCTGTGGGAAAGAACGGCAGCGAGAGGGAGAGCACACGTGCATGGGCCACACAGAGAGGAAAAGTTTGGCTCCCTCCTACCATCTACTGCCTTCTCCACCTCCTCCCCCGACCTCACTCGGCTGCCTCTAGGTGCCTTCCACAGCACAGCCCTGTGGCTCCTCAACCCCTCAGAAATGCCATCTGCTGTTTTTCTTGGTTGCACCCACGTAAACAGAATTGCAGGAGGGGGAGGGAGAGAGAGAGGGAGGGATGGACAGGGCCTGGGGCTTTGGTCAGGGTCTTGATCTCGGGCCTGGACCTGGGGTCTGTGTTTGGGGTCTAGGGTCTGCAGTTCGAGGTCTGGTCAGGGTCTCTCTTGGGGTCTTGGGGTGCAGGGTGCTGTCTGGGTGTCCAGTCTGGGTGTCTGGTCTGGGTGTGCGGTCTGGATCGGCATCTGTAATCTGGATCTGGGTCTGGGTCTGGGTCTGGGTCTGGGTCTGGGGTCTGAGGACTTACTCTAGGACTGGCCACGGGCCTGTGTCTGGGGCTGGTTCTGAGGTTTGGGTCTGGGTCTGGGTCTGGGTCTGAACTCTGGGCCCTGGGGCTGCGGTCCAGATCTGGGTTGAGTTCGTCATGGGCACCAAGGTGAAGTGGCATTGACAAGGTAAGGCATACTCACACTGGTACATTACTAAATGCATCCGAATTGCCGAGCGCTTCGAGTATTTTCACATTCTGAATTGCCAAGAAGGTTGGGGTGAGTGAGGGCATACTCACACTGGTACATATTACCCCACCACCACCACCACAAAAGCCATGGAAATAAACAACAGTGAACAGAGTGCAAGTGGGCTGCTATTGCATAGTACAGGGATGTAGGCAACTCGAGCTCGACGACATCAAGCGTGGCAAGCCCCATATACATGAGAGGCACAGTCAAGGGGGGGGCAAAAGAAGAAATCAAAGGGAAACCATGAAAAACGCCAACTAAGGAAAGAAAAAGCAAGAGAACGATTCAGTGTGCTTTATGCTGTCTGTTATTTTCTGCACTTGTTGTGCAAAGTGCGCTCCTTTAGTTGATAGATATTTCACTATATATCGTAAAACAGAGCAATATTTAATATACTTAAATAAACAAGTTAATTGCTTAGGCAATTCAAAACCAATTACTTGATTTATTCTCATACAATCTATAGAGTAATAGAATTTACATAGAAATACAAAAGATTCAATTTATCATGACAAATATATATATATATCGTCACAAACAGAACTGCCCGGTAAAACCGTAGGCAGAGAGAGAGAAGAGGACAACAAACGAGGGGCTGTGACAAACTGTTTCGTCGGAAAAGGGTCTTTACGAATTAGACCCCAGATGTATGCCCAACAGCGAGGGGCCCTGTCGGCCAGAACTTAAATTCACAAGCAGCAACCCAAAAGACAAAGTTCCTGCGGTAAATGTCGCATCCATAATGAAGTGAACAGTCATTTTGAAAGGTCACAAACAGGTCCTGTACGAACAGGTATTGGACACAATTTTCAAGACTGAGTTAGGGTCATGCCTCCTCTATGAAAATACATGTCTGTTCGGCAATGAGTCAAAGGCTACAGTCCCAATCCAGTCATAATTCCACGAGTCAGTCCTGATTCAGACCAGGAGTCCAAAAGACAGGCCCGACGGACCAAAGCAGCAGCAGACCATGGGAAAAGATACTGGGACACACACTTTGCAACAATGGGTACTGGGCAGGAGTCCCAGGCACATTTGAGGCTGAATGCAGGCCACTCCAGACCAGTCCAGCACTACAAAGGACTGGCCAGCCTCCCATTTGGCAGATGCTCACTTCGCATGAGAGTGTGGAAGTGTCGTGGCACTTGTGCGCTAGATGTGTGTGAGCTGCGCTAGGCTGAAGAGCAGCGCTATGTGAGAAGGAAGAAAGTGCTGGCTAGAGGGAAGACAGCCATAGCTGCGCCAGCGCTAGTTAGCATGTTAGTAGGGATAGTCAGTAGGAGATACCAGTGAGTAGTATTCAGAGTGGATCCTCGTGTGATAGGGAGTGTACATGCACGACGAATGGGAGTAGACCAGGACTATAGACAAAGAGGGTGAGAGAGAAGAAAGCAGACGAGAGAGGGGAAGGTGTGAGCTATGGTGACAGCTACCTGCTGAGCGCTGTTGTTGACGATCGGCAGCTGGCGCTGATGAGCGCCAGGCCTGGAACTTATGTTGGTTGAGAAGACTTGTAACTCTGTTCAGCGCTTAATATTTTGGACTCACGATGTTCCCTCTTTAATCTGGCTTGGTAATTGAGTTGAGCTTCCTGGTTCTCATCATCTTCTATTGGGCTTTGTGTCAGACA
>BFEA01000136.1:33163-43260 GCA_003427395.1 Chara braunii
TGATAATCTACCTTAACCAAAATCAAAGTAGACTATCACTCACCCACACCAGATGGAAAACTCTACAGACTGTATATATTATATCGTCAAACAGAGCTGGGGGTAAGCCATAGGCAGAGAGGGCGAAGAGGACAACAAACGAGGGGCTGCGACAAACTGTTTTGCAGCAGCTTCGCCAACTCGTCAGGAGGCTGAATGCACATATCGCCATGTACAACATATAGGGTTTGGCCTCCTGGTGAGTCGGTGAAACTCTGACAAAACAATCTGTCACAGCCGCTCCTTTGTTGTCCTCTTCTCCCTCTCTGCTTACAGTTTACCGAGCAGTTCTGTTTGACGATATATGTATATACCGTCAAACAGAGCTCGCCGGTAAACCATATATAATATAATTATATATGTGTATATATATCGTCAAACAGAGCTGCCCGGTAAACCATAGGCAGAGAGGGAGAAGAGGAAAGGACAACAAACGAGGGGCTGTGACAAACTGTTTCGTCGGAGTTTCACCGACTCATCATATGTACATTGTACATACACATATACACATATATGGGCAGTGGTTGGTGCCCACCTCAAGGTAGCAGTTGTCGGGCAGTCGTTGATGCTTAACCACAACCGGGGTAAAGGTGGATTCTCACTTACAGTGTAATCAGTTAGGGGATTCTGCAGACTGTTGAGGGTTCAGCCTCCTGACGAGTCGGTGAAACTCCGACAAAACAGTTCGCCACAGCCCCTCGTTTCTTGTCCTCTCCTCCCTCTCTGCCTTAGGTTTACCGGACAGCTCTGTTTCACGATATATATATATATATCGTCACAAACAGAACTTCCCGGTAAACCGTAGGCAGAGAGAGAGAAGAGGACAACAAAGGAGGGCTATACATATATATATATATATAAAGCGAACGTGGTAGACTCTTCACCAAAACTGCAAAACTGTGAAAGAAAGAAGAATGCAGTAAAAGAAAGAAGATGTTTGTGTCAACATTTTTTTTTTTTTCTCCCTCTGCCTATCGGTTTTCCTTTTCTGCTCCTCTCTTCCTTGTGTTTAACACCTCTTCCTTCGCTCTGCCTCTTTCCCATAGCATGCAAGTGGCCTGTTATGACATACGGGGATGGGGGCAGCTCACGCTCAACTTCATCAACGTGGCGAGCCTTGTACGTTAGAGGCACAGTGGAGGAGGCGTTAAGAAGACTGAGAAACTGAATGATTTCAATGTGTCTTTGTTTTTTTTATTTTTATCCTTTGATTCAGTATAATTTTTTTAGTAAAACACTGAAAGAAATAATAACACTGTGAAACAAAGAATAAGAGGACACTGTTTTCTGTCATTCTGGTTTGTCTGTCTGTCCTTTCATTTTTCTTTTCTTCGCTCATCTTATTTCTGTTTCTACTTCACGTGCTTACGCTCTTAGTCAATAGTTCTGTGACAATATATATATATATCATATATAACATATATATATAATATAATATAATATAATATATATATATATACACCAAGCCCCCTCCAATGCAACTGAAGAGGGCATTTTGACCCACTCAGCACAATGAGCAGATGGCAGACCAGTTGAAACAACCCTGCCATACATTTATAGCCCCCCTGCCCCCACCGCCCGCAAGCCTCCATCAATTATTGAAGCATATTGGGGGCATTCAACAACGGTCCTTATCCCCATCCCCCTCCCCCCTCCCCCCTCCCCCCCTCGAAACCCCACCCTAACCCTGCACCGATACAACATTCTTGCTACTACTGCAAAGGCTGATCGAGAATTCCAAGTTTAAATGTCGTCATCAACATTGAAAAAGCTTCAATTCAGCCTCTGTTCCCCACGTCAGAGATCATTCTCCTCCTTCAACTGCGCTGACGTTGAAAAGACAGACCATCCACCACCGCAACACGATAACCAATCCATTTGCAATTTAGCCTGTTCCACGCATTAGAGACCATTTGCCTTCAAATGCGCTGAGACGGAGAAGACCAACCACCACAACAACAGGACGACGAATTGCTTTTTCCAAAAAAAAAAAAAAAAAAAAAAAAGGATGACAAATCCATCTGCAAGTGTTCTTCTTATCCACTGCAACCAGTCTATTTTTTTTTTTTTTCCCTTTTTAAAATGTGAAGTTGTAAACATAATTTGGTGGCTGGCCATCTGGGGAGAAGGTCGAGCCTTCCTGCTGATGGAGGGTCAACCCCTGTAGATGGCTCCAATCTTATTCGTGGGGTAATTTGGTGGCTGGCCCATCTGGAGGGAAGGACAAGCCTTCCAGCTGATGGAGGGTGAACCCCTGTAGATGGCTGCAATCTTATTCGTGGGGTAATTTGGTGGCTTGCCATCTGGGGGGAACGTGAAGCCTTCCTGCTGATGGAGGGTCAACCCCTGTAGATGGCTCCAATCTTATTCGTGGGGAGCAACACATGCTCGAAACCGGGTCCAGCTTCACATGAGAGAACAACAATGTCAAATACAAAATGCAAGCTGGCGATACGGTCTTCATTGATTGTCCGGCCCCGTGACAGGGGGCTGACTGTCAATCGCTCTTTATTTCTCGACGAAAACGTAGATCTGAGACCTCTTCAACCCATTCAGGTCGCCAGATATTGCGCTCGGCACTAGTCTGTCTCAGCAAGAGTGGTGCATCCTCCGGGCCACCATCTTTTTGATAGGCCTCATCCGAATCTCTCTGTGATGTCCATATAGCCCAACAGCCCATTTTATAGCCATAATAATCATCCTGAGGGCATAATCACACTCGTACTTTCCTAACATGTATCTGAGCGCAATTACCGTCCGACCTGGTTGTATCTGACCACAATTACGGTCAGACCTGGACGAATCTGACCGCAATCACGCCCAGAGCTTCCTAGTCTGAGTATGCCCCGATTCTGGCAGACCAATGTCTTCCATCCCTGATCTGGGCTCAGCTTCCTGTCATCGTGCAGCACTTGCGTTAGAGATCTGTAACACGTAGGAACGCAGGAGTCGCTCTCTCTCCCAAAGAAGTAGCAGAGGTCAGGTGCAAAGCACCTAATTGCCAACTCAGCCATACCACACGCCAAGCCGTGAGTGGCCCCCCGTCGGAGAGTTGGGCATCGCTTCCTCGCACAGCAGCTGACCACACGGCTTCCTCATGCTGCTGTGTACATCAGGCCCATGAGCCACTCAGTACACAGACGGATCAATAATTCACCGGGACAACACAAAATCACCCCTTACCCAGCAAGTCCAGGCATTCGGGCCGCTGATGAAAAGGAGGTGCGGCGACCGTGGACTCCGTCAACCGCGTATCATGTGTATGGATAAATAAGGCATGCACCAAAAGCAGCGCTAGTGGGACTCGAACCCACAAAAGGCGCGAAGCAGGCAATTGTGTTAATCTAATCCCCCGCTCGGAAATGAAAATCGTTTTCGGAAAAAATGGAATGGTAGCGGCTACACAGAAAAACATCATCTAAAGCCCCGCGCGCATTTGACATGCACTGCGACTGCCACTCCATCAAATTAGGCATGCCCCAAAAAAGTAGCACACAGAAAACAGCATCTCAACTTCTAGGCCCCTGTGCGCAGGTAACGCGCATTGCAACTGCCACTCCGTCTCCTTCACCCACAAAATCGGAAGATCATGGGAAAGCAGATCAAGCTCATGCCAATCAAACACTCAATCCGTGTAAGACGACATACTACACGGTTCTCGGTACTGCTTGGAGAGAAGAGTTATCCTCAAGTAACTCCCACTGACGAGACCCTGTCCGGCCAAAGCGAGGTGCCGCTGAATGCCCTCCTTCCATACTGACAAAAGAAAACCCTTCAACCAAAGCAAGGTGCAACTGAAGGCCTTCCTTCCATCGGCCACCCGTTCAATTAAAAGGTTTGCGGTGAAAATTGCCCACCATTAGCCCTTTCTCATCCCACCTTTCCCCTGTGCACCACGTCATCTCCTCTATATTCCGTTCCCTTTGCCACAAAGACGTCGTCCTTGGTACCCTTCCCTGCCGGATCTCCTTCTGAGAGAGTTGGGCGCCGCTTCAACACGCAGAAGCTGACCACCACACAGCTTCCTCATGCTGTGTGCACCCCGCCCCTGTGGCACTAAGCACACAAATGCATCTTATATCGGCAGAACAACACAGCCATCACCCCTCACCCAGCCTGCCCGGGCATTCAGACCACTGATCACGGGGGTTGCGACCGTGAGCTTCCTCCACAGTACGGCGGATGAATAAGGCATGCAACAATAGCGCCACACAGAGAACTGCATTTAAAGACCTGTGTGCTGTTGACATGCACTTCAACTGCCAGTCCATCTCTTTTTCATGCACAAAACCGGAAGATCGTGTGATACCAGATCCAGCTCATGCCAACCAAGCACCAAATCCGTGCAAAGCGGCAGGTCCCGATGTGCCCTTTGCTGCTTGGAATAGAGGGATTGGCAAGTGATTCCCTCTGACGAAACCCCTTCTGACCGGAGTGAGGTGTAACTGAATGCCCTCGGTGAAATTGAATGGCCCTCCTTCCATACTGACGAGACCCCCTTAAACCACAGCAAGGTGCAACTGAAGGCCTCCTTTCATTGGTCACCCGGTTTTTCAAGAAGGAAGTGCCGTGAATCACCCACCCACACCATCAGCCCTTTCTCATCCCTCTGCCACAGAGTCATCCTTGATGCCCTTCCCTGCAAGGAGGTGGTTTCTCCACGTTGCCTTCCGGAATCCCACACAAACTGTCTGCTTCGCAGGAGAGTCCAACATCACAAGCTCAGCTTACAGCAATGCAGCAATTCACCGATTCTCATTGCCGATGTATCTCCTGTTGTCTGCCTGAAGTTGCTGAGTTGTCACGCACCCTTCCTTCCCTGGAAGGAGGGTATGGGTGGGGTATTCTCTAGGTGGCCTCTAGAAGCCAAGACCCAGACGAGCTGTGTGCCTCTCAGAAGGAGAGGCCAACATCCAACGCTCAGCTCGCAGCATATTGTAGCAACGCACCGATTCTCATTGTCCATTGCCAATGTACGTCCTGTTGTCTGCTTGCCGCTGCTGAGTTCTCACGCACCAATTCTCGTTGCGAAGGTATATTCAGCCGTCTGCCTGCCTCCGTCTGCTGCGTTGTCATAACCCCACAGTTGCTTCGCATCTGCAAGCCACCCTGTCCCCTTTTCCCACAGGAACACACGGATGCCTTGTGCATCCAAAGAGTTCAGCGCTTGCACCATCTGCAGGCATGCATGCAGAGCTACCATTTCTGCTGACTGAGGTAGACTGAAGCATACAGACATGCAGAGCTACCACTTCTGCTGACGTCTCCGAGAAAATTATCCCTTAGCACAACCTGTGGTGGACTGAAGCAAACAGACGTAGGACCGCCGCGGTGGCTCTTGCTAACGCTTCATGCATATGGACGACCGTAGAAAGAGTGCAATCCTTTCCTAATCTGGAGATGCAGAGCTACCACTTGTGCTGTGCCTGTGATAAACTGAGGCCAGCAGGTCTAGGACTCCCCCGGCAATCGCCAGGCTCGGGATGCGCCACGGCAAAGAAGCAGGATCTGCGACACCCGTTGGGGTCGGGGTCGGGGTCGGGGTCAGGGTCGGGGCCGGGCTTGCAGTCCAGCCAGATGTGAGTGGAAAATGCATTGCGTCTCTGTCTCCCTCCGCAAGGACAGTGGAGTCCTCAATGCTCCAGAGAAGAGATCTGCATTACGACGGAGAAATGACCTCCCTTATCATCCAATAATGCTCACAGCTCTGGCCCAACTGCAGCCGTAGTTACGTGAACTGCACAGATCTCTGCTGCTGCTGATGCTGGCCTTGCAGCACAGCTGACATCAGCCGTTGCTGAGTTTGTGGCTGACTGTGCGGGACATGAGGCTGTGTGAACTGGCTGAAGTGATGCATATATATTGCTGATAAGTCACCGCCCTGCGAGGCATTTTGGGCTGATAATCCAAAGAAGGGTTGACTGGTCGGATCATCGTGCCCTCCTCTCTCGCCGAATCCGGTCTGGGTGAAAGGGCCTTGCGATGCATGACCTATGAAGTCCTGAGAAATAACATCTGAGACAAGCGGTTGCTGCTGATGGTGGGCAAACAGCCCCTGAGAGCATTGGGTGCCGTACTCACCACCAAACATAGTGTTTTGTGAGGCCGGGGACACAACGTCGACACCTGCATAAGGCTGCGAAGGCATTGGGACAAAATCAGGCCCAGCGTAGGCAACATGTGAGCTCTGGGATTTGAAGTCCTCCCCAATGAAGATCTCCTGCGAGGCTGGTCCAACGGAAAAGCCGTCTCTCAGTGGCTGACTCAGTCCCGGGCGCAAATGATTCTGCGTCATTGGTCCTTGTTGAGTCATCGGTCCACCAAAGCCTTGACTTGCTCCTTCGAATCCGGAAAAGCGGAAATTTGCTTTCTGCTCCTGCTGCCGGCGCTGCTGCTGTTGCTGCTGCTGTTCTTGCTGCTCCTGCTGCTGCTGCTGCTGCTGCTGCTGCTGCTGGGACTGCTGCGATGCAGGAATGCCAGCACCACGTCCCACAGCAAAACCTCGCGCACCCGGTTGTGGGCCAATCGGACCAGGCAAGGCACAATCCCCCCCCCCTACAGGAATGGCATAAGGTTGCCCAATTGGACCTGGAAGTGGGGCAGGAATGCGAGGGTGCAAGGTAGCCCCCGGAATGCCTTTGTGCCCATTGGACATAGCAGGAAACGGCACAACCCCTCCCCGCCTTTCATCTCCTAGAACCACTCTTGCACGACCACTTCGTCGGTCGCTGCTAGCCGCATGAACCACCTTGCCGGTGGCACCACCATTGCTGGTGGCAGCATTCGCTGTGGGGACAGGCACAAAGTTCGCATCTCCCCCTCCTGAGCCAATAGCAGCGACAACTGACATCAATGCTGGGTGGACCCGCCGATCATTGTACACCTTCTTTGGCTTCTGGAACTGAACCATGCTCTGCTTCAGATTATTCAGGGGCCCTTCCACCAGGCACTCATGCCCCTTGTAGTGTGACAACAGAGCATTCCACAGGGGTTGCTTACTCAGGACCTTGGGATTGCCCAGCAAAACAAGACCATATCTGACTCGCGTGAGGGCCACGTTGAGCCTGCGAGGGTCATTCAAGAAACCGATTCCCTGGTGCTCATTGCTCCTCACACAGGAAAGGATGATGAAGTCTTTTTCCCGTCCTTGGAACGAGTCCACGCTCGCAACCTCAATCTCCTTGTACAGCTGCTGCCTTAGCGACCCATTCCGCGCCATGTGGTTTACAATGTACGCCCTTTGCCCTTCGTAAGGGGTAATTACGCCAATCTGATTGGGATTCACCCCACTTCTCAGAAAGGTGGTCACAATTTTCTCCACATTGGCCGCCTCCGTGCGGTTCAGGTACGACGTGCCGCTGGCACTTATCTCCTCTTGACCCATCTGCACATAGAAGAACATGGGTCTGTTTGGGACAGGCCAGGGAAAGTCGACGCCCGTCTGCGCACGCTCGTGCATTGTCACTCCATTCTGAAGGCTTCCTTCGTAGAACGTGCTTGAGGGGAATTCCGACAGAACAGGATGCATGCGATACTGCACCTGCAACCGAATGGGCTTGACGCCGAGGAGAACCAGTCTCTCGAAAAGGGACTGAGCAAGGCCAGCCTTTGCTGCCTTCTTGCACATGATCACTGGGCCCAGCTGGCAATGATCGCCAACCAGAACGACCTGCTTGGCTCCCAGAACGAGGGGAATAAGACACTCGACCTCGGTCGCCTGCGTGGATTCGTCGATAAGCACCTGTCGAAAGCGGAAATTCGCCAGCCGCGGGTCGCCGGCGCCCACACATGTACAACAGATTACATCTGCACTCTGTGCAATCTCGCGTTCGGTTGCTCTCTTCAACGCCTTGTACTTCTTCTCGTCCCCACTGGACAGCTCCCCCTGTTCATCCTTGAGTTGCTGCAGTTTGTGCAGCTCACTCTTCTCTGGAGAGTCTAAGTGTCTGACCTGATAATGTAGGGTCAAATGCTCCACAGGTGAGCTGACAGCTTCCCTTGACTTTGCACACAGTCTGACCACCTTCAAACCCGTGGCACTGATCTTCTCCGCAAGCTGGTCGACTGCAACATTGCTGGGCGCACACACGATGACCTGCCCCTGGTTCTGCTTTGCAAGCTGGTACACAATGGCAGCCGACGTCACTGTCTTGCCAGTTCCAGGTGGGCCCTGGATCAAACTAAGGGGCTTCTGCAGAACGCTTTTGACAGCGTACACCTGTGAGTGGTTCAGCTCGGGCAGCCCGGGCGCGCCAAAACGGCGCGGAAGAGTGTTTCGCACCACTTGCGGCTCCACCTCGTGGCCCAAGATCTTGTGGTAGATGTACCCACTCACGCTCGTCTCGTCCACGGCGAACGTCTTCAGCGCCGCTTGCATCCTGTCAAACCCTGTGCTCTTCCATACGAAGTCCACGCTGAAGTTATGGTTGACGTCAGCCGGGACATTCTGCTGGCTGCTGGGGAGCTCAAGGGCCACCTCTTCGGCTGCGGTCAGCTTCGCCACGTGGCCTACGCACTGCCAGGGAGGATGAGTGCCGTCCCCACCGTAGCGCAGTCGCAGCTCGTCCCCGGGAACCAGTCGAAGCTCATTATCCTCCTTTGGGAAAACAAAGTAGGCTATTCGTTTCTTGTTCAGGCCTATATCCCATCTAACGGTGATGTTATCCTTCGTTTGCGATTCTTTGATCATCTTGTCGTAATCAGCCTCCAATTTCACCAGCGGACCAAACACGTTCTGGTACTCATATGCATCCTCGTAGCGAAGAGCTACCGGTTGTGGTTCATCATCCACTCCTGGCTTTTCGAGCTCTTCAAGCGTTGCGTCTGGATTGGTCTTCCACAGCTCTTCCATCTTGTTGATCTGCTGGGCACTGATCTGTCTAGCCCGCAGTTGCTCTTGTTCCGACGGAACTTTCACCAACCAGTCCCTGAAACATCCGTCGTCGATCAGTGGCAGCCACTGACTCAGATCCCAATTCATATCCTTCAGACCGTTCACACTCAGGCAGGGATCCCGACACAGGAGCACCACAACGGACTCCGACTTCGCGGGAACGAACCCCAGCAAGAACACGTTGCGGCATCCACAGTTGTAGCACTCCAAGATCGTCTCGCCCAGAGGTGTGTCCCGATGGAGACTCACCTCCTTGTGCTTTGCCCTCACCAGGTGGTTGATGACATGCGATGCTGACGTGTTGCCCCTCGCGTTGCAGAACCATTTCCGACACGAGGGTACGTTGCACCTGACCACGCATCCGGGGTTATGAATGGCACAGTACTTGCACGCGTGCTCGGGGAGGTCCCGATGCTTAGCGTGGGCATCCAACGGCTCTTCGTCGCCTGTCTCGTCGAAGCTCAATTCACTCACGCCGCTGGTAAGTATCCCATTAATAACTTCGGTCTGAGATCCCGACACGCCTTCGGATAGGTTGTCGGGGTGAGCGCCCGGGGGTGTGGCATCAGCGGAAGTCGAGGAGGAGACTCCGACGACTCCGCCTACCCCGCCTCCACTCCCGCCACTAACCCCATTCCCCGCCTCTGCCGCCGCTTCTTCAGCGCCGCCGCCGCCGCCGCCGCCGCCGCTGCCGCCAATCCCGTCCACTTCGTCGTCCAAAGGGGCTGATACGTTGACGTCTACCCCATTACCTGCCCATTGCTGAGAAGCGCGGGAAACCTGAGTCAGCTGGGGATACTCAGGGTAATCGAAATCAGAACCCTGAGTGTTCAATTCCAGAAAGGTGTAAGCTTCTACTTGACTCCCACCGTTTAGTCCGCCGTTTAGTCCGCCGTTTAGTCCGCCGTTTAGTCCGCTGTTTAGTCCGCTGTTTAGTCCGCCGTTTAGAACGCCGTTTAGCTCCGTTACCTCCTCCTCGTAGAACCCACGGATGGAATCCAACCTCACTTTTAAAAGACCTGGAGCTTGGCTCGCCTCCTGCGATAATGGCTGCTGCGAAGCCATCTCTCTCTCTCTCTCTCTCTCTCTCTCTCTCTCTCTCTCTCTCTCTCTCTCTCTCTCTCTCTCTCTCTCTCTCTCTCTCTCTCTCTGTGTGTGTGTGTGT
>BFEA01000136.1:47768-62610 GCA_003427395.1 Chara braunii
AGAGAGAGAAACAGAGACAGAGAGAGACAGAGAGAGAGCAGAGAGAGACAGAGAGAGAGAGACAGAGAGAGAGAGACAGAGAGAGAGACAGAGAGAGAAACAGAGAGAGAGAGACAGGGAGAGAGAGAAACAGAGAGAGAGACAGAGAGAGAGATGGCACGGAGGCAACGAGCAAAATGGGCACATGTGACTCACTCAATCGGGCGTTGAACATGTGGGGTGTTAAATACGTCCACATTCAGACACATCTGTTTGCAGTTGCAAATGCAATGCAGGTGTGTCGTTTCAATATGCGGTCAAGGCCGCGCCATATGAGATTCAGACTTTTCCACTTTCCCACCCTGCCGCTGCTTTGCCACCGTTCAACCAAAACCTAGTGTGCGGTCCCACGGGCAGCTACCAGTCCCGCATTTTTCAAAGAAGCTGCCACCACCCCCAAAGGTTCCACCCTGCCGCTGCTTTGCCACGGTTTCGACCAAAACTCGGCGGGTCCCACGGCAGCTACCGGTCCCGCATATGCCACAACCCCCCAAAGTGTCGTGCCTGCACCTGCCTGCATTTTTTGAACCTTCCAACGACCAAACCAGCCCGAATCAACAACCGGTATAACGAAGGACGACGAAAATGTCTCAGGGGGAATGTCTCAGGGGGGGGAAACGCACCCCTGATGGGTTGCGAACATGTAACAAAACAATGAAGTTGGGGGCTATCCCCTTCCCCTACCCCCCCTAAGTGTGCACAATGAGAGAGACCCTACAACCGGTCACAGGCCTTCCAGAACACAGGTGCCCCCCGTCCAGGTACGTATGGGGCTATCCCCTTCACACCTGCAGTATATTTCCCAACTATTTTTATTTTCTCAATTAACTTTTCATTATCTACCTACCACTACTTCGAACCAGCCTATAGTACAAGGGACCCCTACAAGCATAACTACCTCTCACAATTGAGGGGATGCATGTTGCCCCTCGTCCTAATCGGCGGTGGTCAACGAGTATGGTGTGGTCGGGCATATATGCAAAGCTCGAGCATTTTGTCGGTAGTTGCGCATCCCATCTGCTTCCCCCTCACCCCATCAAGTAGCAGCAGGAGCTATGGCCAAAACTCTCCAACACACCACACACAACCCACGCACACTCACAATCAGACCCGTGTTGATCATAGACCCTACTAATATGGATCAGGGGTATCAAGCAGACTATCACAGTTGGTTGGCACTAAGTGCACCGCAGACAGTCATGGGGTCCGAACCCACATCCTTCTGAATGTCACTTCCGTACCTAACCAACAGAGAGAGACCGCTGAATGTTGTTTCTCTCCTTCGGTTGGTGTTGGCTAGGAAAAACGTTGTGCCGCACAGATTTGTTCTTTTTCTTTTTGCGCTTGGATTGACATAGCTTAGTCAAACCCAAATTCTCGTCAAGCGTTACCATCATACTAGTAGGCCTCTATCGTACCCTCGAAAGTTCAACGAAAAAAAAATCCAGAATTAAATAATCATTCTATAGTCAAGTTACAATCTAAATTTTAAATTTTCATTCCACTTTAAAAAATGTCGTTTCAATTTTAAAATTTTTCATCTTACTTGCAAACTTTCATTCCAAGAATAGGGTATCCCTTCTTATTTGGACTGCATGTTAGAGATGGAATAAAAGTCTGGATGAGTTCATGAAATATTTTAATTGGACTGTCATTTTCAGTCATAAATAGGTTAATCCAATCTAAATTAGAAGATGTTTGTTGTAGTAGAATGAAAATTTAATTAAAACATTTTATAAACTCGTTCAGACTTTCATTCCATCTTTAACAAATAGATGTACTTGCAAGGGAAAACTCATATTTAGACGGGAACTTATCAAATCAAACTCGAAATCTTAAAATTGGACGAGCATTGGAATGATAATTTATTAATATGAAGGATTTTTTTTTTTTTTTTTAATGTTTTTTCAACTTTCATTTCTCGTGCGAATTTTTTTGTTGTTGATAGAGAAGAAACTTGAAGGGAACATCACCGGCTTAAAGGTCATGCGATTAGGTAAATCACAATGATTCACCCTGTGCTGCACAAATGAGCATTAGGAAAAAGAGGCACCAACCAAAATGAGGCCAACATAAAAAAAAATCATAATTAAATAATAATTCTATAGTAAAATTACACTCTAAATTTTAAATTTTTATTTCATCTTAAAAAATGATATTCCAATTTTAAAGTTTCCCGTCTTAATGAAAACTTTCATTCCAAGAATGGGGTATCCCTTCTTATTTGGACTACATGCTAGAGATGGAATGAATGTGTGGATGAGTTCATGAAATATTTTAATTAAACTGTCATTCTAAGTAAGGATTCTGAGTCATAAATAACTTGAAGTTAATCGAATTTCAATTATAAGATATTTGTCGTAGTACAATGAAAGTTTAATTAAAATATTGTATAAACTCGTCCAGACTTTCATTCCATCTCAAACAAATGGATGTAATTGAAAGAGAAAACTCATATTTAGACGGGAACTTATCAAATAAAATTGAAAATTTTAGAATTTGACGAACATTGAAATGATAATTTATAAATATAAAGGATTTTTTTTTTTTGAATGTTTTTTAAACTTTCATTTCTCGTGGGAATTTTTATGTTGGTCCACTGCAATTCGTTGAAATTTGAATGAAACATCGCTGACTCGAAGGCCATGCGGTTCAACAAATCACCATGATTTGTCGTATGCTGCACAAATGCGCCTTGTGAAAAAGAGGCACCAGTCAAAACGAGGCTCACTCTGGTTCTTTTTTTTTTTGTGCAGTGCGTTTTCAGCCTCACAGAAAAACACCTTGGAAGAACTGGTGGTTTAAACCACTAGTACCTCGTCCAACTATGAAGTATGACCCTAAAGCGACTGGTATGCCAAGCCTGCGGAGCCTGGGGGTACCGGTCGCAGGACAGGCCACGGTTCGAGGGACTTGTAGAGGAAATGAAAAATGAAAAAAAAAAAAAAAAAAAAAAAAAACACCTCTAGGGATGTGAATGCAACTGTATACATTCTTCGAAGTGGTGGTGTGACCAAGCCTCAGTGTGCGCATCTCGTATCTGTCACCATCAACTCAGAATCTCAAAAATAGAAGAAGGCCTAAAAAAAAAGAAACGTTCCGTCCGTGTCAAAGTTTATATAGTACAAAAAGACAAATAAAAAATAAAAAAAATCACTTTGGCCTTAATTTTGGTTTGATACATCCGTTATTGTGCCAGTGTGAGTATGCTCTCAAGGAGGGTGTTTGAGTGGATCACGGGATGCGCCCTGCCTCACTGGCAAGGGATCTAGAACAAACTACGAAAAAAAAACAAAAAAACATCGAAGAGAATCTAAGAAGTTGTGTGACCACAGTATCTAGACCGACCTTCCCCGACTTCGGCCTAACTCAGTTGGTAAGGCTTGCAAGTGGCATTCAGGAGGTCGTGGGTTCAATCCTCATTGGCCTCATGTACCTTCCTAGGCATACTTGACGCTCGCCACCTAGAGATAGACCACTGGATCCGTCGATCAACATTGAGCAAAGTCTGTCGATGTTCGTAGGGGAGACGACCTGCGGGGAGGCACAGGGATTGGTCTTGTTATCATGGTTCCTGATGCTACCGACTGTCCTTCGGGCAGTATTGCCCTCCTGTAGATCTGGAGCAGCCCCCGCATGTTCTCTCGTGAACATAGTTCTAGTTGATACGGGTTCCCCGAATGACTATAATTAGGAGTACTAGTAGGTAGGTAATGGGAGGTAAAATTGAGAGAAAATGTAGCTTACTTTTCAATTTTTTAAAAAATCCCTCTTTGTTTTTTTTCTTTCTTTTCGTATCGTTGTTGCGACCGGCCCTTGTATCAACGACCTCTGTCTGACGTGACGCGTTAACGGTCGCGTCAAAGAAAATTAGTTGGGCGAGGTACTAATGGTTTAAGTTGCTCGGTCTTGAAGATCTTACCGTGACTAATAAGCTTGGCCACAAGCAATCAGCAACTTGTTGCACAATATGGACTGCACTTGCTTCAATCGTTTTTCTTAATCATAATAATTGTTGAAAAACATATAAAAACTCAGAAACATAAATTAAGTAATAGTCTTTCCTTCATCGCTCCCCCCTCCCCCCCCCCCCCCCCCCCCCACAAAAAAAAAAAAATCTTTAGGGCAAATACAACGAGACTGTGAAATAATGTATTTTATTCTCCGTACTACTGTTGCCATTAGGACCCAATTGTTTTCGTCTAAACCACCAATACGTTTTCCAACCATTTTTATGTCGCAACCCCCATGAAGTCTCTAGGCGTTGTTTTGTTTGATATCCATAAATTTTTCAAAATCTCAATATGATCTTGAACAGGACGCTGGGCCTGGTTCCCATCACATGCTGCCCCCCTGCCCCCCCCCCCCCCCCCCCCACAAAAAAAAAAAAATCTTTAGGGCAAATACAACGAGACTGTGAAATAATGTATTTTATTCTCCGTACTACTGTTGCCATTAGGACCCAATTGTTTTCGTCTAAACCACCAATACGTTTTCCAACCATTTTTATGTCGCAACCCCCATGAAGTCTCTAGGCGTTGTTTTGTTTGATATCCATCCAGGTAAATACAGGTCACATACAAGGCCTATTTTATCTTGATGGTTATCTAATTAAACGACCCCTTGTACTTCCTGCAAGTTGCATCAGCATGCAAGTCCGATATTTTATTTCTTAGTTGAGAAATGTACTTGTGGTTTAATGAACCAGACTCGAAATTCCCAGCCGAAAGGTTCTCGTATCCACAACTTTGAAGTGAGTTCCCATATCCTTGTTAAGGTTACACAAATTTTCACAGTCGATGACAACCCTAAAAAAAGTATAGAGCGGGTGAAAGTTTCTCGATGATCGGCCATTCACATTTTATGGAAGACAGCAAGTAGATGGTCGATATGGTACCTTTGAAAATCAAGGGAATTTCAAATGTTACAGTCTTGGTTACTCGTGCACCCTATTTGTTAGGTTTTTGAAGCAAAAGTCTGAGACAAGTATTCAGTAGCGTAGGCATTACAGGCGTGAGAATGTTTTTAGTTTCCGCTGTTAAACTTGCGAAAGTTTTTTTAGGTAGTTGCAGACAGACCTATTTACATTTGAGAAGAGACCTCTGTGACAATTGGTCTATTTTATATTTTATCCCTCTGTCTTCTTCCCACCTCTCTCTCAAAAAAACAGGTGAAGAAAAACCCGCATGCCCTGAGCTATATGTTTCCCTCATGCCCTTAGCTATATGTTTCCCGCATCCCCAACGAAGGTAGTCGGGGGTTGAAATTTGGTTATAAGCGGTATCTCGCGCTTTTGCTGAGGACCGCGAACTAATTGATTGCTCAACAGGTGCCTTCAAAATCCAAAGAACTAGTCCTACCTTGTGTCACTGAATGGATGCCTAAAAAAGGGTCTAAAATTTCAACAGGGCGAATTTTGTTTTGTCACCCGATCTTGAAGATATAATGATGGCTAATATGTTTACTCACAACAGTCGGACGCTTATTGTAAATGTTGAATACACCTCCTGTAATAATTTTTTTTTATCAAAATAATTGTCAAAATATGAAAATAGTAATATACTTAAGAACATAGATTAAGTAATAATCTTAAAAAAAAATTAAAAAAATCAAGGCAAAACAAATGGAACTGGTGAAATAATGCAAATTTTTATCTTCAGATCTCCATTGTCTTATCTCAATAAACCAAACTTGGAATTCGCAACCCTAAGTTTGTGGTGGTATAGTGCATTCTCGCATTTGCGTTTGCAACCTTAAGGTTGTGGTATAGTACAACACAAAAATTCTCACGATAAATTAAAGTTAAAAAGACATTCCATTAAAAAAAAATCCTTCATATTTATAAATTATCATTCCAATGTTCGTCCACTTCTAAATTTTTCAGTTTTATTTGATAAGTTTCCGTCTAAATATGAGTTTTCCCTTTCAACTACATCTATTTTTTCAAGATGGAATGAAAGTTTAGACGGGTTTATGAAATATTTTAATTAAATTTTCCTTCTACTACAAAAAATATTTCTAATTTAGATGTGATTAACATATTTATGACTAGAAATCCTTACTTAGAATATCAGTTCAATTAAAATATTTCATGAACTAATCCAGACTTTCATATCATCTCTAGTGTATAGTTTAAATAAAAAGGGATACCCCATTCTTGGAAGGAAAGTTTTGAAGTAAGACGAAAAATTTTAAAATTTGAATGAATTTTTTAAAGATGGAATGAAAATTTGAACTTTTCAATGTAATTTTACTATAGAATGATTATTTTATTCCCGAAAATTTTTCTATTGTAGGTTGACATATTTGTTTTATGACGGTGCAAAAAGAGGTAGAGCGAGGGTAAAAGTTTGTTGATGACTCAGACTGATCCTTTATATCAGTCATACCTTGGAGCCGGGCCCCAAAATGATCGCAAAGTCTTGGAATCGATAACTTCTTTAGGTTGCTTCATCAAATTTGGCCACATGGGGTTCGCAATCTGATGCAAAATGTTGAGTTTATCAAATTCGGTGGTTTTTTATGACCAAAATAATTATTAAAAAAAAAAAAAAAAAAAACACAAACGTACATTGAGGTTGATTGAGTAATACTCATTAAAAAAAAAAAAAAAAAAAAAAAAAAAATTATCAAATATATTTTATGACCAAAAAAACGATGACGGTGAAAAAACGCATCTTTAACTCCGTGCTGCTACTTAAGTCCCCCATTGTTTTGACTCAATGGATGAGACTAGAAATTTGTAGACCAAAGACTTTAGTATAGTGAATTTACGCATTTCTGGCACGGTGACGTAACTTATTACGACAAATAACCGCCCCAAAAAACATATAGCAAGGCTGAAAGTTTTACAATGACTAATTCTTTGCATTTTTATGGGAACAAACCTGTAATTTTAAGGGCAATACCACTACATTTGAAATTCAAAGGATCAGTCTACACTTTCTTGAGGACCCAGGTGGTGAGTTTTTTTAAGGGATGACTCAAGATTATTATTCCATAGCGTAGGCATAATGAGCGTAGGCAATGTTATTCGCTTGCACATCAATTTACCATAGTTTTTTTAGAGTTACAGACACACTACCTATTTGCGTTTATGAGAGCAATTTTTTCCTTTTTCCTTCTCTTTGTCTCTTATTAAAAAACGAAAAAAAGAAAAACCTTTTAGAGTTGCATTCCGGCGCCCTTGCAGTAAACAACTTTAGAATGATGATAAGTATGACATGAGTAACACACTACTGTTAATGAATTTAACAAATCGTCGAGACTTGGGGGGGGTAATAAAAATTAATAAAATATTTATTAAAAAAAAAGTTACTATTTTTTTTTTAACATTGATGATGTTTTTTTATCCTTTCCCGCTAAAATAAATCTTAACATCTACGTAGCACCGTGTTCGCGTTCGGCGGCGAACGCGAACATGTTCGCCCGAACGTGAACAAGCGCCCAAAACACTCCAAACACGAATATAAAAAATATTTTAAAAAATAAAAACATTTCTCATAAAAATCTGAAAACAATATATGTTATGTAAAATAATAATACAAGCAACTTTTGTCGTGGAGTCATGTTCAAATTCGTAACCGATCATGAGTTGAAAATCAAAAACTGATTTTTTTTTTTTTTTTTTTTTTTTTACGAAACACAAATTGTGTTCGCCCGAACATGTTGGTTAGCTGTTCGCGAGAACGTGAAGGGGAGCGAACACATTCGCCGTGCTACGCAGGTTAACATTGATTATCTTCGTTTATCCTTTCCCACCCAAATGCGCGTGGTCTTCATTTCTAGCTTAGGAAATGTATGCTATCAATGAGGACTGCCTCATTTTTTTACTTTTGTTGTTCATATTTTTGAAGAAAGTTGTGGTTGATTTACCAGTCGTCGGAAACAACTATCACAACTCTCCTTATTCTTTTTCTCGTCATGCAAAATTGATACAATATGTATTTTTGCAAATCTCACTAATAATACAACAGTTGCAAATACAACCTGATTTTTTCTTTTGTTATCTTGACTGCTATATAACTCTAAAACACAAACTAAGTTGGTTGCGGATACAACATGATTTTTCCTTTGCCATCTTGACTGTTGCACAACTCTAAAAAACGAAATAAGTTAAACCCATGCTAGTCGGTCTTGGCCCCGGATGCCCCGCACCATACTTTTTCCTCATAGGTGGTTGCCAAAACATCGCGATTACTAAAAAATTAAAAAATATTTAAAAACCGGTATGGTCACCCTAGGTAGTGGATGAACGAAAATATAAATATCCGGCAACATGAAATATCGGCTAGTCACGAATCACCTTAGCGTCTAGGCTACGTAAGTCGCTCGGCCCAACCGGGTACCCATGCCAAGTCGCCTCGGGTCCCATTCCCCAGAGAACCTGGGCGGGACGAAAACGAGTATATCTTTTTATTTTTTTTTATTATAGATTGTGTCCTATTCGTGCCTAGTTTTATGTGTCAAAATCCAGTGTTTTTTTTTTTTTTTTCATTGAGCTCATTTTCATATTTGCATTGAAGTTGGGGGGTGAGGAGGGAGGCTCAACTACCAAGGAGATGTATGGTCTGTAAGACAGCATTGATTACCCGGATTGATGTACCCAAATCTAGTGTTTTTTTTTTTTCAAGCTCATTTTGGTACTTGTCTTGAAGTGGGAGGTGACGGGGTAGCTCAACTACCAAGGAGGTTGACTGTCGTGGGACAACATTGATTGCCCTCTCGCCAAGGAGATTGACCGCCCAAATTTATGATATGGTGAAGCAAACTGTGCAACCAATCGTGGAGACACCAGCCCATACATCGATCATATGTTTTGTCTGTCAATTTTTGTCAGTTGAACAACTAGAATTGCAGATGGAAAAGCTTAAGGGCATTCTACTCACTGTCTCTCTTTTGAACACAGCTTTCTACTACCATTGAGAGGTAGCACTGAAGTTGCCTGTTGATAACTAAAGCATGAAGTCCACATTGTGACTTGTACTTCCTGCTAGTGATTGTCCAATTCAGTGTATGTCATTTTTTAGTTATGCCAGTTTTTTCATTGTGTAGTTCCTGGAGGGTTCTCGTAACTAGGCCTTGATAAAACTTGCGCGCCATGTCAGCTCTAAGTATGGGTTTTTATGGAGGAACTCTCTGATTTCTGTATCAGTTCCTTCATCTTTCTCTATTCGAAAAAAAATTCCACTTCGAATACTGAGCAAAAGGGGGCAAGCGAGAGGGCGGGGAGGGGGAAGAAGTGGTTTGGGGGGAGTTCGTCCTGCCGAAGGTTGGGGGAGGTGGCCAGAGAAGGGTGATTTGACATTGTTATTCGCAGACACATATCTTCTGCTTTCTTCGAGTTTTTCGACTGCAAAGTAGCATGGATTGTAAAAGAAATAAACAAGACTAGGAACACTGACAAACAAAAATAAACATGAATGCAGTTGAATAACATCCAACAACAAAAAATTTCAACGAGAAATGAAAGTTGAAAAAACATTCTATAAAAAAAAATCCTTCATATTTATAATTTATTATTCCAATATTCGTCCAATTCTAAAATTTTCAATTTTGTTTGATAAGTGACCATCTAAATATGAGTTTTCCCTTCCAACTACATCTATTTGTTCAAGATGGGATGAAAGTCTGGACGAGTTTATGAAATATTTTAATTAAACTTTCATTCTACTATAACAAATATCTTCTAATTAAGATTGAATGAACCTAATTATGACTGAATATCCTTACTTAGAATGACAGTCCAATTAAAATATTTCATGAACTTATCCAGACTTTCATTCCATCTCTAGCATGCAGTTCAAATAAGAAGGGACACCCTATTCTTGGAAGGAAAGTTTTCAAGTAAGACAAAAAATTTTAAAATTGGAATGACATTTTTTAAGATGGAAAGAAAATTTTAAAATTTAGAATGTAATTTTAATGTAGAATAATTATTTAATTCTGTAAATTTTTTTTGTTGAATAACATCTTGCCACATTTGTCAAAAGAAACAACACCAACAACAAGTTCAGTACAGCGAGACAAAATAATCGACCAAGGGGACTACATTCAAGTTGTATGCATCGTAGGTTTGATGGAGGTGCACGCTGTGAATTCAGTGGAGGTGCATGTCTTTGTTCTTCTTTGTGGGGTTTGCCCGACCCTCGTTTGGCTACCAGGGCAACAATCCTCTCCTTTAAGTTCACAATGGCGTGATCCCTCTCCGCGCGGGACTTTGATACAGCCTTATCAGCGTCATCATCGAAAAGCGTGTTCGTCCCCGATGGGTACGATTATGACAAAACGGAAGAAAAATTGTTTTCCGAGTGAGTTGTATCAATGACTGGACTCGGAGCAGACCTTGTGAGGTTGTCTATCTCAAACTCAGAGTTGTCTTCGGGCCCGGGCGGATGCAACTTGAAGTCCAGATCGTTCGGATCATCCTCATCTTCTTCCTCCCCATCTTCATCATTGTTCGAATCACTCTCCTCAACCACCATGGCATTGCCCTTCCCGTCTCGTGCTGGTTGTGCCCTCCTTCCTCCATTCTCTCCTTTCCCACTCCATATGAGCTCTTCGTCGCTTCTCTCATAATTGGAGGTGTCGTCGGTGTTCCCCCCCATTGGAATCCTGCCATTGGGGGTTCTCCTTAAGCTTGACTGTCTTACATCCTCCTCTTGTATCTCCTCCAAGGAGCCTGACAAAACCGCTGGGTCTTTTGCGCACGGAGACTTCGGAGCGTTGAAGAATGTGACCCACATTTACAAAAAGTCACACTTCAAACCGCAATGCACCACACTCAGCTGCATATTCCAGTGGATGTACACCAGTTTTTCAACGTTGTTGATATAAAGAGTATTTCTCCTCTTTGTTTGCACCAAGCCAAGGGAGGACCAGTTCCTTTCTACATGTGTTGCTGTGCTCCACACAACAGTTACCCTTGATGCAATCTTTTGAAGCTTATTGTGCTTCCCACCAGCCCACCACTGTGAGGCCATATTCCTAGTGAGGCTGCTATCTCCCTTGCCAAACTCGTCCCACATTGACTCTTTCATGGTCTGTTCCTTTGGCTGTTCGCACTGGAACATCCATTATCTCTGCCACACATCAAGGTGTGGCTGCAGATCTTCCAAGTAGTCGACCCCCAACTGTGACAAGAAAAACTTTATCGTATTTTGCACTAGGGGGAGTCCATGTCAAGCAAACATGTGGTGTCTCTCCTAGTTGGATGGAGTAGGAAGTGTGCAACGTGGGCAAGTTGCGTTATTATCTTGCAACACTCGTCGATGAGACCGAAAAGCGTTTGCAATTGTTCCCTTGTCAAGTCGCCGATGTTTTCTAAGCGGGCGCAAAGCATGTCTGACTCACCGAATCCTCACAACTGCGAAGGTGTTACATCCATATGCATCCTGCATAGCATCTCGTTCACATGACGCATCACTTTCACCACCCTGTCAACATCGTTCCACCAATCTTTGGATCCGACCCAATGGCAGATGTTGTCTGTTCTCTTTCTCAACTTCTTGCTGCTCTAGTGGATGTCATTCCACCCGCTTTCATCATGTCCCCCAGTACCCACCTCCTGTCACTCAGGCTCAGTCTCTCCATCATCTTGTACACCAATGCAAATTGCACCCTTGTAGACATAATCAGGGTCTTCCTTTCATCCATTGACGATTTAGAGTACGTCGAGATTGTCTCATGATGTCTCTTTATGACTTGGAGTTCACAGTAGACTTCGCCTGCCTCTTTATCGGTGAAACACTATCAAGTTTGGTGATGACCTTGAGGAGTAGACTCAACATGTGTGGTGCACACGGCAACCATGAAATCTTTGTCATCTCCAGATCAATTCAACGGTCCAAAATTTGTGCAACTCTTTTGTAGACACCAGCATTATCGATGCAGATGACGTTGTTGAGCGCATCAGCTCCCGAGCATAGGGTTGGGTTCAAATAAGACAATACGTTATACACAGGTAGCCATGATGTTCTTCTTCACATACCATTAAAAAAAAATCAAATCAATTTTCTCTTTGATTGTTCGCCGTGTTATAAATAAATAAAAAAAATGTGTTATATGCAGGTAGCCATGATATTCTTTTCATAAATAAAATTTATTGAAAATAAAATTTATTGAAAATTTTTATATTATGTAAAAATAAGAACCACTGCAATAAATAACGTTTCTCACAAAGTGATCAAAATGTTCCGATTAAGAACGAAATTTAAACTATTAAAAAAACAATTATCGATTTAATATTCAAACTGCTTGAAATTCGATTGGCGTATATCTCAACACTACAACGAAGCTACAAGAAAAAAAAAAAGACAAAAAAGTTATTTAAAGCCAAAAATTAAAAAAACAAGCCAAAAAAAAAGTAGTGATTCAGAGAGCATATTTTTATAGTGCTAACTTCAATGATTTTATTTTGTTTTCCACTCAAGAATGCAAAAAAAAATGTACAACATATAACTCATATCACAATTTCGTTTGACTACGTGATCTTTATCCATATTTAAAAAAAAACATTATTCAAATTGTTTGAGATTTGATTGGGGTATATCTCACACTGCAAAGAACCTAAAACAAATATTCAAAAGATAATAAGTTATTTAAGGCAAAAAAAAAACAAAAAACGAAAAGCTTATGTTTTAGTCAACTTTAATGATTTTTATTCTGTTTTTCACTCAAGCAAATGCCTAAAAAAATGTACAAGCGTATAAATCATATCTCAAAGAGTTCATGAAAAAACGATCCCAAAATAATTTTCGGCAGAGGTCGGACTTCCCATAGTTCGGCCCCATTATGTTTGGTCAGACACCCTAACGATTGTGAGATGGTGTAGACCACCCTCGAATGTTCGGTGTGATAACGTTCTTTCCATAAGAAACATTAGGACAAAAGTTGTTTGCAAAACTCTTAAAATGATGTAAATGATATCAATCTATCATATCATCGAAGTGATTTCAAAATGCGAATGACTTTAGATCACTTGATAAACATTACGAATATATCTAAAGACATACCTTTACATACTATTTAAAAAAAATATATATATATTTCTCTCTGATAATTCGCCGTGCTATAAATAAAAAGACAATGTGTTATTAACAAGTAGCCATGATGTTATTTTCTTAAATCAAAGTTATTATAATAAAATTTTATGCACCTTTTTAAATTTTCACATTCTGTAAAAATAAGAATCACTACAATAAATAAAGTTTCTCGCAAAGTGATCAAAAAATTCCGATTAAAAACGAAGTTGTCCAACTAGTTATCTTTTACCCTGTATTGCGAAAAAAAACTCTTAACAAATTTCAAAAAATAAATCATTAACTCGCGTGAACTGGCGGGCAGTTTAAGTCTCACATAAATGAGTGGGTTATACTACAGATGCGGGTCATGTGCTACTTGGAGCGACATGTGCAATAATTGTTAGCATTCGTGGTGTTGTGTGTGGTGTGCCTTGAGTGTGGACACTATAACCTTGCAAGCGTTGGCTGGATATCACGACCGGTATGGTTTCACTTTTGAACATCATGTCCTGACTATAGTGGTTATGATACTTAGCTCTTGAGGCCGAGGTCATCGGTTTGAGTCCATGCTTTGCTTGCACGGAGGAGGGTTGAGGCCCAAAGGTACTACTGATCCAATTGCATGACATACCTGCCGCAAATGATCTTCTCACAATTAGATGTAACAATCCACAAGGAGAGTCGATCAACAAAATAAGAAGCATTTATCATTGACATTTGACACTCTTGCAATATATATTTACTTCTTAAAAATAAAAGACCCAACGTACCATCTTTCCAACATTTTTCTTCGAAAATATGATAACCATACGATTCATCTTCCATCGAGTGACTGAAAGGTATCAAGTGATTTTCTCTCAAATCACACATACTTATGTCCTTCTAATTCATACTCAATAATTTGAGTAATATCTTAATAACCTAAAATCTCAAACATGTACTTAAATATACTCGTAATCACATTAATCGAAAATTAAATTCATCAAAAAAAAACTTACACTGCCATATTACTTAGAAGTTGAGAATAGAATTACAACAAATGATTAACACTTACAATGCAAAAAAACATTATGAAAAAATAACATATAATTAACACATAAAATGAAAAAAAACACGACGCTATCTTTTAAGTTTTCTTTATACTACTAAAACAAAGAAAAGGCCCGGTGACATGCCTGGTCGCAGGCCCAGTGAAATTCGTGGTAGCGGGCCAGTACCGAGGGGAGGCAGGGACTGGGCAGTGGGACCGCGGCACGGGAGGCCGACCTGAACCGGTGAACCAGTACAGGGGCGAGCAGAACGGGCCCACACGCCAGCGACAGGGAGTCCCACAGGCGGACGCAAAAGCGAGAACGTGAGTCCAACGGGAAAGCATCGACCGGAGTCGTCCGGTTCGAGTCCTGCAAGGGGACGGAGAAATCATTGAACCTAGCCCCGCAGGCGGACACAGAAACTATCCAACCGTTGCGGGTCGTTCTCACGCCCAAGCATTGCCTGGAGTCAGGTGGGGGCGGACGCGCAAAGAGCGAAGGAACGGCGAGTGCGTGAGGCACGGGGAGAAAAACATCAACGCTCGAAAACCTGGCAAGAGGCACACACGTGGGAAAGCAAAAGAGAGATAAGAAGAGGGGATGCTCGCCGTGTTAGGGAGAGAAGCCGACGCATACATACTCGATGGAAGCACCTAAAGAGAGAGAGAGAGAGAGAGAGAGAGAGAGAGAGAGAGAGGGAGAGAGAGAGAGAGAGAGAGAGAGAGAGAGAGAGAGAGAGAGAGAGAGAGA
>BFEA01000136.1:64570-78040 GCA_003427395.1 Chara braunii
GTACTTCCTTCGACAGGATGACCAAAATCGGGCGATTCTACTTGTGATCAACTTCTATGATCACCCGCCATTGTGTGTCCACGCAGTCGATCCATTCGATTTTGGTCATCCTCCATTGATAGGGTGACCAAACTCGAACGAATCTACGTGACCGCACATCCTACCGATCGAGCACACATGAGGTAATCGCCTTAATTAGATGACGTGCAGCAGGAAAATGATATATGTGACGACAATGACTCTTTTTTTTTTTTTTTTTCTCTCTCTCTCTCTCTCTCTCTCTCTCTCTCTCTCTCTCTCTCTCTCTCTCTCTCTCTCTCTCTTTGTTGGTATATATATATGTATATAATACATATAATCTATTAATCTCTATACTCTTACAAAGGACCCATCGTAACGCTTCCCGGCAGACCCAGTGAAAGTCGGTGCTGCGCGGCAAAGCGGTGGGACGCGGCCAGCTGTACGGGGAGAGGGCGGAACGGGAGGCCCGTTGTGAGGGATGTGAGACGAGGCGGGGGATGGACCGGTCACCAAAGTCCGCTGGGTGGCCGCGAAGCGACGCGAGTGGGGTCCGCGCTACAGAAGATGGAAGAAAAGCGAGGGGGGGGAGGGCGTGCCGCACAGTTTTTGTGCGCGCAAGGACGAGGACGACGGATGTCGAGGGCCGACGAGGGCAATGGCGGTGGATGACGGACCACATACGAAACGCTTAGTGTAATCACAGCGACAGCAACAGAGAGGTGGAGAGGGAGGGAGATCGCGCGGCAAAGGACATGATTGCAAGGGTGTCAGGTCCAACGGAAGAAGGAAAATGACAAAAAAATTGAAACTGAACTCAGGCTGGGAAAGCGGGTTCATACATTCTGCAAAGTAAAAGTGTGGGCATGCCCTTCTCCACAAAGTGTCAGCAACCCGTGGACCGCACCGTGCCTCTCTCATGGGGCAACAAAACTAAAAAAAGAAGGAAAACAAGAAACACAAACAATGAAAAGCTGAAAATGACCACTATAGTGGTTAGATACGAACATGTGAGTTTTGGTGTGAGCACATGGTGCACGGCCTAAGCTTCCCCGACATGATTGTTTGTTTTCCTTTTCGTTTATCGTAGGGGCCCACAAGGCCCAACTGCCGAGCCTCGTCCAACCCCCGAAAAGTTCGAAAAAATAAAAAAACAATCAGTTTTTCCATTTTTCCCAAGGGTGACAGAGGTAATTGCGGTTTGATTTATTTTTTTTATTTCTTGTTTTTGAATTTGGTCAGGAATTTCAATATGATCCTGAGAGAAGCATTGTTTTCTTAACTTTTTTTTTTTTAACTAACAATTTTTATTTATTTATTTTCAAGTAGAAAAAAACTTTTTTTTTTTTTTTTTTTTTTTTTTTCCAGAAGAAAACTGTATTTAGGCCCAGTGCCCAAGGCAAAAGACAATATTCAGAGTTGCAGATTCAAGAGTCGCAAAGCCTCCAAATCCACTTCTTTGGGTGAAGTTATTCAGGCCCAGTGCTCAAGGCAAAAGACAATATTCAGAGTTGCAAATTCAAGGGTCGCAAAGCCTCCAAATCCACTTCTTTGGGTGAAGCCCCTCCTCTGAAACGAAGTCCGATTTTTTGATCACGTGGGGTCGTCCGCGACATCCGTTAGTCGTTGATCCAGTAGCCTATCAACTTCTAGTATCGATTGTGTTTGTATTCGTGCAGGCAGCTGCCCATCTGCCAATATAATGTTTTTTAATTAATTTGTTGGCCACTTTGCGTTGCCGCGAAACGTCAATACTATGGTTTATTTAGGAGGGGGGGTGTTTTTGAAGCTTCGCCCCTTGCTATTTTTTTTTTGCAAAAATTGAGAATATTTAGATTTTCGTGGAAGACTGCGAACAGGCCGGCGGGAAGGTCGCATGCAGATGTACCGGGTTGGTGGAAGTGTGGATGCACTGAAGTTCTGTCATGATGTCGATGTCAGGCCCCATGATTTTTCGTTTTTGGGGTCCATTTCAACTTCTTTGCATTCGTGTAAATGATAAATATGCATTTTTAAATGAGAAAAGAACGCCACACTCCGTTTCAAACGATGCTAGTCGGTCCCGGCCCCGAAAGATGGGAAGAGGTGGCACGGCAACCGCTTTTTGGGAACAGATGGATAACAGACTCAAAGGGCCAAACCCTCCACTGCATGGATTCACCATGGCAAGGCTGCGGGGTGTAACAAGAGTATATGATATATGGGATAAGGAACAAAGGAACTTGATTGACCCAGGCCAATTAAGGAAGAGACTACGCTACTGCCATCGACCGAAAGCCACCCTGGAGGCCATAATTGAAAAGATCCCCCTAACCTGGTGGAGAATTCTAAGAAAAGACCCGGTCCTTCAAGAATCAGACTGGGTGGCACTGAGGGACCGCTCAGAGCAGGTGGGCAACGTCGCACACTGCGACCCGGACGGACCCATAATAGTCAACCTCTTTCAAATAGGCAGTAACAACATACTCCAAAGAACTTGTCCAGAAGAAACAAGGTTGTGCCAGAAAGAGGACTTATTCAGAATCAGAGTGCTCCAAGAAAAGGAGCAATGGATCGCCTACTGCCCCCGGACCCCGATCCACCAACTCACCCTAGTCCCAAAAGAGTGGACATGGACCACCCATGCTAGGAAGGGCAGAAAACTCACCAGATCGTTATACGGCCTGACTGTTAAATCGACCTACAGACTTCTCAAGCCGTATATTAACCTGCACAATCGGGTAGAGGCACGCTGGATGAACCACCTAAATGTTGATAAGAACGAGCTAAAAAATATAAAATGGTTACCAGCAAAATTCGCCTCGCTGCAATGGCAGATTGAGCACCGGTGCCTGCCAACAAATGACTGGTTGATCGCAAGAACAAACCTAGAACAAAGAGGCCTAGCCCTCCCCTGGTGTAGGCTTTGCACCGATGCGTTTCCCTCCAAGAAATTGCCAGAAACAATTGAACACATTTTCCTCCAGTGCCTTGGTGCAGTATGGCTGTGGAGATGGTGGGATAGAATCTAGGAGCAACTGGAAACCCAGATCCGGTGGCCGTGGGATTGGAAAGCCTTGCTATGTGAAGCCTTCCCTCACGATCAACACGATGACTGCACCCGCAACATGTTCAAACTGAGCCGCAAGGCGGTGCTCTGGGCCCTCTGGCGACGGCGCTGTACATACGAAAGGGAAAGAGCACGGCTAGACAGCCCAGAGTTTACATAAAGTATACAACAACAGATCCAAACCGAAATCTCAGCAAAATGGGAGAAAGTTAGGGCACAGGTCCAGCCACTACACTCTCTGAAAGATATCCAACAAAAAATTAAGGATTTTAGCCTGAGCTGGCTTGGAGGGGAAAAGGGGGGGGAAATTGGGGAAGTTGAATGGAAAGGTAGCCAAAATGACCTCAGGGAAGAACAAGAGAGGAGGGTTCTAGTAAGGGACTACAGGCTTGTTTTCCATGAATGGACTAAGATTGACACAACAATCCCCATGCGAACCAGCGAAGATTTCCTTGATCCCTTCCCCACCCCCTTCAAACTGTTTGGTTGGTCTGGACTGGTATGGGCGAGACAGAGGACGAACTGATCACCCCCTGAGGTGTTTTCAAAGGCATAGCATCGGGGATGGGCATTGGGAAGAGGTACTTCAGGCAGGGACGGGTGGGGGAGGGAGGGCTGATGTAGACATCTGGCACCAGGTATGCCAGGGTAATCATGGTAGACAGGTCTCCCCCAGTGGAGGGGGAACATGACTCCATCTAGGTTGCTGAGTCATTCCCTGGGTGACAAGGCAATCAATGCAGATAGTCCTCACTGCCATTGTTCTTATTGCCTTCGGACATTCTCAAGAAAAGCAGTAGTTTGGAGGTTGAATGGGTTCGCAGGCGACAGTTCTCGGGAACTGGTAGGGGATAGAGGAGCTAGTAAATAGCAATAACTATCTGGCGCCATGTATGAGGCGAAGAGGTTCCCTGCCCCGCCCTTGCTCAGCTAATCCCAGTCAATCCCACAACCTATGTGTCTTCTGAATAGGCAGAGTATTCTCAGTGTCCCGCTTGGTCAATCCCCTAGCTTCCAGGGGAATCAATGCCAGCAGGACTTGTCTTCTTGTTTCTTCTGATCACACTGTATCACATTGTATATGGGACGCTGGACCCATTTTCCAGCAAGTGATGCTCCCCACCAATAGATGGAGCCTCTCCCCGAGTGGTAGTGGTGTCTGCTCTTATCAGCACCACTATCACCGGTACGAGTGTTCTCTCTTTAAAAAAAAAAAGTCGGTCCCGGCCCCTGTACAAAATGTATGGCAATCCTATGAAGAAGAAAAGGAAATCAATGCAAAAAAAAAACAAAAAACAAAAAAAAAGTACCCTATGCCTCTCCACATATACATGACCACAACGAAGACTAAGGAAGGGAAAAAAAACAAAACAAAAAAAACAATACCCTATGCTCTCTGCATATACAGGACCACAAAGGGGACTAAGGCTTGGACCCCACTGGCTGGAGCCTGGAAAAGGAAAGTGGCCGCAAAAAGCTGGCCAACGTCCATGGAAACGTCTGGCGGTGTTTTGGAAACGGCCTCGCTTGCCATTTTAGGAAACCCGAGAGGGGCCCCTTCCGTAAAGAAAAGCACGAACGACCTGCATGCACCAGCGGATATGCTGGCCTTACGGGTTGGCTTGTCCGTGTGTGGCGGTGCATGCCGTCCACGGCACCGTGCGACGAATTTTGGAATCCCGGTGCAGCGTCCCAAGCAGACAAGTGACGGAAGCAGCAACGACAACTTTTTTTGGGACGTGCCGTTGAACGTCACTCGGGGAATTCATAATCCTAGCATCCGCATGGGAGATACTCGTGCATATCCAGCCTTCACGCAGTGCTGTTGTGGGGGCGGCTGTGCAGGCGTTTGTAGGCGGCCATCGCTTGCAGCTCTGTTAGTGGACGTGTTTGACGTTGTAGTGGATGGAGGCTACGGACGCGTCATGATGTGGGATGAATCGTCAGGAAAACGAGGATGTAATGTGCATGCTGCTTTTCGTCCTCTTCCAGTGGGTGAACAAACGAAATGTGGCAGCGTTGGCGGCCGTAGAGGCAGTATTGTTGATGCCTTTCGTCCACCAAAATGTCTCCGCTGCGGTGACACCACTGGCGGGGGGGCTGTTGCACGGTTTTGTTCCTAGTTCGTTGGCGGTGGAGGAGATGGGGAGGCGGCAGACGTCGTCTGTGGGTGGTGGAGCGTAGCGGCGTTCCTTGGAAGGATCTCTAGCGGGTGGGGGCTGAGCACGACAAGGTTTTCCTTCGGTTTTGCAATCTCCCACACCCCCTGTTCTTTGAAGTTCTTACTCGCATCAACCCGCATATCCAGCGGTCGCCCACAAACTTCAGATTGCCAATACCCGCAGGACAAAAGTTTGCATACGCTCTGATAAGATGGGCTACAGGTGGTTATTACAGGCAGTCCTCCCACAATTTGGCCATCGACCTCGCGAGCGTTTTGCAACAACGAGGAAGTGGCCGACGTGATCATCCGGGAGTATGGCCACCTGCTACGGTTCCCTACAGGGCAACGGTTGAGGACATGCAGAATGGCTTCGAGAGAAAAGGGTTTCCCGAGTGTGTGGGCGCGATAGATTGCACACATTTGTATATTGACAAGCCGAAGGGCGAGCGATCAGAGTGCTATTACCACCACACTTGGGGGTTCTCGGTTGTGGCGCAAGTCGTGTGCGACCACGAGTGTCGGACTGTGAGTGTTTTGTAGGTTGTACAGGGTCTGTGCATGATTCAAGAGCTTTGCGCGTCTCGCCACTGTTCGTAAATGCTACGCAGGGTAGAGGAGTGTTGGCTGAGGGAGGTGCCGTGCTGCACGGCGATAGACATGTTGGCTGCTAATTGCTGGGTGATCAAGGGTACCCTCTTCTTCCATGGCTCACGACTCATTTTGGTCGGTTCGCTGTAACGGCGACGGACGTTCGATTTGAGCCACAGTGCAGTGAGGTCGTACATTGAGCGGAATTTCGATCGTCTGAAGGCGGTTTGGAGGAACTTCATTCGAAGACACATTTGCAAACTGAAGACCGTCTGCAAAGAAAGAATTCATGGCCATCTGCATTTTTCACAACCTCGTGATTGAGCACAACGTGCACAACAACGATGCAGACGACGACCAACGCGGCAACCGTTGCCTATGCCGACGCCGATGTCGATTCAACCACCATCTTCCGAACTTGAACATCGACGTGCCGGTTGAGGATGACCCCACTTATGGGGGGGAACTCGCGCACCACGTCAAGGCCAGCCTGGTGGAGCATGTGCGCCACCACGTGGTTGAGGATGACCCCACTTATGGGGGGGAACTCGCGCACCACGTCAAGGCCAGCCTGGTGGAGCATGTGCGCCACCACGTGGCAGTCCACGGGGCTCCTCCGCCATGCCCATGGTGGTAGCGCTCTTCTTTCGTTTTTCTGTGGTTGTGTGGGACAACCCCTTTCGGGACAGCCGAGGTTTTGACGAAGACGTTAAGGCAGATGAAGGTCGATAGCAGGACGGGGGTATGGGCGAAGAAGTTTAGTGTCAGTGTTGGCGGTCGTTAGTAGATACTGTTGGGTTGAGCGGAGCATCATGTTTCCTTGCACCGACCAGATAGTTGGGTTACAATGGTGCGGTTTTGTGGCAATGTACAAACATTTATTCGTTCATGTACTTAAAGAAAGTTTAAATCGAGATGTCTTTTGTTCGTTGTCGGAGAACGCACAGTCGTGTTTTTTTTCCTTCGTCTGTTTACTGTTTCACACTCTGCAAAGCACTTTGAGGCAAACATTTTAACCACGCCAATTCCCCACTCCCCAAATTTGTCGTACATCGACCCAACAAATAATTACATCCAATACAGGCAATGAATGTAGTGAAGTGTGACATGGAAAAACGGAACACATACATTTCGAGGGGCCTACGTATTTAAAGCCATTGACAAGTAAATTATTGAACAACAAACTCACTTCAAATAATGAACGACTGACGTAATGAAGTTGCATTTAACATCCCCCCGACCCTGTCCGAGTAACACGTTCATTTTTTGTGCTCGGACATTTCGGTTGATGAATTTGGGTATGATAAACGATATCCGAACATATTGCATGTCCACAAATTATGCCGAATTGCACCATTCCATCGTCAACAACATCACACCCAAAATTTGACCAAACGTGAACAAAAAAAAAAAGAAGGGAAGGAGGTGAGAGACCTGAAAAATTAAGAAAAAAAAAAACGAGAGAAAAAAAAAAGAACAACATGTGTCAGTCTCAAACAAGCACAAAAGAAATCCATGAAAACGGGTGACTCGATTTGGACACGGAATGAGACAAAGTTTGACGATGCTACAAAAAGGCATCTGTTGCAAAGCTTGAATAACGTCTGGATGGCCATTCATCAATTCCTCCATTGGAAGTATTCAATCATCATCATTGTCACCATCATTATCATTATCATCACCATCACCATCATCATCATCATCATCTTCATTATCATTATCATTATCATCATCATCATCATCATCATCATCATCATCACCATCATCATCATCATCTTAATCGTAGCCGTCGTCGCCACCGTGAAGATGAGATTCACCATCATCACAACCGTCATCATCGCAATTCAGCTATACCCGCATATAAACATCGAAAACATGACCGCCATCATGAACATCATCATCATCTCAAAGGCGATGATGAAGGAACAACTATCTCTCATGCTTTCCAAGTACTCTCTCTCTCTCTCTCTCTCTCTCTCTCTCTCTCGCGCGCGCGCGCGCGCGTGCGCGCTCTCTCGACAACTATTTCTCATGCTTTCCAAATACTCTCTCTCTCTCTCTCTCTCTCTCCCTCTCTCTCTCGCGCGCGCTCTCTCTCTCTCTCTCTCGACAACTACCAGAAGCGTGAAGAAAGTCATGCAAACCCCGAACACAAGCATGACCGACGTTGATGGCGCATCTGTTGAACACAACGACCATCTTCTGTCGGCATAACAATTGCCGGGTACTCAAGACCTCACCTCCCCGTGCAAATATTGCCTGCCCACCAATGGCGGATCAAGAATGCACCTCCAAAACGGGATCGGATCTAGGCGGTCTGCATACACATCAGCAAGGGTGGAGACATAAAGAAGCACGATCTCCCCGAGCACATCAACGGGATGACCGCCCCATTGATTGGGCATCATATCCCTAACCTTCGTCACGTAGATCAGCACATGGCCTAGATCATTCCCGAAGAACCCCAAGCCAACCTCCATCTTCATAGTGGGTGCCCCATCCACATCAACTTCTTAGAAACAGATGGACTTACGTGTCACGCCATCTGCAAAATCGAACTCCCTGGTCCGGTACCCGTCTCATTGGTTGTGCATCTTGTACACCATCACGCCTTTGCTAGAGATGATACCGCGACAGAACACACGAACATCTCTCTCTCTCTCTCTCTCTCTCTCTCTCTCTCTCTCTCGGCATACTCCTCCCCCGCTCCCTTTCGCAGAATGGGGCCGCCTGATTCGTCAGCCAGTACGTGCCGAACTGCACACCTGAACACACCCAACTCTGAAAAACGACAGCAAACAGCAGTGGACAGACATCGCATCGGCATGGTACTCTATCTTTCGACTGAACTGCGACCATAACCGATGAGTCCGTCGACTGTTTGCACCTGAACGCCCAAACTCTTTCAACCCTTTCTGTTGTTTTTTATTTCTTCTGTTTGTGCATATTTAAGTTTTATATATTTTTCCTTATATCATGTCCGGAGTCATGAATCTTTCCTTGATAGGTAAACGGATGGCAGTCCACATCTCCCCGTTGGTGGCAGTCGACCATCAGGAGGCGCATATATATATATATATATATATATGTATATATATATCGTCAAATAGAACTGCCCGGTATATATACATATATATATATATATATATATATATATACGACTCTCTCTCTCTCTCTCTCTATATATATATATATACATATCGTCACAAACAGAACTGCTCGGTAAACTGTTGGCAGAGAGAGAGAAGAGGACAACAAACGAGGGGCTGTGACAAACTGTTTCGTCGAAGTTTCACCGACTCATCAGGAGGCTGAACCCTCAACAGTCTGCAGAATCCCCTCACTGATTACACTGTAAATGATAATCTACCTTAACCAAAATCAAAGTAGACTATCACTCACCCACACCAGATGGAAAACTCTACAGACTGTCGGTTCACACCCCATCACAAGCCAGCAAAACATCCACGAAACAAAGAAAGGTCTGTCACAGCCAAAAAATACACTCCAGACACGCCGTTGGCACTAGAGGCACAGCATGGCCGCCTAGTAACGGCCCCGACCACTGCCGCTCGACCTGACCGGAAAAAAACGTAGTAGAAAGCTAGCGAAGTTGTAGCATATATCGTCACAAACAGAACTGCCCGGTAAACTGTTGGCAGAGAGAGAGAAGAGGACAACAAACGAGGGGCTGTGACAAACTGTTTCGTCGGAGTTTCACCGACTCATCAGGAGGCTGAACCCTCGACAGTCTGAAGAAACCCCTCACTGATTACACTGTAAATGATAATCTACCTTAACCAAAATCAAAGTAGACTATCACTCACCCACACCAGATATATATCGTCAAACAGAACTGCCCGGTAAACCGTGGGCAGACAGGAAGAAGCAGGGAACGTGGTCGAAGCAATTCGGCCACTTTTCCTTTATATGTATGCATATATACATATGCATGCGCCTCTTGTCGGTCGGTTGCCACCGACGGGGATATGCGAACGACCATTCATTTACTTCCCAAGGAAAGATCCATGATATATATATATACGCACAAAGTTATCAAAGCGCAAACGAGAAGAAATCAAACGAAACAAAAAACTAATCACCTTCGCCGTCGTCACCTCCGTTGGCCCCCTTTCGAGCGAGAACCCCCACTAAGCAACTGCAAAACACTGCTTCCACCCCGCATTGCTTCGGCCACTTCCCCTATCCGAGCAGCGATTGCACTGCCTACGTCTGCGGTATCTTTGGCAAGGGCGGTGGCCGCTTTGTCCAGGCCATCGCAGTAAGATCGAGTTGAATCCTCCATGGCCCTACCCAAAGTTGAGATGCTGTTGCCGGAATCTTCCTTTCTCGCCTTCCCGTTGGCTGTCCGCCTCGATTTAGCGTAATTGTTCGACACCTCCGCGCAGCTTCCGTCCGATCCTCCCCCCGGTGGTGCATGTGTTCCACCGACCGTAAGGTTCTCCGAAGCCAACGTATTGCCACACCTCATTGACGACCAATTTAGCCGCCACTGCGTACCGTCCCACAAAGCCTTCTCAAAAGAAAGCGGGAGACTTCTCCTTTCGTTCCTCCATAGACAAATCCCAATTGGACGGCTGTCCATATGCTTCACACTTTTCGACGATGAGCTTGGCCGTTTGCAGCATGTTCGACCACTTCTTGCGGCAGTCTTCACCGGTCCTTTGCTTGAAGCCAACGTCCTTCATCCTGTCATTCACCCATACATACCGGTTTTTCCTCTGCTTGAATCGGTGCTGGCTGTTAGCATCCGCCATAAGGGCATCATCCTCACCCATCAAAATCGCAAGCTTCACCCGCTCGTCCAACGTCCATGGGACGTTTGATTTCTTTTGAGCTGGTGGGCGGCCCTTCGCAGGTCGACCGCCGACCGCTTCACCTCCCACACCCCGACCGTGGACATCACCTTGCCCGCCCATCGAACTTGCCACCATGGGAACGACATTTCCTTGCTCTGCGTGTCCGTCTTCGCCGCCTGCTTCGGAGTCGCCCGTGCCTTCATCGTACGGTGAATCCATGCGAGTCTCGGGGGACACGGACCTTGTGCTCGACCGATTCCAAGAGGCATCTGTGTCAACGCCCTCCGGTGGAGATGGAGAACACCGCACGCCGAGCAACCCCCTAGTGCCCTGGCTGCATTCGGGAGACCAATGCCTGCCACCCATGGGCATGGCCAATGTGTGAGCTAATGGCATGCCGAAACCTGCACCTATGGTCATGCCGTGTTCGCATGCCCTCGCTGCGTACAAATCGAACTGCTGCTGGACAGATAGAGGATGATCACGAACGGCGAAACCGCCGTCCACCCGCATATCCTGTGGCTTTGAACCACCACGCGGAACGCCCGCGGGCATGGTCTCCGTAGACTGCCCAACACAACTTCCACCGAAGGGCGTCGGCGAAGAAGCACCACGTGTAGGGTAGTACGGATGATGTATGGCCGATGGGGACTGACACATGGTGACGAATGATTGCATGCTTTGCACTGGCTGAACTGATGGGACCGTGCATGCAGCTGTCCGTCGTGCATGTCATTACCGCCATCGAATCCGACGTCGGCATCACCCGTCCAGTGTCTGCACTCCATCGCCCACCTGCTAGCTTCAACGAGGGGCAAACGGTCAGGAAAGGAGGCACCTTTCGCCACACCCGTGCCGGGGTCGACTACCGACGCCTGGACAGAAGCACAACGACAACGAACATAACGACTGTGGACAACACCAACACCCCTACTATGAAAATGAGGAGGAGAACAACTGCTGCGCCCACATGGGCCACAACGAACAGTGATAACCCTCCTGCACGCCCTACGCCGCACCCGTTCTCCACAATGACAATGACAGGACAATCCGTGACAGAACACCGCCGACACCCCCCAAGAGCCGAATGTGCAGATGGAGCCGTGCCCCGTCTGATAACCACATGCCCTGTATTGATGTGCTGATGCTCGGCGGGAGGACTGCGGACCTCCACTACCGAATTCCACAACGGAGAACCGCCACTGCTGACTGGTAATCGCGTGGAGTGAACGGCAAAGGACGTAGAAGCGGGCGTGCGTGAGACCACCCTTGGAGCAAACGACGGGACAGTCAAAGAAACCACCACGTCAGCATACCCACTTCCACGAAAACAAGCTCGTGCAGCTGCCAAGTCCCGAGCTGAACACAAGAGTCTGCTGCAGCGTTCGAACCGCAGCGAAGGCATCCGAATGCGTCCAATGACAACTCCACATACCACGAACGTGCTACATGGCAGCACGTCGGACTGAAGCCTCACGATCGTGACGAGCAATGTTCTGGAGCAATCGCATGGCAGATCGACGTTCCACCCAGCGTGACTTCGAAGAAGACAACCACGGACCACGAAGGGCAGGAACACGCAATTCCGGACACGTGAACGACAAACAGTGTGATGGACTGTCTGCCTCGTCTCCGCCCCAAGTACTCGTTGCGGAGTTCGAAAAACCCGTTAACGCACCGCCGAAATTTGAAATGCGTGTTCTCGCGATTCACAATGCAGCGGGACCAAAGCAGGGGAAACCACCTCCGGGGACCACGAACGGACACTTTCAATTTCTCATGCGACACGCACGTCATTCGTGCGGTCTCGTCCTGGATCAAACGTATGTCCGCGAAGCCCGTTCACTGCACCACTCCTCGCCGGCCTCCGACGCCACCGGCTGGCGCTTTGCCCTCCCTACCCTGTTGGAGGGCGTTTTCGAAAAGAGCGCCGGCCGCGGGCGGGAACTTTTCCAACCGCCAGCCATGTAGAAACACGACTGGCGGTGTTTTGGAAACGACAGTGGGGTCTGAAATCGACGTCGGCAGACCTCTAAAAGACTTCCTGGCGGCCCAGTGGGGTCCGAAATCGCCCTTCCACGCCAAAATTTTTCCAGCCGACGGCCAGTGGGGTCCAAGCCTAAGGCAGAAAACTGAAAAATAAAACTGAAAAAAAAACAAAAATAGGCAGAAAACCAGAACTCATAAGGTCTGCAGAAAAGGGCCAAAGTAAAAGCCTCCACTTCAGTTTGTTTTTCTGCATAACATATATGTATTCCTGGGACCTTCCCTGGTCCTTGCACGACTGGGCCACCTGGGAAAACACGGTGCCCTGGGTGGCACGGCTGGTAGCCTAGCTCTGAATGCAATTAGGAGATGTCAGACCAACACTACTAACCCTGCTCCTGACCTCCCAGGGGCGGTAGAACTAATGGCGTGTTAACTTATGCAAGGCAAGGTAGACCCTCGTGCAGCACAAAATGAACAGAAGGGTGGAATTCAAAACGCAAAAAGAGTAATCCCCCTGTCCAAGCTGCTCCCCACCAATAGACTGGAGCCATCTGGTAGCCTAGAGTCACAGTTCATTTGACCCCCCTCCCTTTGCTCACCCCTTGGTTGATCTCCCCAACTCCGGTCAGAGTGCTTAGTGATGTAGAGAGACCTCCCTTTGCTCACCCCTTCGGGAGATCAACCGAGGGGTTTGTTGTGTTGAGAAACGCTAGTACCGCTCCCAACACCACCCCCTAGCCAATGCTTAAAAAAAAAAAAAAAAAAAAAAAAAACCTACTCCAGCTGAAGTAGGACAACCTGAAATTAATTTTCCAGCGCGAAAGAAACACTTCCCTTTTCCT
>BFEA01000136.1:98877-111341 GCA_003427395.1 Chara braunii
CAGGCACTGGGACAGGCAAGTGGGACAGGCAAGTGGGACAGGCAAGTGGAACAGGCAAGTGGGACAGGCACTGGTGCCAACAGTTACCTTCTGGAACACTGTAACCACACCGGACAGGCATGCCAATCAGGCAAGCGGGCCAGGTACGGGCGCCAAAAGTTACCTTGTGAAACACTGTAACCACACCGGACAGGCACGCCAGACAGGCTTGCGGGCTGCAGAACTGCACATGTGCAAGGACCCACGCAGTTTCATTCTGAGCTTTCTGCAGTTTGCTGAAAAAGGCTCCGCCACTGTGACGAGCGCCACGGATCTGTTGTGCTCATGTCTGTCCCTGTGAAGTTTACATGATGCAAGCCTTGGGCACTGGCCACGCTTTCAGTTAAAACTTTTGAACTTTATATTGTTAGCTATTTACAACATACCAGTGCTGGTCCCCGGATGGACCGGGGGGCCCTCCTCCGACCGGGAGCCTGCCGGTCGGACCAGGCGGTCCACCGGTCCGGAAGGGCCCTGGTGCAACCCAGCTCATGATGCTGGGGGGGGGGGTACCAGGGAGTTGCGGCCATCCCCGTGATTGCCCAGCCCCCATGAGGCCGCTACCTCCTCCGAAAAAAAAATCGGGGTCTTTTGGACCCCATTTCTTGAAAAGAACGGGCGGAGGATCTCCGCCGCTGATCTTTGCAGATCAGTGGTGGAGAACCGCCGTCCGTTTTGTTGAAGCTGCAGGGTCCAATAGGACCCATTTGTATATTTGGCATCGTGTGGTTCAGCAGACCAGAGACCACATGTATTTGCTGAACGCTGATGCTCATCCATCCCGAGCAGGGAGGAAAGCAGACTGCAATTGACATGGCTTTGCTGAAGTTATATGCTTCCGCGACGTCCCTACGGTCTGGGGAAAGAGTTATGGGTTTGGGTTTCAGCTCGTGCAGTCAGAGTAACAATGCTGTCCGAGGTGCAAGCCCAAGAATGGACCTCGTTCCATTACATGTATCTGGACAGACTGCCAGGCAACGCTCTACCTGTATCTCCACTACATGTATTGGACTAAAGACCCACTGTATGTATAAAAAAAAAAAAAAAAAACAGGAAACGCTCTACCTGCACGAGCTGAGACCTAAACCCATAACTTTTTCGCTGTTGAGCCATCCTCTGGAAGAGCTATAAATTTTGGCAAGGTCATTCTCCCAGCATATTTCGTTCAACCTCTGGGATCGGATATGCAAGCTTCACTACTCGGCCCCTCCACCTGAAAGCTATACCTGGTCATCCCAGTAATGCCCTGCCCCCCAATCTCGCTGGGACCCCCCCCGCAAAAAAAAAATAGCACATTCAAAATTTTATAGCGGATTTCGACAGATCTCGAAAAGCGCAGTTGGAATCCTCCAAGAAAAAAAAAATAAAATAAAATAAAAAATAATAAATGGGCATTTTTTTGCTAAACCAGTTCCCGGTTCACCCCCCCTGGTCCGGTCCGGTCCGGGCCCGTTTGAGCCAGGCAAGCTGAACCGGTCGGTTCCCGGCCCAGCCTTGCAACATACTTCTTTTCAGAATTTTTAATTTTTCTGATTTGTTTCCGTGAATGTGAAACCCGTTTTTTCCCCTTTTTTTCTTAAATAGCCTATACAGGGGACCGCTGCAAGCACAGCTACCTCTCACACTCAAGGAATGGATGTTGCCCCTCGCCCTAATTGGCGGTGGTCAGGGAGTAGGGTGGGGCCACTGGTGGGGGGAGCGACTAACGCAAAGACTGAGCATTTTGCCAATAGCTGCCCCTGCCATCTACGTCCCCCACCCCCATTGAGTAACAGCGGTGTCTAAGGGCAACACTCCCCTGGAGTCTCCCAAACGCAACCTAGGCACACCAGTCAACTGAGATAGTTGGCTTGCTACCCCTAGTCAGTATTGGTAGCCAATAATTGCGTATAGTCACTGGGTCGTTTTTTTTCTCAAAACCACAACTTACGTTTCCCAGCCATTTTGGAGAAACGCGCCGGGGAGGCGCGTAGCACAGGATGTACCAGGGAGCCGTTTGCCTGGAAGTCGTCCAGGCAAATCAGGCCTTAAATGCTACCCATTTGCCTGAATGGATTTCGGGCGAAACGGCACCCTGGTACATTCTGCGCGACGCGCCTCCATGCGCGGCGCATTTCTGCAAAATGGCCAGGAAACGAACCGGTGGTTTAACTTTCAAGCTCAGGCAGCATCGGGTGACGGCATCTAGTGGTGCAGATTCGTCCTTAAATATAGCGCGAATTGTCAATAAACTCAAACCACCCCAGCTATCAGCCGCGGTGCTTCCCCATTAACGCGCCGCAGTGCTTCCCCGTTAACGCGCCGCAGTGCTTCCCCGTTAACGCGCCACGGTGCTTCCCTGTTAATGCGCCGTGGCTTCAGGGCTTCCGGGTACCCAACCACAATGGCTGCAAGCGCCAGCCAAAAAAAAATTGAAACGGTACCCGCGGTGCTTCCCCGTTAACGCGCCGCAGTGCTTCCCCGTCAACGCGCCGCGGTGCTTCCCCGTTAACACACCGCGGTGCTTCCCCGTTAACGCGCCGTGGCTTTAGGGCTTCGGGGTACCCAACCACAATGGCTGCAAGCGCCAGCCAAAAAAAAATTGAAACGGAACCCCGGCGCTTCGACAAAAATTGGTGTGCAGGGGCATTCCAGGCTCGGCATCGATAGCTGGGCCAAGCACTGGTGGTTTAATAAAGCCATCAGAGCTGTGTGGTGTAAATTTCCCATGTGGTGGTAACCGTTCTGTTTGCGCTGCAGAAATGTGGGAAAGTGGGAGAACACGTTGAACTAGCTGCCCCGCCAGGTGCCTTGTCCCACCTACCATGTTGCGTTTTCTCAACGCGGAGCGTTGGATCACGTGTGGCACAGGGCGACGGCCTCGAGCCGTCCAAGCCGGGAAGATCTCGTGGTCAGGCGAAATCCGTTATTCCACAGCTGTGATGGTGAAAGTTCTGGATGTGTGGGGTACGAATTCCTTCAATTTCAGTGAATTAACAAATGCATGATAAAGTTGTTTCCCATTTAGAAAACCACCCTTAGCTGCCCGAGGGTGGCACAAATTCCTCAGCGGAAATGCACACTATTTCGGTTGACAAAGGACTCGGAAAGAAAAAGGCAAAATGTGAAGGTGGTCGTATGCAAGAACAATCATTGTCGAGTCTGGCGTCAGGGCACAGGATGATCATCTCTGACAGTCTGCACGTCGCCTAGTCCCAACAGAGACTCCAGGCCATCTTTTCTACACAACAGCGAGAATGTGGGCTGGTGCATGCCTCGGGTACGTCCTCCGAGTCTCCCAGCTACCAATGACCTGTGTCAGAGGACAGGCTGCGGCGCACTTCTTTGAACACTATGCATTGTGAACTGCCTGTACGTGGTCAATCTACCCGTACCGGTGCATTGGTGTCCGTTAGTGCCCATGTGTGCATCTTCCGTCGAAATGTGGCAAGGACGACCACAATAACTCTGTCCACAACTCCTTGTCGCCTACCCATTTCTCCCGATAGCACCAGAAGGCTTACTGTGTTTCGCACCGGCTAACAGGCACTAAGGGGCTCGCCACACCACTGTTGAAAACAGGGTTTTTTACCAATTCTTCACTGCCACACAGATTATCAAAACTCGTGATGGGAGAAAAAATGGGACAGATGTCAGAAACGAGTTTCCATAGGTGCTATCGAAAAAACAACTTCCAACAGTCCTCTTCCTTCCTATCCACAGCGCATTCAAATTACGCAAGTGGAACTGAGGTTAGGGCAGATATGGGTACAATAACAGTCATGGGTTCGAATCCTGCAGTGCACGGAATGGAGAATGCTTTGAATGACTGAGCTCAGTTACAGGTGGCCGAAAGCCAAGTTACCAAGTAATGAACCACTACCAGTAGTTTCCTCATGGCATAGAAATATATCTTCAACCAGAGAGAGAGAGAGAGAATATGCACCACAGGGAATTGAGAATTCTCGGAGCCCCAGGCAGAGACAACTATCACCACAGCCCTAGGAAACAACAAACAGAACGGGTATCTGGGTTGAGTCTGCGGAAGGAGTCACAAATTTTTAATGAGAGGCACAGATCTCCTATCATCTGTTCATCCTCCTCTATATATGCAGGTGCGGGGGAAGGTGTCTTCCACCTGTCCATCCAACGATCCGGAGCTGCATTAAAGTCCCCCGCCACGATTATAGGGACTCCATCCGGGATCTGTGTTTTCAGGCTCTCGAAAAAAGSTCTCCTCTCCTTCACTCCATTCGGGGCGTAAATGCACAGAATACAGACAATCTCTAGTTCGAGAGCGACCAAGGCTGAGGCCCACCGACCCCCTTCCTGGTCTATTGTCCAATGCACCGGATCAGCCCGAGACTCTGGGGGGGAACCAGATGGCCACTCCGGCACTCCCCGACCTCGGGGAGTGTGCCCTGATCGCCTTATGCGGCCATATTTTCTTGTGGACGAGGTTGTGTTCCGGGGTATCCATCAAATGTGTTTCCTGGATACACACCACGTCTGGCATCAAATGTGTTTCCTGGATACACACCACGTCTGGCCACTTTCTGTCCCCTACCCCCCTGATCAAATCCCACATCGCGTCCTGCTTATCGGGTTTGCAGGATGCCAAGCCATTAACGTTCAGGGAACGCAGGTCCAGGTCCGCTGCCCGCCAGCATTGGTTCCAGATCCGGTCCTTCTCGTACACTGCTTTAACCGGGTCCATTGTTTTAGGTGTCGAGACGGACCCAAGGAAGCTGCTCCCAATCCCACCCTGCTGCTCCTGCCTGCATCCCCCGTCTAAGCATTGTTCCCAGGCATCGCTGCACATCTTGCGCCGTCCAGGTCTCACTGGACCTGATTTTGACTGTTTGCAGATCTAACAGTTGGGGGTGGGTATGCCATCTGAGGCCTGCGTCCTTGTCCGGCTCGTAGCGAATGTATACGTCTCTGAGAGCAATCCTTTTGGGCTCAAGAGACACCGTTGCTATAGCTTGTGCACCTGGGGGGAGATTCTCAGCAATGTGTGTGTGCAGGTGCATCTACAGAAGCCCCGCAGCCGCTTCCGATTTACAGTTCTTCGGTTCTGCCCAACAGGAGGTCATGCCCTGTAGTGTAAGTCCGCCCTGCCTGTCCTTCCCTGCCGGGGTCAGGCCAATTTCCCATTTCCCGTCTCTCCTGCGCACGGGAATCAGTAATATGGCGGTCTGTGACAACTCCCCCATGTCCTGGCCCTGTTCTACTACATGTCTGAGTTTCTTCTTTCGTACTAACTCCAGTGGGATGTCGTCTTCAGGGTCAGGAGGTGCYGGGTCGGGAGGGGGGGCCGGCGGGTTCGAGGTTGAGGGGAGCTCTTTGCTGTGGTTGTCGTCATGTTGTGCCATTTCCACATCCTCCCCGTTCTCGGTGGTGGKTCGGGGTGGATGGAAACGAGAAAAGACCAAAGTGGCAAGTCTATGCCACGCTTCCGTCCACCCCACCCCCGGGTGTAGACCGTGCTCGAGCACTCTTTTGAGGGAGGTACTGGTGTCCAACAGCGGAAACAATTCCAGGTATGTTTGATCCCATAATTCTTCTGTGCGGGGGCCATACTTGGCTTTGAGTTTAGTCATAAGCCAATCTGCAATAACGATGAGCTTCTGTTCCACCGGCATCTGCGGTGGCGGAGCTCCTTCCACCCCAGCAGCAGGCTCTCCTCCGGGGGACAGCCCCTCGGGCGACTCACCGGCGTTTGCCGGGAGTGGGTCCACCTCCATCGGTTCCGGGCCGAAAGCAGCTTGGAAGGGATCGATATCCATCTTCTGAGCCTGGTCCCCTTTATTTCCCGGTTCGTCCCCTGGTACTTCCCCGCTCTTCTCCCCTCCCTCCTCCGTTTTTTCCGTATTCTTTTGCACACCAGCTGGGGATTCAATCTGTTCCGTGTTCATTTTGACCTTCTTCGCCCTGGCCCGCGCGCGCTCTCACAGGACCACGATAGAGGCGCTATATGATCCGCGGTCAGGAAATCCGGAACCGGCAACCACAACGCCACATTGTATGCAGATCGCGAGAACATTTTTCAAAGACCTGTTTACCTCCAGGTGTGCTGGAAGGGAAGAGGCAGCCAGAGAAAGGTAGATCATGGACTTTCTAGCACCATTGGAGAAGTCCTTGACAGACCAGCAGAGGGAGCAACTCGAAAAACCCCTAACTAAGGAAGAGGTCTGGACGACCCTGAAACAGATGGACGACGAGAAAACCCCAGGGGTGGACGGTTTCCCGAAGGAATTCTGGGAGTCGCTCTGGCCGGCTATGGCCCCGGACCTCATGGCCTTTTATCAGAACGTGTGGGAAACAGGGCACATAGGGGAGCTGGTGGGAAAAGGGGTTCTCACCCTGTTGCACAAAAAAGGCGACCGAATGGACGTCAGGAATTATAGACCGATAACTTTGCTCACAGTGGTCTACAAAATGCTCTCCAAAGCCTTGGCAAACCGCCTGATTCCGGTTTTGGAGGACATCATCCATCCGGCGCAAACAGGGTTCATTAAGGGGCGTAGAATTCACGATAATATTCTGCTGGTTAACGAAATCCTTAAGCTAACGAGGCAAGATAAATGTAACGCTGCCGTGATCTTCATTGATTTTGAGAAAGCATACGATCACGTGGACTGGACCTTCTTAGACCGATGTATGCGGTAAATGAACATAGGGCCCACTTTTCGACGTTGGACCGAGATCTTGCACCGCAATGCGACCACGAGCGTCCAAGTGAATGGACTAATGGCACCTGAAATCTCTCTGCAACGTTCGGTTCGCCAAGGGGACCCTCTGGCCCCCTTTCTCTTCATCATTGTAATGGAGGCATTAGCAGCAATTGTGTGTGAGTGTCAGCAAAATAATGGACCTGTAATTCCTGTGACAAGGCCTGTTGTTACCTTACTGAGCCTTTTAGCCAAGGCCTTCGCTACTATCTTCAGGATCCCCTTTTTTGTACAACAATGTGACAATCCCTGTGGTCGGATCCTGGCCTAACCCCTCTACCTGCGAGGCCTTTTCCAAGTATGCCATATATTCGCTCCCTAGGATTGGCCAATATTCAAGCCAGAACTCCCTGGTCAAACCATCTTTTCCTGGAGTCTTGTTGGGTAACGTTGATTTTAGTGCTTTCCACTACTCTTCCTGAATGAGTGGGGCTTCTAGCATCATTGCCTGTGCACAAGGTACTGACCTTTCTAGGTGGGCTAAGAACTTTGATCTGGCTCCTTGCACCTGCTGTTGCGAATGGGCTGACTCCCTAGAAGTATATAAAGTGCTATAGAATTGTTGAGCCACTACAACCATCTCCTCTGACTTTAATAGACCTTCCGATGTTTGAAGTCGTTTTATTGTTGAGCTGCCTTTAGACCGAATTTTCTGAAAGAAGTATTTAGTCATTCTTTCTCCTTCCTCCCACTCCTTGACTCTTGCCCTCATCTGTAGCCCCCTGGTCCTCCAACGCTCCCATGCTCCCGATTCCTCCCTTGTTGCCTGCCATATTCTTTCATACAATCCCCCCCAGAGTCTCGGGCTGGAAACCCTTGTCGCGCCCTGTTCTGACTCCATCTCCTGATCCTGACCCCCCGACATGTGCTGGGTATCGCTTGTGACCTTGATTCCTTTGGATTGAACCCGCTTGGTTCCCTGCTCCCCTTGCTTACTCTATTACGACTCGCTTGACTCTTCTGTCCTAGCCTTCTGTTTGAGTGAGGTGGTCGTGCTGCTCTGCTTAGTTGACCCTCCCTGTCTTTCCCTATAATCCCCGCCTTCAGACCCGTTCTCCTGGTCGTGGTTCTGTGTTTCGTTTTGTGCTTCCTCCCTTGCTTTTGAGTTCTCCAGATATGCTACTTCTACTGTCCTCCCAATCTGATTGAGCTCTTCCATTGTTCTCAATCTTTGCTTATCATCCAACAGCGTGGTTTCGTCAATCATAGGCTTCATCAGATAACCCATGTCCTTATCTTCCATTGGCCCACTTTTGCCTCCATCTGCTATCATAAGGGGGATATATATCAGGTTTTAGTGTCGGTGTCCCTTGGTAGTACCCACACCCACCTGGGGAACTCCAAGTTGTCGTCGAAAATCCATCCCCTGTACTGTGCTGCATTTATGTACCATATCCCCAACTCGTTGTCCGATTCGTCCAACATCGATTGACACAACTGGATTGGTTTACTCCCCGCCCCCGACTGTGGACAGTGCATGCCCATGTGTCCTCTTCCACAACACTTGAAACAGAAGGGATTAGTCTTTGTTGAGACAAAAATCGTGCTCCTGAACTTGGGTGGTGCTCCTGAACTCACCTCCAGACAGGCAACCCTTGAATCATGATTAGGAGCCAGAAAGTCAAGATTGTCGGCAGCCAATCGATGATCGCATTGTTTGGGTATTCCTCAGACAATCTCTTTTGCACAAAACTATGCATACCTTCCGAGAGATTATCAAATTGGACCCATAAATGCTCCTTCATCATTTTCTGCCTGTGTTGAGAAACTTCCACTTGCGGGGGTTTTGGGGGTTTCCATGCCTGAATTGTAACGACTGTTCCCTTGCACTTCAGTGACCCCAAAGATAGGAGATATTGAGCGTATGAGGGGTCTACACATACAATCATCAGAGTGAACTTTCCCCTCTTGTGATATGATACCTCCGGTTCTACCCCCGGAATACTCTCCAATCCTCTCAAACGTTCTATCACCCATCACCTCTTCTCATTCAATGGCAAATCCCTGGTTTTACTTGCAAAATTAAACAGAACTGCGTGTCGCTCGTATAGATCATGCAACGAAGGAATGTCTTGTTCCGGATACTCCCACACATCCACTTCTTCTTCCTTACCATCCTGTCCCTTATGAGTTTCCTTCATAATCTTGATTGGCATAGTTATTTGTTTTCTCAATCAAAAACTCAATCGCCCGCTGTCCTAGAGCCCTGGGTTGACCCGAACCCCCCCCTGAAATTGAGGTGCCTTGGGAGGCAATGTTCTCCCTTGCTTCCCGTGCTGCTTTGGCCGCCATCTTCTTGTCTCCCTCTGTCATTCCCCTTTGAGATGCTTGCACATAAGAGTATGCCATGGATTTATGCGCCATGTTTTCCCTCTCCTATCTTCTCGTTATCCTTTTTCCCTGTTTTCTTTGTTTTGCTGGTAAGATCTCTAACCTTAATGCCTCTCTTCCCGTTCGTGCAAGATTGGCGTTCACCTTGTCCCTCGATGGAATGCACGTGTCATTATCTGGTAAGTTCTCTAATCTTAATCCTTCCCTTTCCGATCACTCTAAATTGGGATTCCCCTCATCCCTCAAAGGAATGCATGTGTCATTACCAGCCCTTCCCGATCTTGCAATATCGAGGTTCCCCTCGCCTGTTGATGGAATGCACGTGTCCTTACCTGGTAAGATCCTAACCTTAATCTTTCCTTTCCCGCTCACGCAAAATTTGGGTTCCCCTCCTCTCCCGATAGAATACACGTGTCATTACCTGGTAAGATTTCCAACCTTAATCCTTCGCACTGATGTATTACCTCCCCGCTCTCAAATTGAGGTTCCCCTCGTCTCTCGATAGAATGCACTTACCATTACCTGGTAAGATTTCCCACCTTAATCCTTTGCACTGATGTATTACCTCCCCGCTCTGACGTGTCCGTCTCTCTGCTTACTTATTCCCCTCTCTGTGCTGACGTGTCCGCCAAGTGCCTCTCTCGTTTCCCTGTCCCCCAATGGATCGTTCGTATCATTACTTTCCCTGTCTTGTGCTAGCTCGACTCCCTTTGCAACGCCCCTTCCCTGATCCTGCTGTCGTTTCACCTCCGGCCCCTCTCTTCTTCGATTTTATCCTACCTACTTGCTTTTTGCCCTTTGCCCTCTGTTGTTGCTACCTCCACCGCTCCACTAGCCTCTCTCGTCTCTCCGACTCTCGATGGCTTACTCGTATCCTTACCTGCACTGTCCCTTGCTATGTTGACTTACTTTTCCACACTCCTTCCCCGGTCCCACTGACGCATTTGTCTCCCCCCGTTGTCCATCTCCGCACTTCACCTCCCCGAACTGTCGTGTCCGCCTTCACGCACAGGCACTGAAGCAAGCACCCCCACGACGAAGCTTAGCGCTCGGATGCAAAACCTCCGCGCGCGGGCGCTGAAGCGATCACCCCCGCTACGAAAATTAGCGCTCGGATGCGCGCTACCCCGGCGGTGCGTCACGGCCCTCCTTGGGACCTCCATTTTGTTTAGTGCTATAGGCGCATTTTTGGCGTATCGTGTTAATTTCATACTTGCGGCGCACTTAACCGGTGCGCCGAGCGCCATGCACTCACGGGTGATGTGTGCGCACGTGCGCACCTCGCGCACTGGCAGTGCCCTGTAGTGCGCCCGAGTGACCCCCATGTCCGCGCACCTGCGGATGTGCCTTACTTTCTTTTTTTTTTTTTTTGCGTGTGTGTGTTTGTGTGTGTGTGTGTGTGTGCGTGTGTGTGTGTGTGTGTGTGTGTGTGTGTGTGTGTGCCCTTGATACACGCGTGTTTGTCTGCTGTGCCACAACATCATTCCCCTGACACTATCGGGCCGAACAAAACGCCTGTATCAACGGACACTATTGATTCTCGACAAAGGGCGTTTTGTTCAGCCCTATAGGCCGTTGCTTTTCCTTTTTTTTTTCTTATTTGTTTTTGTCTTATTTTGGAAACCGTTACAGCCTCGCCCCACTGCTCTACACATGCACAAAAGACTAAAATATGGCGGTGTATCTTTCTATCTTCTAGCGGAAGATTCACTCTCATTTTGCATATTTGGAGAGTGGTGGAGCGAGGGCCATACAACGGTAGCCTGGGGCCTCGCTCCACCACTCTCCAAATGTGCAAAGTGAGAGTGAATCTTCCGCTAGAACATGGAAAGATACACCACCATATTTTTTGTCTTTTGTGCATGAGTAGTGGAGCGAGGCCCTTACATCGCACCCGACTACAGCTGGACTTGCAGCCCTCATCTGGTGGCAGGTTGGACCACTCTCCAATTTGTGCAAAATTAGAATGAATCTTTCGCTAGAACATGGAAAGATACATCGCCACGTTGTTGGTTTTCAACTTGTCACGGACATTCTCTTTCTCTTTTTTTTTTTTTTTTTTTTTTAGCGAAAGCACCAAGGAGACACAACTGTCAGTTCTGTCGTTTTCTATACGTGGAATGAGACAAAAGCAAGGGTTCCACAGATGCGTCCTCATTGCACACTTCCTCTTTCTCTCATGAGTGCGCCATGGACGTCGACGGCGGCGCGACGTCTGCATGCTCAGGAGGCGCTGTGAAAAAGAGAAAAACAAAAAGAAAAAAAACGGCCAACGCTGCGCCCCTCCCAGACCCACATTTTTTCTTTTTCTTCTCATCCGGATTTCCCAAAGGAGAAATGCCGGGCACCGGCCAAAAACATCGCCGCACGACCTCTGCCGGCTACCGCTGGTAGTCCAACTTTCGACCTCTGTCGCGACCGCCCCAGTGACCGGTCGGTCTTATGACAACGACCGCACTAGGCCGTGCTAAACCGCTAAACAGGTCTTCGACATTTCCCGATCGGGAAATCCGCTCTGAGCCAAAAAAACGCAACCGGGAATAACGCAGCCTCCTGGCTGCGAACATGGGAAGATACACTGCCATATTATTTGTCTTTTGTGCATGTGGCAAGTTGTGGACCGAGGCCCTACACTCCAGAAATTGGCTATTCCAGGAGTTACTGTAAAAGGGCAGATCTAGGTAGGCATGGTGGGTCGAGGACTAAGGGGTCAGATTTCAATTGCTTATGGAGTACCTGCAAGAAACGCTATTTTCTATTCTGTATAAGGGATGCTGGAGCCGTTTTCTGGCAGGTGACGCTCCCCAGTAATAGATGGAGCCTCACCGACAGTACTAGAGGTGTCTGGTCCTATCAGCGCCCCTAGTTCTTGATCGGGTTGTTTAAAAAAAAAAAAAAAAAAAGGATTGCCACATATACTCCTGAATTCACCTCCCAAAAGCGAGCTTGAGAGCCGTAGAAAAAAAAAGAAAAAACTGCGCCTGTGACTGCTGCACAGTTCCGAATTCGCAGAAATAACAGTCCACTGCAAGATTGGGCCATGAGCAGTTCGAAACAGCAAGATTGGGCCGTGAACTGCACGTTAGAAGGCCTACCGGTAGGAAAATCGGCAAAAACGGGAGGTGGCCTCGCCTAACAGGTACCGGTAGTGGGCCCTCCCGTTTCTTTCGTTTTTTTTTTCCCTTTAGGTTTCTGGCGGGAATGTGTTCGGGCTGGAAAACGATCCCACTTTGTCAGTACGTGCCCCATTAAAACCCGCCCCATTCTCTCTCTCTCTCTCTCTCTCTCTGCTGTTCGGCACTCATAGTGCGAATGTATCTGGTCCATTGTCTGCGCCAGATACATTCGCACCTTTTTTTTTACATGCTAATCTTTTCTTCT
>BFEA01000136.1:143260-159103 GCA_003427395.1 Chara braunii
TGGAAGAGCCTCGACCACTGCTCCCATAGAGACAACTTCCCTGTACGACAAGAATGAAGATTGAGCGCTGCGCATTGATTGTTTCCCTATGAGGGAAGGATTAACTCAGCCCCATGGACAATCGACTTCTGCCCTACTATATTGAACCACCAATCATCAGTCCCTACAAAGCAAAATTTATGGGGGGATATAGCAGGGCAAAGCAAGTAAGCACATCCTTTTACATGTCTTCATATGGGACGTTGGGCACGATTCCCAGCATGTGCTTCTCCCCACGAATAGATTGGAGCATTTCTTTAAAAAAAAAAAAACATCCCAAGACCCAGTCACAAACCCTAATTGAATATGACCCACAGTAAATAAACTCAAAGCTTATCAAGGGATGAAGAATTCAACAATTTTTTTTCATAATATTCATACGGTCAAGGTTACCAGGCCGAACGTTCGGGGGGGTCTGGGCTGACCACCGAACGTTCGGAGGGGTTTGGGATGACCACCGAACGTTCGGACGTTTGGCGTTCCGTTGGGGGTCGACCCCCGTCAAAAAATATTTCAGGGTCTGAAGTTTTTTATTTTTATTTTTTTTTGAACTCTTTATGATGTGAGGTACATGCGTATAAATTTTGAAGGCATTTCACTAAGCCAAAAAAAAAAAAAAAAATCGCCAACGATAGCGGTGTCAAAACGTGCTCGCTCACTCACTATTTTGTTTTTTTTTTCTTTTCACTTTTGGTTTTCACTTTATTTCGAGGCTTAAACGTTTCATTTTATTTTTTAAAACGAGTTTTGCATCATGTGAAATACGCATCTATAAATGTTCAGGGCATCTGACTGAGCCAAAAATAAATGGAAAATCATCAAAGATGGCGATGTTTAAAACGTGCTTGCGCGCGCATTGATTTTAATTTTCTTAATTATTATTATTATTATTATTATTATTATTATTATTATTATTTGTTTTTTGTATTTTATTTTTATTTTAAATTTGATAAGAAGTTTGGATGTAACGTAAAGGCAAATATGTTGTTTAGTTGATTTTTCTATATATATTTATATAAATCTACAGCAGCCCGAACTTTCGAGTGTTTGGGTTCCGCCGTTCAACCCTGACTGAACGCCGGCTTCTATGCATACAGTTGAATATAATGTATGTATGCTGTATTCGAATACAACTTACATACAATGTACTCAAATTTTAAAATGTTGATTTTTTCAAACTAATCAAATAATAAAACAAAAAAGTCGTTCAACATTGCAATACAAATGACTTTTGTATGAGGATCCTAACGAAAGTCACAACCAAATTTGAAAAAAATAAGAAAACATGAATACAAATATTTTTACAGAAGATTTTTTTTTTCTTTTTTTTTATATAAAAAAAAGTTTAAAAAAATTGAAAAAAAAATGCACGATAGAAAATTGCAAAACAAACAACTTCTGCCTGAGAATCTTGTCCAAATTCCAACAAAATTCAACGAAAAAAAAACAGAGGTACTACAAGCTTGCAAAACGTTGTACCCTAAAACTAATTGCATAAAGTATGTACGTTGTATTCGAAGGTAGCGTATCTCGTATGTTGTTTTTGTCGTGTTCTTGTTTGGGGGTTAAGAAGGTAGTGGGTGAATTAACCCTAGTTGATTTGACCATAACAACCATGATTATAGAAGAACCAATTGAAATCAATATATTTATTTAGATCGTGACTATGTGAGGATCTTGAATACAATTAAAATCACATGTCATTCATTATAGGATTCATTTTATTGTTTACCATAGGAGGAATATCTTAAATTATATTAGCTAATTTTGGTTTTGACATTGCTCTACATGACAATTATTACGTAGTGGCACATTTTTATTATGCACTTTTTATGAAAGTCGTCATGCACCGTGTGCATGTAGCCCTGCAGTAAAAAAATGATTGAGAAATGTACTAGTGATTTAAACTTCGAGGGTATAAGCTATCGGAAGGCTCTGGTACCAACCAATCAGAGAAGCAAACACCAACTTTCATCGCAACTCCGACTCCACCTTGCTTCGCTACTAACTCAACTTACCCATGTTACTCCATCGAGTCATTTAGGTAGCACAAGTGCATTGAACGACTACATCACGACCTAGAGTCACTGTCGTAGGAGAAGGGTTACTTATGTAGTATGTAACAAGTAGAAGCGTCAGAAAAAAATGTGAGAGGAAACCAAATAGGTGGACAAAGATCAACCAAAGAAACAGATAAATGACTTAGAGCCGCAACGATCGGATGATCAATGAAGTCATGAACATTTTAGTAGAATTAACATTTTATAGACCTCGATCCAACCAACTTAGTATATACAATGAATATGAAATGTGGCGAGAATTAATAAGGAGGACGATGTTATCGAGCGCATTGACCCTCAGCCGTCATCCTAACCGCGTTACGAACGAGTGAACATTTCGTGAAAATATATGAAAGTATTAGCCTATATCTCTCTGGCCAAGTGAGTTAAGTATACGTCTTACAAACCTCTATATGTTTTTGAGACACAAGTTATCTCTCTTAAGGAGTTGTCACCATCCTCCGGAGGCATATCCTTGTTGAGCTACGAGGTGCCCTATAGTGACTTTCACATATTGTGCAAGAAGTAGACTAGCCGATCACGTTCCTCTATTACTGCATCATAAGAAAAACATGGGATAGTACGTATGAACTGTTATCCGAATGTGAATTGTCACTAAGGAAATCGATTAAGCCAGATGAAGTTGGACCAACCTTGTGGCTTACATAGTTTTTTCTTGTTCGATACCATTTTTTTTCAACTAAGATAATGCGAGCGGAGTCATGCAACTACCATAACTAGACTCCAACCAATAAAGTTTTAAAATACTTCTAATAATGGAAGACCGACAACCCTTATGAACTCACCTTATGACACCTATTTGTCTAAGACTAGTCACAGTCCTTGTGTTGTCGTGGTACACTCAAGTGTCAAGTGAAAGGTGTTGCTGGATTCTGTTGGAACAAATTTAAAAGGGTTGTTTGCCATAAGAGATCCTTATCCAACAAGTAAATAAGGTTATTGGTTTCCTGTCGTGGACGTTCCAGTTCATGCACGTTGTCACCCGGAAAACAAGACGAGTATGAATTCCTCCTTGTTGCCACATGAGAAAACCCTCACATCCTTTCTTCTCAAACCGACCTCATACCACAACCTTACTAATTCTTTCATTTCCTCCCCTAGCGCCAATCAGATTATGGCGGTATCCCATGATAAGTTCCTTCAATGTTCCATGAGCGAAAAACATCCCTTTTTTCCCCCTATGATCTTTGATCCTAGATAGACAATTTCCCAACCTAGGAAGGGGGGGCGTTACCTCAGTACCAACTAGTGTTCGTGCCAAGAATGAGAGTCCCACCTAGCACTCGCTTGATACCGCTCGCTCGGAACACGATTGATGAGCCAACTGGCAACAACACTTTTAACAACATTATGTCAGGTCCTTAATAAAGAGGAGACAACTCGGTCAACAAGGGTAATGAATCTGACTCAGGGAATCAACTGTCGATCCCTCATGGTCGAGTCCCACTAGCAGTCTAATGGTAAGTGAGCTAACAGAACCCTACAAGGTACCTTGACAATATGGACGCGCTTCAAAGAGCTATTGAGAAAAAAAAAGGTATTGAAATGGACAACCGATTAATGAAATATCACACATGAAGGTGAATAACTCCAGGAATCGAGCGACGGGGTAACTCAGCCTGTGTTACTCGACATACTAGAGAGTTTAGTCAAGAGGGAACCATGGACGTTCATAACCCTCTGTTTGCAGTTATTTTTTGGCTAGGTCAATCAAGAAGGGCTAATAGGGCTAAACGACTAACAAGCACAAGTGGTTTGCTCTCCACAAATATCTTTGTCAATTCGACTGCCTGCAATGCCTACCTCAACTAATTGGACATACAAGGACGTCTACTATTCAGATGAATAACGTCCTATTACCCACATAAATAAGAATATGAGTGTCAAAAACTCAACTCGATAGTAGCAACACACTTGATCCTACTTGAGCGAGTACTCACGAGTTAATTTCACAACAACCCTGACCGCAACCACTGGTGAACAAAAAATTAAATATGATGGTCTTGATAACTCGAACTAACTTTAACAAATGAAGGGGGGTACAAGAGTATTTACGAAACGATTCAAGACTTGCACAAAGTTGACCACTCAATATTTCGAAAGTAATCATGAATTAAACCAACTGCTGCAATAAGCTTCACTATATAAAATTTTTAGAATGTCAAAAAATGATTTGACACCTATAACAAACTTAACTACCAAAAATTGAGCATTCACTACTAAAACTGATTGTCGCAACGAGCTTGACTAAACGATAGTATATTCATAATCACTAAAGCTTGACTACTCAAAATTACGACGTATGTATGATTTGAACTGCCCATTGCAACAAATTTAATTAAACAAGAATATGAGAATAGTCACGAAACAATTTGACACCTACACTAAGCTTCACCCCCCAAACTTACGAAGGTGGTTAAATCAACTGCCACAATGTGCTTAACGGAGTTAGGATTTGAGGATGCCGAAGAAACGATTTAATATTTGCACTCAGCTTGATCACTCGAAATTACAAAGTATTCACTTATCAAATTGATTGATGCAATAAGCTTTAACTATATAAAATTAAAAAATACATTATAAATTGATTTGCCAGTTGCCTTAAGTTTTGCCAAACATAATCATAAAAACATTCATAAGTAAATTTGATAACCACATCGAGCTATAACGAAATCGAAATATAAAGGTGTTTTTACTAGACCCACAAGTAACAAATACACATCATTGAGCTTCATCAACAAGTATGTGCGAGTTCAAAGTGAGTACAAAAACACGAGCTCGTCTGAGCACTCGTGCGGTTATTGAACACAGGTTCATCATTAAGAAACTAAATGCACTAAACAAGCATTCAATCAACACGCGTTTACAACATGAACGGGTTTGCGGCATGTAGAAACAATCATGGGGGAGAGGGGGATGTGGGTTGCATTGGCAAGTGGGGGTTATGGGGGGTCGGGAACGGGTGGGGGTACCATCCCTGTTTTTTAGAAGAAAAAAAAAAAATGGAAAGAAAAACAAAAAGGAAGAGAAAATGAAAAAAACGTTTTAGACCGCATAATACACAGTTAGATTCATTCCAGTCTTGACAACGCTATCTCGAGTGCTCCTCTCTCTCTCTCTCTCTCTCTCTCTCTCTCTCTCTCTCTCTCTCTCTCTCTATGTAATGGATTCAATCGTTTCGATGGATTCGATCTATTCGATCAATTGGATCGGTTGATGAATATCGATTGAGTTATTTGTGTGTGTGTGTGCGGGCGCAAGCACAGTTTACACACACAGACACACACACACACACACACACACACACACACACACACACACTGTGAAACACATACACACAAACATACACACACACACCGTGACACACATACACACAAACATACACACACACGCAACACACACACACACACACACACACACACACACACACACACACACACACACACACACACACACACACTGCAGGGTTGGTGTGAGTAAAGTCAACCACTTTTCTTAGGGTTATCGCTAACTCTGGGCGATGTGGAGAGTCTTTATCTATTAGTCAAATGCATCCTGGGCAGATTGTAGGGGTTCAACCTCGAGATGAGTCAGTGAAAGTCTGACGAAACAGTCTAACACAATTATGTTTTTTTTTTAGTTTATAACGAATATGACAACACACATACACACACACACACATACACACACACACACACACACACACACACACACACACACACACACACACACACACACACACACACATAGTCGGTGTAAGCTCAGCGAAATAGTCTGGCACAATTGTGTTTTTTTTAAAGTGTATATCCAATTTTACAACACACACACACACATACACATACATGCATAAGATTTTGTTATTTTTTTTTTTTTTGAACTTCACGCACCCCCCAATCGTTTCTAACGCGCGCGCCCCTGCAGGTGACGTGTGTTCAATTGTATCTTGCTCCCTGCCATGCAGCGTGTTTGAACGCGTCGAGTGGAGGTCTGATCGGGCCCGCCCAAACGTGAACACGTATTTTGGACGTTCAAATTGTTACATAGGAGCTCGCAGTTCTCTCACAAAAGGCACATCATTCCAAAACCATTAACTGGAACAGAGACGCAATGCAGAAGAAAATACAAATTCACGGTAGTTGCCCAAAGATAAGATACCCCGCATGATGTAAACCTAGCTTAGACAACGGTCCAGAAGTTGTTGAACTCATGATAGTTATGTATAGTTTCCCCAAGGTAAGTTACCTTGCATAACGTATACCTAACTTAGACAAGGGTTCGAGAGTTATTGAACTAACGATAAGTATGCATACGTGTCTACCCAATTCCTTTGTATGAGGATCCACGGTCCCTTTGAACGTTTAAGTTACAGTTGATTGTTGCAATAAGCTTGACTAGACGATAACACAAAATAATCACAAAATGATTTGGCACGTTCACTAAGCTCGACCACTCAAGATTATAAAGCATTTATGATTTGAACTGGTCATGACAACAAAGCTTAACTAAATAAGAATATGGGAATAATCATGAAAGACCCCGAGGTTTGCAGCTGGCACCTCCATGATAATAAGAAAAACGAAGGGGCGAATTGGGTTTCCCTGCCTAATTGACTGTTGGAGTTGGATGGGCAGTTCACCTGTACCCGGGTGGTGGGATTCTTGTGAAAGATTTTCACCCATAGTCTGAAGGATGCCAAAGTTAAGCCACCAGTACCTTTCCCAGCTATCAAGTCTAAGCCTCCCGTTACCGGTATGCCAAGCCTTGTTGAGCCTAGATCTATCGGTAGCGGGATTGACCTCCTTTCAAAAAGCAACAAAAAAGGGATAATTTGCGAAATACCCCCATAAGTTTAGATAGATGCCAAAATGCCCTTGAAAGATGTGGGTAGAGCAGAATGCCCTTTTGGGCCAAACTCTTTGTGTTATGCCCCTGTCAGTCGGGTGTGCAAATTTGCAATCTGGACCTCACTGTTTGGGCACAACCTTTTGCAACTGGGCCTTAGGAAAGTTGCCAAGTGTGGGTATTTTGCAAAGTTGGATGGTACCCGGTAGGGGTATGTCACAAAGATGGGAGGTCCAACTGATGCGAGGGGTATTTCATAATTTTTTTTTTTTGTCAGAGGGGCATTCCGCCCTACCCACATCTTTCAGGGGCATTTGACACATATCTCAACTTATGGGGGTATTTTGCAAATTATCCCAAAAAAACAAAAAACAAGAACTCAATTCTTCGAAAAACAAAAACGAAAAAATAAAAACAACGAAATGAAACAAGAGAGAGAGAGAGAGAGAGAGAGAGAGAGAGAGAGAGAGAGAGAGNNNAGAGAGAGAGAGAGAGAGAGAGAGAGAGAGAGAGAGAGAGAAAATTTGCTAAATGTGAATGAATCCTAGGCTGTTTTTTCGGGCGCCCAGACACCCAACTTATGCCCGGATACACGCCGGGTTGCCCGGCCGGGCATGACCCCCAAGCAGGGTTCCAGGCAGCTGTGGAGAGGAAACCGTGACTGCTCCGGTGTGATTAGGGGGGTGGTGTGGCTAACTGTGACTCGACCAAAGTCCTAAGGAGGGTTGGGCTTCCTGGATCTCGTTATACAAGTTGACGGGTTATCAATCTAGTCCATCAGATGACGTTTATTCACCCTGCACCTTCCGTGAAAGGAGTTGGCGATGGAATAGATCACAAGCCTAACACCCAATGCTCCATCTCAGACAGACCCAATAATCTGGTTGGAGGATAGGTGTTGGACCATCCCATGAAAAACAACTAAAGGGGACAACTCGAACGGGTAGGCCACCAGACTTGACATGCAACATGACCCCTTTTAGCCTTCCCTATGATGGAAGCTTCCCCTCCCCTATTGAAAACCCCCGAACAGTTGGGAGGAAGTGTATCCGCAACCATTGTTCAAGAACAGGTGAATAACAGATGAAAAAAACTGCATTATCTGCAGCTTTGAACCCCCTTGGAAAGGGTGGGTGAAAAAAACGGGGTACTAACGGTAGGGGATATTTGGGACCGGTCGAAATGGGATAGGAAAATAGAGCATTACCTTAGACCGGTGCTCAAACATTGCCACAAATCCAAGAGGCCCTGGACACATTAATATATTGCATCCCGCTTCAATGACACCAGATTCTAAGGAAAGGACTGTCTCTTGAACAAAGTGAATCGGTGGGGATCGTAGCGGTATGGAATAGGGTTGGAAACACGGTGGAAAGGTTTCCGAGTGACAGGGTCTTTCTGGCGCTGTTCCTGCTTCACCATTCCAATATTACTCTCGTCCGGCCTGATCCCGAGGAAATAACTTGGATGAATGACACAAACCTTCTTCAGATCAAGCTTATCCACATGGGCGACCAATGGATAGCCTTCCATCCCACTATGTCGTTACCACATCTGGCGCTGGATCCGGCGGACTGGGTGTGGACAACCCGCCTGAGGCAAGGTATGACCCACACGAAGTCACTATACTCCCTACCTGTCAAAGACACATACATGTTGTTGCGTAAGAAGACTGACATCAGGACAACGGTGCTAAATCGTTAGATGAGACATACTGAACGTGGACACCATCACAGTTTCGCTGACGCCGGTCTGCTTGTTTTTCGAGGCAAAGAACAAGCCAACAAAAGTCATCTTGCTCCAATGGCAGATCGAACATAGGTGTCTGCCCAATTATGTCAGACTCTTGGGCTGAAGAAGAGGAACAAGTTGTATCAGCGTCCTGTTCTTGGTCGTCACCAAGAGTGGGGTCATCTGCATAGGCCTCCTCTTCAACCTTCAGCAGGTCAAACGCATTGAGGCAGCTGCTGCCTCATAATTGTCTACCGCTTGTGGGATTCTCCCCCCTGTTGTAGAGACGAGGTCCTGTGCCTCAAGGTTGGCTACATCTTGCATGAGGGAGATCCAATCTATATATCCAAAGATGTTTTTGCATAGGCGATTAATGTAAATAGTGGGGACCATTCTTTTCACCACATCCAAGCATGACTGGTCAGTCATGTCCAATCGAGGGGTAGCAAACATCCTGCTGAGATAGGATTGGAGGCTATGCATGAAGTTCGTCCACTTGCTGCACTTGACATTGTCAAGTTTGTTCCTTACTCTCTTAGCAGCATATGGGTCCTTGTACTGTTTGATAAAATTTCTTCGAGTGTAGCAACCGGCGTGGCTTTAAGCAGTGTGTCAAATTTATCTTTATGTACCCATCCCACACAACTCGGAGCTCCAAGATCAAGGGCTGGAGTACTAGCTGTTTCCCATCACCTCGAAGTAGGCTCGCATGGAGTTGATCCAAGTGTGTCAAATTTATCTTTATGTACCCATACCACACAGCTCGGAGATCCAAGATCATGTCTCTTATACACATCTAGATGTGTATAAGAGACGTGTCAAATTTATCTTTATGTACCCATACCACACAGCTCGGAGATCCAAGATCAAGGGCTGGAGTACTAGCTGTTTCCCATCACCTCGAAGTAGGCTCGCATGGAGTTGATCCATAACTCAACGTCGTCCTTGTTGTCATACTTGGGCGGTATTTGCACCTCCTTCTTGTCCACATAAGGACTGCTGTAGCTGGGACCGACAACCGCTGTGTCCAAACTCGAGGCTGCAGCAGTTGCAGAGCTACCTGCATTGTCACTTGCTGTAGTGACAACAAAGTTTGCACCTACTGCACGTCCCGATTGAACCACACTCGGAGAAGAAGAAGTAGAGACATGGAGAGGGGCAAGAGTTGTTGCATTTGCAGCAGCGGGAGTAGGAATCAAAGATGGAGGAACGGTTGCTTGGTCCTTTAGCCGTTCCGCGACCTCAGCTGACACACAAGTCACGACACTGACATGTCATATCAATCAGCTCATCTCAAATTTTCTGCATTTTTGCATAAATTCGGACGACATAACTGGTGTAATCCTCAAGTGCCCAGACTCGGACAACAACTGCAAACAAGGACTGTATCTTGTCCATGTATCTTGTCCACACATTGTTCTTTGCTCAGTGCGGCGACGATCTCTAATATCGACACATGTTCATCCAGTCGGGTGTTCTGCCTCTCCTCCTCTGTTTCCTGTTCCTGTTTCAAAGCACTTTCTTAAAGGGGCCGAAAATGCGGTTTTTCCGATGGGCCTGCTGGGCCATATTTGGACCGTTACTGTAGACAGTTGGGTTAGATAGACGCCAACCGACAAAAAAATCAATAAGACTCTCAAGGGGTACACTCTCCCTCTCGCTTGGACAAACTCTCATCTTTCCAGTTTGTGTCCACTCAAGTCTGTCACTTTCCCTTTTTGCCTTTTCTCTCTCTCTCTCTCTCTCTCTCTCTCTCTCTCTCTCTCTCTCTCTCTCTCTCTCTCTCTCTCTCTCTNCTCTCTCTCTCTCTCTCTCTCTCTCTCTCTCTCTCTCTCTCTCTCTCTCTCTCTCTCTCTCTCTCTCTCTCTCTCTCTCTCTCTCTCTCCTTTTGTCTATGAGTCTTCATGGGCATCGAAAATAAACTCAGTGATAGAAACAGATCGAATGCACAAAGAAAGAGAAAGTAGAACTCCTAGTCGGAGCGACATTACATTCGGACTAGAGAGCAGTCGACAAAAATAAATAAATAAAAATTCAGATGAGAGTTTTGATCCAACGTCTCCGCCTGATCAGACCGAGTACGAGATCTCCTCGATCCCAATATGATGAGTTTTGTGAACGTACAATGAAGAATTGAGTGGTGTATTAGGTGCGATTCAAACCACGGATTGTGCGTTAAAAGCACGCAAAAAGTCTCAGTCGAGATCCCCTCGGCAACGAGTGCTCAAACAAAAGAGCAAAACTCGTCCTCCCAGACAGAAAGAGAATGATCTAACGTCAAACAGATTTGGGCCTAAGGGGCCCTTCTTGCTTCGCCCGATCCCACTGGGTACCCTGAGGGGCCCAAGTCCCAACCAAGAGGAGTCCCGCGTGGACCTACTTTCTGCCTCTACCTAACTACAGTTGTTCATAGATAAAAAGACAAAGCACTATAGAAAAATATGGCGCTCGTACTTCATCTCTCTATCCATCATGTGAGAAAGCAGTTCACATACTCGAACACACAATCAAGACCACAGAGGAGTTGGAAAAGAAACCCACGAGTTACCCCAACAGGACAATCAATACCCTGAGCACATAGGTGCACGACACTTACCTGAGTGACCTGAGCTTCGAGATGAAGTAGAACTCCCGTCTCATATGGTCCTCCTAACCCCTTTAATGCTACCCCTACACTAGTGTCCTATCTACTAGGAGGGTCTGACTCCAACACCAAAGTGCAACGCTGGATCCCTGCCGATGCTGAAGATCAAAGTAGCAACTTGCAATCCGTAGAAGCTCACCTACTTGAGGGAGGCCCTAAAGTCGAAGTGTCTCCCTTAGGTCAGAACGACGCTGACTGGTGCTGGGGTGTTGCCCTGTGACCCACTGATGCAGGAGCGTGAGGCCTGGTAGAGAGATCTGGGGATGCTTTGGGGTGGGCATCCCACGAGACAACTAAGGGTTGCTGCTGGGACGACGCTGGTTGGAGCTGGGGTGAGTTGTGTTGCCCGGTAACCCAACAGGATGTGGGGTTGTGAGACCTGGAAGAGCTCAGCAGGGAGTAGGACGGTGTTGGAGTGCTTTGGAAGGGTTTGTCAGGGATTTCAAGGGTTTTTGAGCAATTGTAGGACCTCTGAGGTCTATTCCCATGAAAAAAAAAGGTCATATTCCAGGTGTGAGTGCCTCTCACTATCGCCTCTCCCAAATTGTCGCACAAAGTCTTCTCGAAGTGTCTTGCCACCCCAAACTTACTCTCAAGCAACCTGGTCAGGTCCAGTGTCGACCCAACACGACCTAACCAGGTGGGGGCAGCTTCCCGTGACCACGCTGCCCCACTTCCCTCAACTTTCAGCCCTAACCCTAAGTGGTAGCCCTCCCACTTTGGTTAGGGTTGGAGTGGCAAAGTCAACTCTTGCCAGCAAGTAGAATCCGCCTTACGATCCTGGCCAATTTCGAACTAACAAATTCACGACAAAGCACTATGTCGTCTAATTGCAAAAATAAATGAATCAACTTGAGACGAGAGAGAGGGAAAGAAGAATAAGAAGATGTACATCAACAAAGACCAATGATAATTCCCTTTTCTCCTACTCCTTTTCTCCTCCCCTCTATATCGAAACAATAAATAATAATAATAGTGATGGATGGCCGAACCAAAATCAATGTCTGAATCCCTCTTCCACTGCAGGCACAACATGAGGTCCACCATAACCATGGCCGCCCTCCTCCTTCCTCTTCACGAAGGCCGAGGCTATGGCGGACTACTAGGGCCTTGCCCTGATGTGCAAAAGACAACTCAAAGCAGCACTGGCTGCTCCTACTCAGGCCGCCATGCCTGGCTCTACATTAAAGCTTCTTGTTACCGCTCTACCCCAACAAGGGTCTTCTGGATGCAGCACCCACCAACGTGATGAAGATGGCGTCCACCATAGCCAGGTAAGTGCCCCTGGCGCTCCCCTCTCCTAGTCCCTTCTTCCTCATCCTCCAGGCTGAGCCCAAACTCCTCCACCATAGCCAAGGTGGGGAGCTGGGCACTCTTCCTCTTCCCCAGTGCTCCAACCAGCGCTCCAGCAGCATGACTCCAAACTTGCACACAGCAAATGAGAAGGAACACTTCGCTCCTAGAGATATAGCGGCCAACTTGCCTCTTGGACAGTGATTTCCAGGCCACACGGCCTCCAAGCAACGGGTACCTACTCCTTTTCGGAGGGAAACATCATTGCAGACTTTGATATCCCCCGTACAGGCCCTAGACTCAGGCTACTTGGACTGGTACCCCCCTAGACTAAGCCTATAACTACTGGGCCTCTAAAAATGCCAACTTTTGTCTTTTTCTGTTGGGCCTCGAGTAGAACCCGACACACCTACCTCTACTTGGTGTGGTACCGGCCTACGTGCTACTGGAGTGTTTTTCCCCGCTGCTGTAAGTGTCGCATGCGTATTCCGACCACTTGAGTGTTTTCCCCGCATCGGCCCCTAGAGGAACAAATTAGCGTGCTGGGGGTGACACTCTCAACACAAGGGCCGCCAAAAAATAATGATGAATGGATAACCAGCACAGCGCTGGAAAAAATGAAAAAATGGAAAAACAAAAACACATCCATCTTCGGGAGGGCTTCGATCATCAACAATGAAGTGTTGGCAGCAATCTGGTATAAGTCAGCCCTCTGGCACCTCAGCAAAAAAGGAACTAAAGACCTCAAAAAACAACTTGCGGCCTTCCTCTGGAGGGGGGACCCAGACCTACAACACGTGATAAGCCGAGTGGCTTGGGATACGTTGACCCAGCCTAAAACAAAGGGCGGGATGGGTTTGTTGGATCCCTCACTGCAGGTAACAGCCTTGGCAATCCAATGGATCAAAACTTTTCAAAAGACTACTCCGGGGCAAAGCCCTCCGCTGGGAGAATCTGGCCAAGGAACAGGTCCGTAGGCTGACCCCAAAAACTACACCGTGGGTAGATCCGCTGACCTGGATTGAGGACCGTTACTGGTCAATCCCCAAAGCAAACTCACACTCGAAAGAGAAAGGGGATAGAGGAGCAGTAAGGCTAACAAAGGATAAATTCTGGGTTAACCTAATCAAGGATTGGAGAAGGCTACCGCTTCCGGACAACCCTTCCCCAAGAACGAACGGAAGAAGTCCTACGACAGCCCTTGTTCGGGAATAGAGATATTACCGATCGACAAGGCCGAGTTTTTAACAGCTCGGACCCCCAATGGTCCGCGTGGGTCAGAAACGGGGTCCGCCGAGTAGGGGATATATGAGACAAAGATACCAAGGATTGGAAAACCACCCAACAATTGAGGCCTCATCTGCGACATGCCCACAATTTAGCAAATAGGCTGAAGCAATTAATTTTCTCTATTCCTTTAGCCTGGGTGGTGATCCCTAGAAAAGGACAAAGCTTGCAGGAGTAGGACTGGGTGGCAGTCACAATGGAGGACTCACCCCTTGGAATAGGGTGCGTCGTGGAGGCGAGAAAACTTGTTTGAAAGAAAGGAGGACGACACTCTGTTCAGATACCACCCAGACTCAGTTCAATGGCATGAGAATGTCAACCTATACCGTATACGTGAGACAACAAACACACAAGGGAGGAAGAACAGAATGGCAAGTCTATCGCCCAGAAGTCCCCCTATCCACTTTGGCCCTAGACCCGCTTGAATGGCCATGGGTGAGAAGTCAGACAGGGCAAAAGATACAACTTTCTGGCCTGATGCTAAAAAACGCTTACAAGATGATTAGACCCAGAGTGGATGCGAGGACAGTGGTGAAGGAAAGGTGGAAGAGGCACTTAAACCTAGGAGACAATCAGATAAAAGAGATTAAATGGTTCAAACTTCAAAGGAACAAAGGAAAGACCGACCAAATTCGCCGCCCTGCAATGGCAGATAGTTTATAGATGCCTTCCCACCAACAACTGGATAATTGACAGAACCAATCTGGAACAGAAAGAGGAGGCCCTCCCATGGTGTAAGTTCCGCCTGGCGGGATTTTCGAGCTGCAAAATTTGTGAAACAATTGAACACATCTTTTGGGCGGTTCTAATGTGGCGCTGGTGGGACCGCATCTGGTCTCAACTCGAAACTGGGGAGGAATGGCCATGGAAATGGGAATCGATTCTACTAGGAGAATGGGGTAGGCCACTTGCCTCCAACTACGCCACAAACCTATTTGCTATCGCCAGGAAAGCCGTGGTATGGATGCTGTGGACAAGAAGATGTATGGGTCAGGATGGGAGAAGGGGAAGCAGGAGAGACAGTCAAACACTTTATAGAAACAGAAATAAGGGTGCAATGGAATAATGCGCAGGAAAAGATAACTCATTTAACACAGAAGGCAGATATTACAAGAGTAATCAGCAAATTCTGTGCAGATTGGCTGGGAGGGGAAAAGGAAGGCAGGTTGGCACACATCGCTTGCCACGGGGATAGAGGGGATGAAAGGGATGACAACGGGTTCTCCAAAAACAACAAGCTTCAGTTCCACAAATGGATGCAAATCAATCCGGAAATCCCAATGAGGAATCCAGCGGATTTTCCTGATATGTTCCCCCCTGCAGCCACATCAATAGTAGAATTGCAGTGGTATGGGCAGGAGTAAGAAGCTCAGAGAGCAGCGGTCATCATCAGTCCCTGCATCTTCAACAGCAAACTTTCGCCAACACAGCCCTTCTATAGCACCCAAATTTCAGGATCAGTAAACACCGGATGCTGGGGCTATATCAATGTCTCAAATATCTCACAATCTCTGGGACTTTCGGGTCATTTTATAAGCAATGGTATAGGACGCAGGACCCCGTTCCCAGCAAAATAACTTGTCTGTTTTACTCAGTGTTTTCAGCCAAGAGGGAGGGAGAACTAGTTCTTCAATAGGAGACATCTGGCGCCTGGAAACAGGGCCAAGAGGCTCTTTCCCTCTTATTAAAGACCTGTACAGTCAATCCTCTGGATGCCAGAGTAATCAATGCTGGCAGGTTCTCAGTCAACTTCTCTGTCACTGTCTGTATTCATTCTGTATTCCGTATTCTGTATATGGGACGCTGGACCCGTTTTCCAGCAGGTGATGCTCCCCACCAATAGATGGAGCCTCTCCCTGGGTGCTAGTGGTACCTGATTTCAAATCAGCATCACTAGCACTACAGGCCTTTTCAAAAAAAAAAAAA
>BFEA01000136.1:177140-187195 GCA_003427395.1 Chara braunii
AGAGAGAGAGAGAGAGAGAGAGAGAGAGAGAGAGAGAGAGAGAGAGAGAGAGAGAGAGAGAGAGAGAGAGAGAGAGAGAGAGAGTTTTCCATCAAGAGGATGAGCAACGCACCGGCGAACTGGCAAGCCTCCAACCCCGGGGCTAGCCTCGCGCTGCTGCCCGGCTATGGAGGATGCCCGACAGAGGACTTCGGTGAAGACGGTCGAGGCGTGAAGATGGTCGAGGGTCTTCGACTCTTCGATGACGACGGCGGCGGGAGGACGAGGTGGAGGACACGAGTGAAGTGTCTAGTGGCCTGGGCGGGAGATCACCTCACCCAGCGTTCGAATTCGAACGTTGGGACAAAAAAAAATTACGGGCCTTGGTGCAGCCCGAAAAAAAATTGTTGCAGGCTGGGTTTCATTTTTACGACAACCCCCCCTTTCACTTGCACCCCGCCCCCTGATTTTTTTTTTTTTTGTCTACCCTTAATTTAGGCCATGCGGCGCACGTCGTGCGTGTGCTGCTTGCGCGCTGCGCGATGCAGGTCATCGCCCTTCTTGGCACGAACAAAACCGGTGCACCGAATGGCGAGGAGCTTGGTCTAATCCCGAACCATCCTTCTCAATCAACTCATCCAATTGCTTTCGCAATTCATCGAGCTATTTTGGAGACATCCTATAGATGGGGCCCTTGGGGATCTGGTTATCGGGTTCAAACTCTATCCGGTGCTTGATTTCTCTCTCAACTACTCTACTCGGGGCCTCTCCCATATCTGTGAACTCAACAAGCAATTTCTGCACATTGGGGGGTATTGGCTCTTCCTCCTTCTTTTCTGCACTCACAGGGCGCACTTACGCAACAAATACTTGGTCGAGCAGGTCATTCTTGACCACATGCCGGCGAACGCGGGGGCACTCATGCAGCAAAGGGACAAACTATTTTCTACGCCGGATACATGGAACAAATGCACTTTTTTCTTCCAACCTAGGAGACTAGGCAAACAACACTCATGCTCACCCGATTTTATGTCTGCATCCGCGGTCTCGCCCCAATCAGTCCCTAAGATCATGTCAAAAGGGAGACTATCCTCCACTAAGAGTGTCAGGGAGTGCAGAACATGTTCTACCTTACCCCCTGCCTCCAACTGGAAGTATGCCCGAACCCCTTCAACATAACTATCTACTATCATCTCCCTGTTATCAACTGACTTACTCACAACGGGCTGGTCTAATTTTCGAACCTTCAGCCCTAGGCGCATCTTTTACAACCCCTTCTTGCTAATGTAACTGCGTGTTGACCCTCTATCTATTAACGCGCCCACTCTTACTCTACTGACCTCTACGTCTGCAATTAGCAACTGCCCTTTTTTTTCTTCATTTTGACCCGTGTGTGGCGACGAGTGATCAGTTCATCACCTATGCTTGCAAGGGAACCACCTAGAGAGGTTCTAACACAAGCAATCTCCAGGCAGCTGACTAGGTGGGGGCCTTCTATCGTCTCAGTCTCTGCCATTGGGACGTCTGGATGGGAGGATGACAGTCTACTTGCATCCAGAGTCCCTGTAGAGGCAACTGCTATCTCTACTGGTTGTTCCCTTTTGGGTACCGATACTCGGTAAAGAAGGGAACAATGTGGTCGGGATCAACTCATTTGAAACACTGGCCGGCCGCCTTACGCTCATCACACGTCTTCTCATCAATCCCCATCTGTTCCCAAGGTTTGCCTACAACGATCTCGGGATGGGGTGGATATGACCGCCAGTTGTTGTTTCCTCTACCTCTACCCCCTGTGGAGTAGAAACCTCTTCCACCTTGCGAGGGACCATTACCCCTATCTCCCGCATAGTAGCTACCTTCGCCACTACCCATCTGGGCAGTGGGTCCTCTTCCTCCACCTCGGCGGCGGCCTCCACTTCCTCTACCACGGCCTCGTCCTCCCTGTCGCCCTCTCCCGTGGGCGGCGACAGCCGCATAGTCCCCTCCCTGGGCTAAGTGACTTTTGCTATCTTCATCTAATCCATAATCTATTTGGTTGTAGGTTAGTGACTCAACACCTCCTTCCTCAAAGGTGACGAGAAGTTATCTTTCCCTACTATATTATCGGAGATCGTCCGGTCTCTCCACTTCTTTCCAAACTGCAAGTCCTTTCAATAATAACAATATTGTGCCTCCTGCAGGAAGCCAGCATGATCCACTGTGATCTTGTTGAACTTCTCGTAGGTCATTTCCTCTTCCTTCGTGCGGGGATATAACTGAGTTTTTAGGGGATCTAGGAGCACCCTAGCGAAGTTGTTCATAATTTGCGCAAGTGTCAGCCCGTGGTCCGGACATTGCAGTAACTCGTCCATGGTGGCCTTGAGTGCTGACACACTCTTCAACTTGCGGTCAGTAATGTTGAGGATCATGGACTCAGTCCTACGGGCTAGGTTTTTGTCCTCAAACCTTTCTCTCAAGGCCTTGAAAAAATCTTTTATGCGCATCTTTTGCAAATACTGAACCATGGACGTACAACCGGCTTCTTTCATTAGTCTAAGAGAGATGGCGGAACTGATTGCATCACCTGGCAGACACGAACTCGCCATCAGCACACTGACCCAATATGGTATTTTTGTGCATACACGTAGGTGTCCATAGCTGCTTCCCAGTGGAAAATACTTTCTTCCTTTTTCCCTATATATATCCAGGGTATCTTCACCTTCATCTTCTGCCTGGACTGCTCTGTTTCATTGTCCTTCTCCTTTTTAGCACCCTTTCCTTTTCTGTCTCCATCATCACCATCGTCACCTCCATCCCCTCCACCACCACTAAGCTTCAACTTTCTTATTACGGCAAGGTCGGATAACTTTTTGACGAGGACCTCATCCAACTGTTTTGTGTACCCAAGGATACAATCATCTATCTGGTGGGAATCTGCACGCAGGAAGTTATTCCAAATTCCCTCAAACTCTCCCTGATGGAACTCTAGTTTACTGACGGATCGATGGAGCGCAGCGAGTTCCTCATTAGTATGGAGGAGGGTGTCAGTGAGGAGGGCTAATCGTTCGTATGTGAAAGCTTGCTTACCTTTTTTCTCCTTCAACAGTGCTTGCAACCTCTCCCCCTCCTTCATTCTTTTTTTTTCATTATATTCTCGCCTTCTCATAGCCACCAGATTATTATTAAGCTCCCTTCTCTTCTCCTTGAGCAACAAGTTTTTCTCTTCCTGGTCTGCTACTGATGCCAGCTTATTCACAAAAGCATCTTTCTCCTCCTCACTTTCTTCTGGCATCTCCGTCTGATACCCGAACTGTCCCATCCAGTCCATCGCCTCCATCTGCAACAGTCGGATTGTCCCAGCATGGCTGCTTTCAGCCTTCTCTTCTGTCTGTTGAGGTCTCCTTCTTTCCAACCTTTCACATTCTTTTCCCTCTTCTTCTTCTTCTTCTTTCAACTCCTCTAGCAACTTCTTCTCCTTCTCTTTCATCTCCCTCTCCATATTTTCTTTTTCTTCTAATAACTTCTTCTTCACTTCCTCCTCCTTCTTCTTTTTCTTTTCCTCCTTCTCTTTCTTCTTTTCTGCCAGGCGGCGGTCTATCGCTGCCTGTTCTTCAGCTGTATGTGTATGTGTTGACTTCCCAAACCTTAGCACCGCATGCGAGAAGAGGGTTCGCCGGAAACCACGAGGAAAGATAAAGCGAAGAAGGGGTCCCCATAGCATGGACAGGGACATAAGTGCAAACATGGGATAGTCATCCATGGTAATCAAAGGCACAGGTAAGTACCCTCCACCTCCTTACTGCTTAGACCTAGCCCCTACCACTAATTACTAACTCTTGAGTGAGTCTGACTTTTGCTGATTGCCGAATACCCTTCCCACAGTGTCTACTTCCTTCTTCTTTCAAAAGCTATATATATATATACTTTCCTTTTTTTTTTTTTTTTTGAGGAGCGGACTGGTTGCTAGACTCAAGGCAAATCGAATATGTCACACGACTTGGACCAGCCCAGCAGCAGCGAAACCAGGATGAGGGAGGTACCAATCACCAAGACAGCTCAACAAGCAATACATGTTCAGGGGGGGATGCACTTCACTTCAGTGAACGTTCTGTTGATGAAGCTCCATGATCGCTCCAACACCCCAACGCAGCAGCAGGTACATAATCACCACTCAACAAGCCACTTCTTCTTCAGCCTACCCTCCCCCCTTCGTTAGACTTCTCCCCACTCACTTCTCTCTCTCGCCGGCCTTAATCATTGCCAACGATATGCAGTGGATGCAGCGAGCTTCTGCGCTGATACCAGTTTGCAATGAACCTCTCAGTTCACCACCAATGAGTGCACACACACCATGCACGAATGAGTTCACACAAAGTTCACACTGGAGGCCAGAGAAACGAAGACCAGGTAAGCGCAACTTTAGAGTTCCAACAAATTATCATACAAGCAATTAAGAGTTCCACTTTCGGTCCAACTCCCATCTTTTAGCTTCCATGAAATCCCAGTTGACTTGGTCAAAATCAAAGAAGCCCGATTTCCTGCTCAGTCCGACAAGGGGATCCATTGGCCCCATCAATCTTTTTGTTTGTAATGGAAGCTATTGCATCATTCCTACGCAAGGACCCATCAATCCACAGACTCTCTAGCACCAACATAGGCTCAGCTCACCAAATAGATTTCCCCACAACTATCATGTTTGCGGACGACCTAACTGTCTTAATTAGAGCTACCGACTCGTCGTTCAGGACTTTGGCTAAAGCAATGGAAGCTTTCTGATTGGGCTCGGAAATGAAGATCAATTGGGGGAAGACAATAGGATGGTGGCTATCAGATGAGGACCCCCTGCTCTTACAAGGAGAGGAAGCGGCCATGGCTTGGGAGACGCCAGACACCCCCACCCGGTACCTTGGTATACTCATGACAAGAGAAGGTCTAGCGCCCCAAATGGGCCAGAACATGCTGACCAAACAAATCAATAAATTAGGAAGGTGGGGCAATGTCTTCACGTCCCTCATCGGACGAGCCCTGGTCCTTAACACTTCGGTCTTCTCAATGATGTGGTACATAGCTTCCATCTGAACAGTCCCGGATAACTCTATCAAAGAATTGAACCGAAAAGTCAGGCTCTATCTATGGTCAGGAGACCCCAACAAAGGGAACAATATATCTAAAGTTGCATGGCACTATGTCACGAGGAGCCCGCTAAAGGGAGGTCTAGGGATTATAGACCCTGAAACAAAAACAAAAGCCCTGCAGATTAAGTGGATCATTAAACTTCTGATGAACCCAGACAACGCATGGCATAAATTAGCCCTGGACAGCATCAGATCACTAGCCCCGGTGCCCTCACCAGAGGATATGTCAGGATTGTTCTGGGTAATGAATAAAGACTGGATCATAGCCACGGGCAGAAGGAATCGAACGAGGGACGCCAGACTAGAGGGCTATAGGCCTGCTACTCCATACTGGACGGCGCTGCTTCGAATCTGGAGAAAAATAATCCCTAACAAGTCCAATAGACCTAGATCTAAGGATGAAGTACTAAGGCAACTGCTCTTCGGGAACCAATGGGTGGCGAATGAGGGTGACAACCCCCTTTTCTTAGAACACAAATGGCTCTCCTGGGTCAAAAGCGGCATTTGGAAAATCGCTCACATATGGAATGAGGACAGGAAAGAGTGGAAGACAGAACAGGAAATTCGTTCCCAACTGAAAGGATGCCACAGACGAGGACCCAATCTCCACTACATTGTCAGCCTTATTCCACAAGAATGGAAATATATCTTGATGGAAGCCGCTCCATGGAAACAAGGAGAATGGGGACTTAAGATTCAAGAAATGATCCCCTCCAGAGCCTTCCAATTCTCCCACATGCAACAAGACTGACACACCAAGGCCACCTTCCTCTCCTTTCCAATCTCCACGACTGCTACCAGTATGCCGGCCATCCTGAACAGCGATGTTGAGTCGGTAGTTTTGGACTCCTTCCTACTTAGGAAGATAAGGGTCCTTGGCTCTTGGCCCAAGTCAATCTTTAGACCTGACACAACAATCCACAACTTGGAGTTTGACCCAGCTGAATGGGCATGGATGCCGGACAAGACTAGAACATCAAATCCAAAATCCCAATTCATGAGTATACAGTTAAACTAGGATACAGACTGTCACTGAAAACCAAAGACCCCGACCCTATCATTAAAAAAAAGATGGCACAATCTACTGGGCCAAGAGGCAGACAAACTCACGCAGATCCAATGGAAGAAGTTCAAGCTTATCAGGCCAATTAAAATCAGAAGCTTACAATGGCTAATCGCCTACCCGACATTACCAGTGAACCAATGGCTACACACGAGGCGTAAGAGTTCAGATCCCAACAGCTTGAATTTGTGCATGGTCTGTAATGAAGGGACGGTAGAAGACATAGTTCACTGCCTAATACATTGTAGGGAGGCGACAGACTACTGGGCAAGAGCCTCGGCACTCTGGGACTCYCTATTCCCAACCCCCTTCCCCGAACATCCCATCCAACTTCTCCTCTTGACTAACATCCCTCAACAGCTCCAGAAGGCAGAAAAGATCTGGTTTGGACTCATCAGAAAGGTAACATTATGGGTCRTATGGAAGGAAAGATGCAGCAGAACGATTGAAGGACTGTCCAACCAACGCGAGAAAGTTTGGGTGGAAACGAAAATGATGATACAAGCCGAAATCCTCTGCAGATGGAGGAAGACCAAACAGTCATGGACGGAGGACGAGGAACAACGAAAGAAGGAGAGATGGACCTTCAGCAAGAACTAGTTGATAAACGGCAAGATTGCGGAGTTACGAGAAGACCGTATTTGCTGGAAAGAGTGGCATAACTCAACCCCAGGAAGGATTCACCAGCAACAGACAACTGTGGGTGGACAAGACATTCCATGATCAGACATCCACGAGGGGTGGATAAGACAGAAGTAAGGGTGTCATAGAGCAGGATAGTAGTTGAGGGTTTAGGGATTAAGGGTTTAATGGATTTTCAGACAGGGTAGAGAAATTTCGGGCAGGGGACAGGGTGGCTCTCGAGTAAGGATGGATAAAAGGAAGTACAAGGGACAGACAAGACAACCGGGCAAACTCTTTCTAGGAATATAGAACCATCTGACAGATCTAGCCACCAGGTCTGAGAGGAGAGAGGGTGTCATGGGAAGCTGACAGTCAATCCTCCGTCAAGACGGAGTAATCAATGCTGCTCAGGGGTCCTTCGGCCAGACGGAAGGAAGTGTGAGTGTGTCTTAATTGTTGTGTATAATTCCGACTTGCCGGTGGAATAGGAACCGGACTGACGCTCCCCAGAATAGAAGGAGCCAGGAATTAAAAAAATAAATAAAAAAGCAATTAAGAGTTTCAGTCACAGGCGCTCAACAGCGCGAACCCAAGTAACCAGTATCTCCACTCGGGTAAGTATCTCTTCCGATGCTCTTCTCTCTTCTCTCTTGGTCTTCTCTCTGTCTACTTCCTCCCTTTGTCTTCTCTCCCTACTTGCATGCACTCACACCTTCTACTACTCAAGGACCAACTTTGAATACACCCACTGCTAACTCTACTAGCCCCTCTAAGGTCTGCTACCAACTACTAGCACTGGGGCAGCTATGGCTGCCTTCCCTCTGCCAGCGCTGGGCAGCTATCGCTGCTCCCTCTCTCTCTCCCTCTACTAGCACAGCTCCCTGGCTCAGCGCTTCGCCCCTCACAATAGCGCACAAGTGCACCAGCACTTCCACACTTCATGTGAATGAGCAATCTGCCCAATGAGGAGGCTGGTCAGTCCTTATATTGTCTTGGACAGAGCTTCAACTCGTGCCAGCCTCTGCTTCTTGGGCCTTGACTTGGTTCCGGTACCACATCCCCACGGCCTGTTTGGTTTCGAATGTCAGGGCCTGGTACTTTTCCCGAATTTTCATTGGTGTGCTGCTGCTTGGGCCTTTGAGTCACGACTTTTCGATTGTGGCACATGGCTTTTGACTGTAGTTTGTGACGCCTGCCTTTGGGACACGACTCTTGCCTGTGGAAGTGTCCTTTGCCCGTGGGATGTGACTTTCCAACATGACTTTTCATTACGAGACGTGATTTTACCCCTGAGATGTGACTGTTTGCCCGGTGCCTGTTGGACTTGACTGCTAAGGTACCCGACTGTGACTGTTCTGAAAATGACCAGCTTGGCCTTTCTTGGCCCAGGCCTCTGACCCCGAAACTCGAATTTGGGGTCTGAATCGTGGAAGGCATATATAAAATACAACTAAGCACATTTTTGGGAGTTCTATTTATTTATTAGGCCTCAAATGGATGGATGCATTGGATGGTGAAATCAACTGACAAACTGACAGCCACATCACTGCTCAGATCGAAGGGCAAATCAATCGCCAAAAGAATGGCCTCCATGTCAAAGCACAATTATAGCAACCCTGCACAGCACACTCAAAAACAACAGCAGAAAAGTCAACGGCAAAATGGAACAATCTGGAATCGACAGCAAAGGACTGGTCTGAGACTCTGAAAGCAACAGCCAGCATCGGACCAAAGGCCAAATCAATCAATCCCCAAAACAATTGGCGAGGCCTCGATGTCAAAGCACAATAGCAACCCTGCGCACCCCTGCACACCTCACTCCAAAACAACAGCAGAAAAATCTGAAAAATCAACAGCAAAATGGACCATCTGGAATCGACAGCAAAATCGACAGCCAAACGACTGGCCTGAAACCAATGCCCAAAAGCAACAGCCAGCAGGCCACCAAATGATGACACAGCAGGAGATCAAACATCTGTATGGCATTGCAGACATTATGTTGAGGCAGAGCGCCGGAGCCAACTGCCAACTTTCTCACTGCTAAGAACTACAGTGCAAATAGTAATTGCTACGGGACTATTGGGAGCTAAGCCTCCTTCGCTCCCTATAGTCCACAACTATATATGCTATTTGCAATCCATGAAATCTTATTCTACAGGCCGACTCTGCTGGCATTCACTACCGTCTTCACCCGAATAGAACGGCCGGTCATTATAGCTGTATTGTGGGCAGCTTTCAGACCAGATGCCGCGATAATGACTGGGCGTTTTATTCGGGGAAGACGGTAGCAGTCGCTGGAATTGAAGCAGGTCCGACTGGCATCTTCACACATTCTCTCTGAGATATTCACAACGACTAGTAACAGCTACAGGTACAGGTACAGGTACAGGTACAGGTACAAGTACAGGTACAGGTACAGGTACAAGTACAGGTACAGGTACAGGTACAGGTACAGGTACAGGTACAGGTACAGCTAAGCAGCAGCACACAATCTACCAACGACCGTCTTCACCCGAATAGAACGCCCGGTCATTATAGCTGTATTTGGCACAACTTTTGGTCCAGATGCAGCGATAATGACGGGGCATTCTAGTTGGGTGAAGAGACGGTAGTTGCTGATTACGATCAGGTAGGAGCGCCTCGTCGCTGGTTGCCTGGTGTATGAGGCTCAAGGGTACGCACACAAGTGACATGGCGTGGTGTGCTGTTGTGTGCTGTCCTATATGCAGCGAAGGTGGGTGCAGTACGGTGTCTCCAACTTGCTTTGTGAGGTGGGTGCACATCATCCCATTTGTGCTGTTGTGTGCTGTGGTGGGTGTGGTGTGCTGCCCTATATGCAGCGAAGGTGGGTGCAGTACGGTGTCTCCCACTTGCTGTGTCAGGTGGGTGCACATCATCCCATCTCATCTCATCTCATCTCATCTCATCTGCCATCCATCCATACAACATCCAATCCCCACTGTGTGTCCTCCTCCTTCCCCCCTTGCGCGATAACCCCCCCTCCCCGCCTCCTGCCCGCGCTCCTCTTTTTTTTTTTTTTTTTTTTTTTTTGTCCCTACTGCAGATACTAGACCCCACCAGTGACTAGAGCCCCCCAGTCAGATAGTTGTGTAGTTCGCAAACGATGTGTGTACCGGAAGGCTATGTATGCTTCGTGTATCTATGTATCAAGATGTACATACAGCACCATGTGTGGAAACTTGTGTATGTAGCCCGTAGGCCATATATAATTCGCAAGCTATGTATAGTATGCCCAAAGGCTGTGTGTGCTCTGT
>BFEA01000136.1:205987-239659 GCA_003427395.1 Chara braunii
TAGTATCAGTCCCTAGCTGTCTATCTGACGCCCTTCTTATAAGGGTGAAGAGATACAAAAGAGATTGGATGCCCTGCATGCTCACACAAGGCTACTTCGCTGGATATTACACAGGACCTGCTCAGTCAATCCCCTGCGTTTCAGGGCAATCAATGCTGGCAGACTCCATAGCCACTATTTTCATAGGGTCTGCTCAGTCAATCCCCTGTTTTGCAGGGTAATCAATGCTGGCAGATCTCACAGTCACTGTTCTCACCTTCTCAAGATATTTTTTCATACAAGGGACGCTGGACCCGTTTTCCAGCAGGTGACGCTCCCCACTAATAGATGGAGCCTCTCCCCAGGTGTTAGTGGTGTCTGCTCTTACCAGCAGCACTAACACTTGTGGGGGTGTGTTTTTTTTCAAAAAAAGAAAAAAAGAAAAAAGGAGATGAGCGAAATTGTCTTTGGGGGAGGGAGGGAGGGAGGTAGGGAGGGAGGAGGGAGGGAGCGAGGGAGGGCAGGGGGGGGGTGAACCTAGGGCCCTTCGCCTATAGCTTAAGCCGCGGAAATGCCCGGAGTGGCCATCCCACAGAGGTTGGCAGCCACAGGTAAATTGCGCGCCGCCGCGATGCCTCCATTTCTTAGGACCGGGCTAAAATTCCGCAATAGTAAGCGGAAAAGATAAGAAAAAGCAATCTCGGATTGGGGAAGAGACGCCGGGAGCCATTGGCGCTTTGAAGAAAAATGAGGTATGTTGTGGTGGAACAGCGCATGGCCCTCGGGAGCTGGGTATTTTGTCGAAGGGGGGACTGAAGGGCAAACGCTGTGGTTTGTTTGAATTCAACAATAACAGTGGAGAGTTGGAAGTGGGCGTTGGGGTGAGAGGTGGCTGTCTCTCACAGGCCTGGGCGCTGGCTTGTTTGGCGGTGGAACGCGGGGCGAATCCCTTGAGGCGGGTGCCAGTGAAAGGAAGGGCGGAAGGGTGTGATGTTGGTGGTCAGTCTCGGTGGCTGAGCTCTTTTCCCCAGTCCCTCTCCACCCCATACCCGCCTTTCTGTCCTTTGCTGGCTGCTGCACAGCTTTGCTCGCTGCTCGTTGTATTCTGCACCTATGTCTTCCCTACTTCTGCCCATTACTACCTTCCAGTCTTTATGTTTGCTGTGTGACGTGCTGGATGTGTTTGAACTTTGAACTCCCCAAACATACCCTGTTTCGACCTGTGTGCATGTTGTTTTGCAGCTGTCTCGCAGAGCTGTCCCGCGGGCCCAAAAGGGCTCCTTGCCTGTAGGTACAGCACCGGGACTTCCCAGGAGGTCACCCATCCCAGAACTACTCCGGCCCAACGGCCGACAGCGCTTGGCTTCCGAGTTCGGATGGGATCGGGTGCTTTAGCCGTGCTATGAACGTACCATGAAGAGGGGTGGCACTGGCTTCCCCCGAATGAACAGGAGCACATCGGTGCCAATCAGGCGATGGCCCGATCGAGCCTGCTGCTCGGTGGAACAGAGCAAATGCATTGGAGAGCTTCTGGGAAATTTGTCACCCATCGGGAACGAAACAAGTGGTTACTGGGAACGCTGAAGGATGAGACAACAGTCGCCGCAAAGGCGCGCCAGATACATGATACACGACGGTATGCGACGCAGCGTGGATGGTGGAGCAGAGCCCTTGGGAAGTAACGACGATCCTTGGTTCCGACCGCTTGTTCGTTTCCCGGCGGAACGCAGGGCAATAGCTTCGCATGGTGAACACTGCGAACGGACTAGGAGCAGTTGTCATGGGGGGAACTTGAAGGTGTTTTGTGGGGTTCCCTGCACCAACGGGCCTAGGTCAGTTGGTACACCCACAAACTGTAGCAATACAGACCCAAGTTTGAATCCAGATACAATCAGATGACCAGAATAAAATCATTCTGAATTACCCGGAGGTGGTCAGCTCAATGATCGATGATATGATTGATAACTCAAGGCTGTCACCCTTTCGGGGGAAAAAAAAAACCGAAAAAAAGACTCTTTGTAGTTTGAAGCCAACTCAGGCTGGTTACCGACAGGTGGGAAGGACTGTCACAGCGAACAGTTGGATTCATAGATGTGCAGGCGGGAGGGACTGTCACAGCAAAATGGTGGATCCATGGATGTATAAATGGATGGACGGACAACAAGGCAAACCGACAGACAGATATAGCAGGAGAACACTGTCAGGCAGATGCATGCACACAAGGGCAGATGGACAGACGGAAGCCTGAGGACAGATGAATGGATGGTAGAACACTGAGAAGAGACAGACAGAAGCCTGAGGACAGATGAATGGATGGTAGAACACTGAGAAGAGAGAGCTAAACAGAGAGATCCATTCAGGGTGTGATCTAAGCATGGGCAGACACAGAGGTGAGGATATCTACACACAGACAGACAAACAAATGGATTTGCAGAAAGACAGAGAAAGGGGGATTTTGACACACCGACAGACGAACAATTGGATGCGCGAAAAAAAAAAGCCAGAAAGCCAGGGATAGGCTGTCGGAGTGCACCTATGCAGGTAACCCTCGATCACCAAAATACCCCACTGTACCAGGTGATCGTTTACGTCAGTTTGAAAGAAGTGCAGCGTCCCTAGTCAGTTGAAGACTCTTAGTTGGATGCAAAACTTCTACCTCAACTGTCACAAAGCAAGTTACCGTCGTAGAGAAAGGGAGTGTACTGTCAGCCTGAGGGCATTTTTCCTGAATGATCTTGATTGTGTAGCCACCTGCTGAAATTACAGCTGCTTCCTTAGACTACCGTCTTCACCGAAATAGAACGCCCGGTCATTATAGCTGTATTCGGTGCAACTTTCAGTCCAGATACAGTGATAACTACCGCGCATTCTATTCGGGTGAAGACGGTAGCAATATGTGCAAAGCATAACTGTTACATTCTTCGAGCAGCAGCAGATCAGACTAAATGCCCACTTACCAGAACTGACAGATTGAGCACATCAGACTTTCTGCGAACATTATGAGAAGTGACGGATCGGCCTCAAAGATACAGTAGACACAAGGCTTACTAGTCTGTTCCACTCCCGACAACCGAGATAATGTGCTGAAAACAGTGAAAAGCAAATTGAGTGTCAAGGGTCTACTGTCAAAGGGAATGCCAGACTCGATCCTTTTTCTGAGAATGGGAATTTTTTTTAAGTCGTATACATAAAAGAACTGGGACTGACCAACTGCCATAAAGATTTCATTGTGCGCAGCAGAGTGCAAGAACTCAGGGGTTGGCAGCAACCAGCGAGCGAGTTGTACTGTCTCTGGTATTTCAAAAAGTGTGTGTTTCTCCTTGTCCGTTTCTCTTTGCGTTTATAATACTGTCTCTGTTATTTCAAAAAATTATGTGTTTGTTCCTTGTCTGTTTCCTCAATAATTGACATTGGGCTTGGGGATATTTTTGCAATTTACTCAGCTGGGATCTGTCAACTGATATTTTCTGAAAATTGATTCATTTTCAGCCGTCACCCAGTCAGTCAATCTCCCCTGCTGATGGCAGGCCTGCTTGATGTGTGATGGGACGCTGGACCCATTTTCCAGCAGGTGCAGCTCCCCACCAATAGATTGGAGCAACCAGGAAGCCCGCTAGAGGGGGATGCTCTTATCACCACCTCTAGCGAGAAAACTGGTTCTTGGCTTAAAAGGAAAAAAAGTCAGCAGGCCAAAAAAAAAAAAAGAAAAAAAAAAAAGATGGCCAGCAGGCAGTGGTACCTTTCCACGGAAAGTTCTATCTGTGACCCTGAGGTTGACTAAGTGTGCTGAACCGGTTAATATCTAAGCCCAGCTGGTCCGGTCAAAGACACATTGGTGGACGCCTGAATGCTGACTGCGAGAAGATGAACCTGGGCTCCCTTGACTGTCGTGAGAGGCTCATGCACTTGGACTGGCATCAGTGGCAGGTGCTTTAATTGTGCTAAAGTACAGCGAGTAGTGCTAGCGCTTCTAGGGCAGAAGAAGTCAGTGAGTGGCAAGATACTTGGAGGCTATACATCATGTTTGACGCCTGGCATGATGAGGCCCGGGGGAGAGAGACACTTGGAAGTGGCTTCTTCGAGGTAGTACACCAGTTATTGGTTCCTGGGTGTTATGGTGAGCCATGTACACTTTCAGACTATGATTAAAACTGTCTGAGAAGCGTGGAAGAAAGTGATTGGAACTTACAAAAAAAAAAAGAAAAAAGAAAAAAGGAAGAAGGGGGAGGAAGGGAGGAGTTGACTCTACTCTCTAGTTCCGTTCTTCTTGGCAAGAGACCACAGACTGTTTGCGTTGATTGGCTGCTGTAAGTGGGGTTAAGTGGGGTTTAAACTTTAAAGTTTAAACCACCAGACTGAGTACATCGGCGAAAAAAGCAGAATCTGATTGAGCCTCTCCTGAAATTCGGAGGCCATGGACGGTAGATAAAATGAATCGGTGGTTCATGCACTTAATGGCCTCCTATTTTTTAGGGGAGGCTCATTGACAATCTCCATTTTCGGATGTACTGGTGGTTTAAGTTGTTGGGGGGGGTTCCAACTGACCTCAGAAACGAAAGTCAACTGGACCAAGACAATAGGCTGGTGGACCGCGGACGCACCCGCTCCCATAGAACTATCCCCGCCAGGTCTACAGTGGACTGATCCAGATTCATCAATCCGTTTCCTGGGCATCAACCTTAATCTCAAAGGATGTCATCAAATCTCGGCGGCGTCACTCTTGTCTTCAATGGTCAACAGGATGCACACCTGGAAAGCCACACACACTTCCCTTCTAGGCAGGGTACTGGCACTCAACAACTCATTCCTAGCAATGATGTGGTACTCTGTTCCCAGCTTCTGATTTCCATTGTTAGTTGAGGAAAAAAGCAGCAGCATTCCTATGGACAGGTAATCCGGACAAGCATCACTTTATCCACAATGTGGCTTGGCAAATAGTGACCAGCCCAAAAATCAAAGGGGGCCTAGGTCTCATAGACCCAACCTGCCAAATCCAAGCCCTACAAATCAAATGGATCATAAGACTGGCCCTCCAGGACAATGTGCACTGGATCCCTCCTACCAACATGACAGGCCTATTTTGGATATTTAACAAACACTGGCCGTTCCTAAAGGGAAACGGGGACAACCCGACCAAGCACTCCAGCAGAACCCTAACAACTCCCATCGAACCCAATCCCTCTGGGAACAAATCCTACATACGTGGAGACTCATCTTCCCAGAGAACAGAACAGGTCCAAATAAAAAAGACGAAATCCACAGGCAACCCCTCTTTGGCAACCCTCTGATTAAGAACGATAAAGGTGAAAGCCTACCACTCTCGAAGTCAGATCCTAAATGGGGACACTGGCTAGAAAAGGGGTAATGGCAAATCCAACACATCTGGGACGAACCAAACAAAACCTGGAGAACAGAAAGAGACCTAAGAGATAAACTAAAAGGCGCACATCACTTGCAAATCAACCTAAACAATATAGTAGACTGCATCCCTCTACATTGGCGAGCCCTGTTGAAATCAGACCAAACTTGGCAATACGGAGACTGGGCCACTACCACTGACTCCTCACCAATACAGGAAGTCCTCACATTCAAGAATTACGAACCCCACAACAAGAACTGGATATGCTGTAACATACACACCCTAGAAGAACCAGGAAACCCGGTTAGTTATATCAACATAAAGAGCAGAGCAGAAGGAGCATTCAATACCAACAACCTGAGAAGACTCAAAATCATAGAAGGAGAAAGGAAGAGAGTCTATAAACCCCATATCAACGTTTGCGATCTAGAGATTGATCCCACGGAATGGTCATGGAGCTTCTCTTCTGGTCCCCCTCCCATTTCCAACTCATGCAAGCTAACTGACTATACACCCAAACTAGGCTATCAATATCCAATACAATACGCAATCGGAGGACAAAAGAAGAGCCACAAATAGCCAACATTAACTTCAAACTCCCCTGGGCCACAGTACTATCCACAAGACCGGCCAAGCTAGCTAGCCTGAGATGGCTAATTGTCCTCAAAGCAGTCCCAGTAAACAAATGGTTGGCCATCAGACACAATCAAGGAAACAGTTCTGAACAAGATTCCTTGTGCAAGGTAACCTCAACACCCCAGAATCCCTGAACCACTGCTTCATTGACTGCCCCGAAGCCAGATCCCTATGGCAAGCCCTAGAAACATCATGGCTCAAAATATCAGACTCTCCTCTATTAATCAACCCCGCAGCACTAGCACTGGAAGGGGCGCTTGTCCAAAAAAAAAAAAATCAACCCCGCCACACTATTCCTCGACCTCAACCAATCACCCCCACTCAAAGGCTTTGAAGCCTTCCTCTCCTCCCAAATCAAAAAACGCACCCTATGGGCCATATGGAAAAACAGATGTGACACCACATTCGATGACAGACTCACCACCCCAGAAAACCCACTCATCACCATCAAACAACTAAATTAAATAGACACAGAACTCCACGCGCTCTGGAACAAACAACGTAAAAAGCTCCCAACTGACCCCGACAAAAAAAAACTAACAATCCTAAAATTCTCAGCATCCAAATTAGGCAATGGGCTCATTGGCACAATCAACAACGAGAGACTAATCCTAAAAAATTGGCTAACCTTAACACATACATAAAGCCTCCCCAAAACCCACCCTATTCCACACACTACCAAACTCAAACCAAGCTACCATAACTAACCAATAATCGAAGCACTAAAAAGCCCTACCCCCCCACCCCTATTGCGAAACCCCCCACCTTCTAGCGTCCGTCTCCACATCACCACAATCCCGTTCAACTCACCCTTCACCTACCCCCCCCTCCCGGACCCTCCATAATACAACAACCACTATACCTTAACTAACTAATAAACCCAACCACGGTCACCCCCCACTCCTCAGCATCCCCCTTTCAAGCGAAACCAAGAGCCCAGAACTGCCCCACCAGCCTTAGCAGGATAAGACACAGATGCGACCACCGGTGATAGGACAGGACACAGAAATGACAGGATAGGCTTTAGTGTTCTGTCACCAAACACAGGACACACACACACATGTACTAGTGGAGGTGATAAGAGCACCTCTCACCAGTACTCAGTACTCACCTCGCAGATGCTCCATGGTGGGGAGCAGCGTCTGCTATGAAATCGGGTCCACATACACATTACGAACATACACATGGCCCTATGGGCTCATACAAAAACATACATAGCCTCTGGGCATACACACATACACACAAAATTACGATACTGAGCTGGGGGGGTCTATCAGGTATATGATCGGGTCTACCCTCGCATGGCTTAGCTCTAAGGAGGGGTACGGATATAAGTCGCTCCGGCTAGTCTGAGATCCGCCTAGCCTTGGGTAATCTAGGGGAAGGACGGTAGGATGTGGGCGCTGGCCTGCCTTGCTTAGGTAATCCTGCTGGGTAGAGTCTCTGAATCGGGCCTGTAGAACATATCATGAGCCTGGCGTCCGAAGTTCCGGTATGGCAAGGTTCGTCCGCTTCCGCTTGCATAGGGGCTGGGAGGTTGGCCCAGCCTTGGTCAGCTAGGGGAAGGACGGTAGGATGTGTCCGCAGGCGCTGGCCTGCCTTGCTTAGGTAATGCTGCTGGGTAGACTCTCTGAATCGGGCCTGTAGAAGATTAGATGAAGTTCCTGTACGGCAAGGTTTGTCCGCTTCCGCTTCCATCAGGGCTGGGAGGTTGGCCTAGCCTTGGTGCTTGTCACTGCTGTCTGGTCCAAGTTGCCCTCTATACTGGTAGGGTGATGGTCCTGAGTGCTGGTCACACTGAGGTAGGATAGTAGGGACAGGGGGTGCGCTGGGAGTATTAACGTGGGGATGGGTAGGGTGGGTGGCCTATCCTGTGAGGACAACCATTGGCTGCCCCTACTAGCAATCACCGCGGGTCTGGTCCTTGGCCTCTACAACACCCTGGGCTTTAAATAAAGAAAAAAAGAAAAGACCAGATCCCCAGTAAATCAGGCTAACTTAGGCAGGGGTGAAGGGTGGTACATCCTTTCTCCGGGAAGTAATCAATGCAGTCCTTCGGACCTCCACACCACAAGGGGGAGGAGCGTGAGTGTGTATATACTTGTATCATTTTCTGACTTGCCAGTGGAATAGGAACCGGACTGCTGCTCCCCAGAATGGAAAAGGAGCCGGAATCGTAAGGTTCTGTTTATCATTAAAAAAAAAAAAAAAAAGTTGTTGGGGGGGGTGCACTATGGGCATGTGACATGCTGAAAGGCTGCGAGGTGCATAGATCATAACTCAGAGTCAGACCAACGCACACCTCTCCCAGCCAGCAAACAGTCTCTATCTTAGGGTGTTTGGAAACCATACCGTATGCCTTGGCTGTGATGATTAGCACTGGGATGAAACCCACCGTTGCCCAATGCTTGTGGAGGAGAAAGTCTTTAGTTTCAACTTTCAACGGGTGACTGCGGGACAAAACTCCACAATGTCAGGTTCCATCACTCTAAGACTTTTGCGTAGAGGCTCCTTTGCAAAATAGTGCCAATGATGAAGATTTGCAGAAGAATTGACTGTCTTTTTTTTTTTTTTTTCAACCCAGGTGGATGCTAGTGATGCTGGTAAGAGCAAACACCACTAGCATGCCCAGGGAGGCTCCATCTATTGGTGGGGAGCAACACCTGCCGGGAATCGGGTCCAGCGTCCCTTGACAGTTATGGAATCATATCAGCGCACCACGTGTCGACCCTACAACGATTGTGCACACCAAACCAGCCAACACCCGGCGCTATATCCTGATGAGCAGCTTGGATTACCGTTATTGCCTGAGGGGATAAGCTGCTCTTCGTTATGAAAACAAAATTCCCCCTCCGAAACCCTTGCGATCTTCTAATGCCTGGGAGGGGCTTTCGGAGCGAGAGATCATACTAAGACATGAGCACAACTCGAGGCCAACATTCAACAAATCCACGTCGGCAAGAATAGCACCTATCATGTCGGCGCGCCACGTGTCGGGTCTAAAACGAAACACAACAGACCACGCAACTCATGGCACAATAGGTCCTGACAAGCAACCTCGATTACCCCCTTATTGAGGAAATCAGGTACTCATCTCTATAGAATCAAAGTGCCCTCTCTGAAACCCTTATCATGTACTGATAAGAAGAAGGGGAGTTCGCAGTGGAGATTTCCAGAATGTAAAAATACGGCAGCGCAGCAGCGCAGCACATGGCCAATCTCAACAGATCACCATAGGCGGTATTGCCTATCCATCCTGCTGTATACTGCCGTAGCAAATCATAGTTCCTTACAAATTCGCCCGATCTGCAGCAATCATCATTAAAAACAGATATCGAAATTGGCGAACAAACTCATCTCAAGTTGCCCTCAACTACCTCCCCGGGCTCCCCCCCCCGATTCTCCAACTTCGTGAGCGCATTTTAACCGGGGGGGTGAAAGACACTACCTATCCTACCCCTTCCCGCCCCCAACCCTTCCCCCAGAATCCCACACCCTCTCCCTGAACAACACACTTCTCAATCGCCCATCCATCACGTCCCTGACCCCAACCGAATCCCACAGCACACAAAAGCAAAATAGCAAAGGAAGACCGGGAAGGGAAACGCAATCGGATCGCACTTACTTCCCTACCAGTATCTTCCCCCTGTTTGATATCATCGCAGATGTCATCATTGCATGCTATGTAATTCGCCTTGTTGTTATTGTTGTTTCCATCGCAGCGAGTATCTTCCCCCTGCTTGATATCATCGCAGATCTCATTGCTGCATGCTACGTAATTGACGTTGTTGTTATTGTTGTTTCCATCACAGCGAGCATCGTCATTCGTAACCACATCGTTAGCAGCGAGGTCACAACCAGTAAGACCAACGACAGTGTTGTCATCGTCAGCCTTATGAAACCGCTCAACGATCTCAGCGCACAGGCCCCGCCCCTCCTCAGGGCCCCTGCCTCCGTGACCTGTGAGCGCATCTAAACATAATCGATCCGCACAATCCACCCAAGAGGGCAGCCCCTCTTCCTGCCCCCTTGCCACGGCAGACTGCTCAAGCAGCCCCCATGGCTGAACAGAACTCACAGCACTCAATGACCTCGCTACTGCAGATGGTGATACCGCCGTCATGGATGTCATTTTTGGCAATACAACCGGTGATGATGTAACTGAACTCGATGTCGAATCCAACATTGCCGTAATTGGTGAAGTTAGTGTTGTTGTTGATATTGCAACAGATGTTGGAGGTGTTGATGCGATCTGGATCTCAGAGCTTGGCAGGCCACACACATATCTCCTTGCCAAAAGGTCAGAGAACTTATCTTTAATCCGCTGCACCATATCAACGCAGTCATAGAAAATGGCGATCGCCCTCGCTCTATCGCTCACGTCCCGCTGTCGAGATAAGATCAGTTCGTAGAGCTCATCATCCAACCCATCATAGGCCTCTTCTCCCTCCTGCAGCACTTCGTATGGCAGATCCCCGTTCACCTGGCACACCGTCCCATGCATCTCCTCCAACTGTAGTTTGTGAGTTTTCGCAGTGGACAACGCAGACACTTCCTCCATCTCCGTGCCCTCCTCCATCGTTGTTGAAGCCGCCGCCACTAAACATCTTCGTATCCAAACTTTCCACGGCTGGCGCTACCCCTGTCCGCGCGTCGTGGGACACGTGCGTCACCAACAGCAGGCGCCACGTGGCAAGACACCACACACGTCTGCTGGGCGCGCGCACAGGCCTAGCGCCCGAGGAAACCCCCCGGGACACTAGTCGAGCTGGTGGCCCGGGCTTTGCCGGACCGGCAGCTACGGGCCGCTAGCGCTAGCGGCGTTGTTCTGATCAGAAGAATTGTCAAGAGTGTCAAGTTAGTCAACATGACCATTACAATTTGTCATCTGGTGACTGACCAAAGAGGTCAAAGTTTAGCAGATCTGGTCACCTATGCAGTGACCCAATCAGCTGACAAGTGTAGACTTACATAGTAGAGCGCTCTAGCGCCCGATAACAGCAGATCTGAAATATGAAGATATCAAAATGAAGAACAGGTTCAAGGTCCTACAGAGGGATTCCGAACAGGAAGTGAATGAGTTTCAGGCAACCCAATATGGAATGGAAGAACGGGCCAACAAGAATGACAGTGCCATACAAGTTCAGGACGTGGAGTACCTCAATCACTTTGACTGGTATAAGTCCTACAAAGCAGAGGGCAACGCCAGGCCGACGCGCAAGAGAAAAACACAAACGGAGAGTGGAGAAGGGAGTGACGGAGAACAGTCCCATTGTGACGCACGTGTGTGGAGGGCACATGCGGAGATGGTGTGTGTGTGTGTGTGTGTGTGTGTGTGTGTGTGTGTGTGTGTGTGTGAGAGAGAGAGAGAGAGAGAGAGAGAGAGAGAGAGAGNGAGAGAGAGAGAGAGAGAGAGAGAGAGAGAGAGAGAGAGAGAGAGAGAGAGAGAGAGAGAGAGAGAGAGAGAGATGGACACACACGAGAGGCAGCAGCTGAGTGAAGGTCCAATCCAGCCAAATTAATGAACGAACAACCAAGAATGAACTGGACCGAAACCGCCGACCTGGGCCTAGGCTGAAGTGATATATCGGCCTAGGTCCAGGTCCGGAATAACCCGGTACCAGAGGCCGACGGCCTGAGACTGGTCCAGCCTCACTGCCGGGCCGCAGGGGTACTGTTACATCCAGACACACACAAACGGAGTGTGAGGAAGGGAGCGAAGAAGAACAGCCCCAGACACAAACGGTTGAAGACGAGAAAATGGCCGACTGAAAAAGTAGGCGGCACTCTGCTGTGAGGGGTCTACAGTGGGTGCTTCCCGATAGTACCAGTAGGTCTTCCCCTTTTCTTCTTTTTTACTTCTTTTTTTCACGGACGCGTGGCGGGGTCTGAACTGTCCATTACAAAATGTTTCGTAGTTGGGCCGAGTTTTGACTCCTTTGGTCGAGACTTTTCTGATGTTCCTGGTATTACCCTTGGTCTTTATTCGTTTCCACCTGATGCATCTGGCGGTTTGTCTGGTCTGGTCCTACCCTGATTATCTCGAAGTTGTCTGCAGGCTAATTCCCTCCTGGTGTCTTTTCTGATGTTCTTGGCTCTATTCTTGGTCTTTATTCTTTTCAAGTTCTATCTGATGTATCTGGGGGTTAGTCTGGTCCAGTCCTACCTTGATTCTGCCGACTATCTACTATCTCGAAGCCTTTCGTCTCTTTGATATCTTACGGTTTGTAGGCTACTTCCGTCTTGTTTTTTGTGAATCTGTACGATTTTTTGGCTTGGTTCAGCTGTCTCGACTATGAATTCTGGAAGGACTGTAGGAAGGTAGACTACTTATACTGCTTCTTTCTACGCCATCAGTCATCTTCCCGCGACACTTGAAGACCCCTGAAGATTCCTGTGTAGGTGGCCTGATGAAACGCAACGTAGGGTCGCTACGCCATGTCGGTCCAGTGCTTCAGTTAAGATCTTTCGGACTGATGTACGGCGAAGTTAATGATTAATCTTTCGGCCGTTTGGTCGTGTTCGGGAACATGGTGTATTCTTCGTTTCCTTTGCTCCCTCTCTCTTACTTCTCCTGTCTCTCCCGCTCAATGAATGGTTATTGCTCTAAGACTTGTTATTTGCATGTCGGGTGGCTTTGTCAAAATCATAGACACAGGAGGAGAGAGAAGAAGACCACAAAACGACGACTTGGATCAGCAGGCAGCTATTTTCAGTGCACAAGTGAGTGCACTCAAGGATCACAATCGAAGGCTAGATGAGGATAACATCAATTTCAATTTGTTGAATATAGCAACAGGCCAGCAAAGGGAAATAGAGGCGGGTGCACAATCGGAAGCAAGAAGTGCGGTTATGCGCGGAATCGTGATCCCGTATAGAGGGAACGAAACACAGACAGACTGGGAAGTGTCGACTCACAGACCTCTGAACAGTCTTGATAACAGCGGTGTACAGACACTGTTCAGGGGAAGGGTTAAAAGAGATTATCTCACACGATCTACCAGCAAGGACACCCGTGGTGGTAGAAGTGAAAGAGGAAAGGGAGAATTTGTGGACTAGAGAGGTGAAACCATGGTTGCCCCAGACCTGGACACCCGGACAACCGGACCCGGACCCGGACACCGGACACGTGTCTGGAACCGGACATCTAACCGGACGTCCGGTTAACCGGAGATCTAACCGGACATCCGGACATCCGGAGCTGGACAGTCCGGCTTGGTGTATCAGTGTCCGGTTGCCCAGAAAAAAAGAAAAAAAAAAAAGAAAAGACATAGGACATGTGCAGAGACACACACAGGTTTATGGGACTGGTCAGACATGCTCATAAATTAATTATTAATCATATTGGAAATATTAACGCCCGAAGTTGTGGAATCTTTTTTTTTTTTTTTTTTTTTTTTTTTTTTACAGAAAACACGTGCTCCATCTATTGGTGGGGAGCAGCACCTGCTGGAAACCCGGGTCCAGCGTCCCATAGATACAACCATATCCTCTCAAATTGGCACGAGCTGGGAACTGGGCCCAGCGTCCCATGAGAACGTTCAAAAAACCATCAGAAATTTCATAACAGTGAAACTAAGGATGTTCTGAGAAAGTCCAATTGAAGGAATTTAGAGCTACTTCAGAGCTTTTTTATAAGGAACTTCAGAGATAATAAAAAACCAGAAGAAGACTCGGGAATCCACCAACAGTCCTCCTCACCCCACTCCGGCAAGACTTACTGCAGCATAGCCACCATCTCTACTGCTGCTATGAACTGGCACACATGACACAAACACACACACACACGCACACACACACACACACACACACACACACACACAGAGCAAAGTTCCACACCCGCTCCAGCCCCCAAGTGTCAGTTCCACACCCGGTCCAAGTACCCCGCCTCAGTCTGTTGACTCTGATTGTTTGCGTTTCTTGCGTGCAAGCGGCTTTTCTTCGGAATCAAAGGCGTCCCCCTCCCGGCCCTCCGCACCATTCTCGCCAGTCCCGCCGCTCCCCTCCATTGGAGCAGTTTCCTCCTCCGCGACCTTCCGTGGTTTCCTGGCCTTGCGTTTCGCCGGTTTGGGTGTGGCACCAGCGGGCTGTTCTTGGGAGTCACAGTATTCCTCCTCCTCAACATTCTCATTGGCCCCCCGACGGTCCTCTACTGCAGCCCCCTCCTCCACAACCTTCCATGGCCTCCCTGGTGTACGTTTGGCCAGTTTCGGTGCTGCTATTCTGCTCCACATGTTCGAAAATGGTGTCCTCCACATGTTCTAAAATTGGGTCCTCCCGCCGGCGGGGCTTCTAGTGTGCTCCCGTGTTTTCAACTTTTCGTACAGAGGGCCCTTTCAGGGCTGGTCCAGTTGGGGTACCGGTTTGCAAAAAGCATCAGCAATATTTTTCGGGGGTGCACCTGGCCCAGGAAAACGGCCTGGGGACCCCAAAAACAAATTTCGAATTTTTTGAAATCGGGGTCCAATGGGACCCTCCGAACCGGACACCGGACTGTCTGGGTCGGGATCCGGACGTCCGGTTGGCAACCATGGGTGAAACACAGGCAGTGGACTTCAGGCAGAGCTGACTTGGTGTGGATGCCTTTATCAAGTGGTAGAGACCATCCCATATGAACTGACATTTCGTTGAAACTGACAATTTTTGTAAAATTGTGAAATGAAGGTCCTTATTTCTATAAGGGAAGCTGGGCAGGGGTTTCCCAGCACACGCCGCATGGAGGGAAAAAAAAGGTTCCTTATTTCCAGTGAAAGAAAAAGTCTGTTTTTGTTCTTTAAACCACCAGTACTTCCTCGAGTCATGATCGTTAACGCGCCGCGATTTTAGGAAACGCACGAGCTACTACAGGAGTGCCCAAATTCATCTGACTAGAAGCGTTTCTACTCTTTTTTTTCCCGCGGCATATAGCTGGGCCAAGTACTGGTGGCTCAAGGCCGCGGGCCCCTTTCGGAGGCTGCCTGCCGCCGATTCGTTTTGTTTACCGGCTTCCTACATTTCAGAGAGGCTCAAAACAGGTTTATGATCCTATGGCCCTGACTCACCATATAATGGATTGCAGGAGGGAGAGGCATCAACAAAAGAGTAGCAAGAGGCATAACCATTATAGTGGCCTGCAATATCTTCTCTCAGAGACCAGCAGACATGGAAAAGAGGGTGGCAACCAGGGCAACTAGGATAGAGTTGGCCTTGGGCAGGGCTTGGATTTTTTTTAGTTATTAGTACAATGGGCCGGGTAAGATTTCTTGAAATGGAAACTGCAGCAACTGGACCAGATTTGGCAGCAAAAGCTCTACTGTCACAGAATATCAACGGCCCCTGCTCTACTGCTACCACGGACAACAGCCGGGACAGCTAATAGCCTGCCGCAACAGTGGCTGTACTTGGTGGGCACCCCCATCGGTCCTAAGCTTCCGTCTGTGACAAAATGGGACTCCAACTGGCCATCGCACCAACACCGTTGCCCGCCTAGATCGCACTGGTGGGCACGAAATGGCCGTCTGGACGTCCCATTCCGTCTAAGCAAACCGAGTGGGGCATACATGTTTCCAATATTCAGACGACTGATAGTGAACATACTACTGCATTACAGGGGCCAATGGGCCAGCTGAAAAGCGGTAAAGATGATATTGCATTAAAATACTGCAACAATCGGATTGTGGCAAGAGCTTCCCTTTTTTTTGCGAGAGTGGGGCTTGGCCCTCGATCTCGTAGGGATTGGCTTAAGTTAGTGTGCTGCACTGCTTTCTCAAAGTCTCTGTATGGTTTTCTGATCATGGACGGTGGGCCCGGTTCCTAGCCCGCGATGCTCCCCATAAATAGACCGCAGCAGTTTTTTTTTTTCTTTTCCAAAAAGGTGGTGGGAAGAAGGAAGAAGGATGGGTAAGGGATCAAACTTTTTTTTCGTGCTACAGTAGCGCCGGTCGGTTAGCGCTAACGCAAGTGCTCCTTGAAGTTCACGTTACAAACCTCTTCCTGGAAGCGGAGCAACACGACGCGCGCGGACTACCAAATTTCCGAACCCAAACGAACACACTCCTTCGAGTTTGGGCGGGAAACGAAGACACACATGTCACGCCTACGGGCGTGGTGAAACGTACACCGTAGCTGGACGCGCCTCAGGGAAGATACCGTGAATGCAAGAGAGCAAGCACCTTGTCGCGGAGCTACAACTACAACCAGTAAGCGGAGAATGTGAGGACAATTAGGTGGAGGAGATGGGTGATTCTAGTCAAGAATACCCAAGGACGTCTGCAGTCTAAGAAGAGGAAAAAAACAGAACGGGCAAGGTGTTTTTTGCGGAATTCCGTCAGTGGAATGTAGTACGAGACAGCAAGAGTCCACAAGATGGACAAAAAAGGACAATAGAGAGCCTACCGAAACAGAGAAAGAAGTCCTTTGGGACATCCGTTAAAATTTGAACGATAAACGTGGGCAAAAGGCAACTACTTGGCTACAGTCACAGAGGATGGAAAATTGGTTGAAACCACCTTGAAGGAGAGAAACTCCCTCTACTGAGAAGACATAGTGATTCAACAGAGTAAGATGTACAAGGTATCAGAAGAGGGGCTCGCTCCCTATCTCTCAGCATACATATACTCCAGATATGAACACACTGAAAACTTTTAAGAGTATCAATACTTCTCTTAGTCTCTTCTATGAGCTTAAGGTTTCTTGGAAAGATCATCCCAGGAGGATGAGGAGGGATGCTGGACCCGGTTTCCAGCATAGCCTAAGCTGGGTAACGGCCCCAGCTTTTGTCTGGGCTGAAAAATTGGAACAGATAGATCTATAGCTTCGGCCTTTTTTACTGAGCTTCAAGGTTTTTTTTTTTGAGAAGTTCTTCGTTTGATTGAGTGTAGTGTGGTCTTGTGACGCTGGACCCGGTTTCCAGCATGGTTCCTGGTGACTCCAGGTTGAATTGTGAGGACCCCGGCCTCGACCACAATTTTTTGAATATAAAGTTTAACTTCTCAAAAAAAAAAAAAAATTTGGAATGATACAGAGTAGATTAGCATGGCCCCCGTGCAAGGATGACACACATAAATCAAAACAGAGAAGGAAGGTAATGAGTGGAGATAGGAGGAAGGGGACAAAAGAATGGAAGGATGAGTGGAGATAGGAGGAAGGGGACAAACGAATCGAAGGAAGGAACGTATCACCACTAGGAAGAGGAGGCGAGACATTGCGTAGTCGAAGCGGGCACGGAGGAAGAGACAAACGTCACTCTTCGACCCAACGGCGATCTCTGCCCAAGCTCAACTACTATTTAGAGGAAGCTCCAAAGCTGATCATCTCAGGTGAAGTTCCCTCGTTCTTCCCCGTCCAAGGCTCAAGGTAAGTCGCAAACTCTCATCCGACCCCAAACCACGCATGGAATCACTCATCGAACGGGCCACACTTTACTCCCCATTCCCAAATAGAGTCACCACACACCGCGCGAGGGATCTCGAAAAAAGCAGGACTGCCAACAATCCTTTCACAACGCTATCCCTGCATTTTATTTATTTATTTTTCCAAAAACACATGAACCTTTTTATTTGAGTAGAACAAATAGAGGCCGGGGACCTCACAATTCAACACGGAGATATCTGACAGCATCAGCCAGCTTAGCTTACAGGCTTGCGCCTGCAGAAAGTCCAAACTACCGACTTTCCATTCCTACAGCCTGCCTTACTTGTTCAGAACAACCAATTTCAAAATACAAAGAAATGAGCGAAATACTCTAAGACTTGGGGTTGCCACATTATTACCGCATTTGTAAGAATTACTCGAACCTTACTATTCCTACACTCACCTATTACCCTACCTTATACATTCAATATCATTAAATTACCTAACTATCCTTGGCTACTAAACAGGCCTACATGGCCTGAAGACAGCCTAACATGACCGACTGGAACCTAAGTTCCGAGTCACCTGTGACACTCCTATTCCTACTGACCTCCTGCGGTCCTGACTCCGAACCGAGTGTCCTGGTTCTTCTAAAAAGCAACTCCACGGCAGCAAATCCACACAAACCATAAAATCTACTACCCTGCGGATCTCTGCACACTTGTTCTTACCCAACACTGTTCCTTTTTTTTTTTTTTTTTTTTTTTTTTTTGCTACTCCTCACTGCTTGTCCAGCCAGTCTGCCACATGTAGTTTCCTGTTTCCCATCACGCTGGCCAAGTGTGCCGAACGAGCCCAGATTTTAACAAACCATCTCATCCCTGAGTCACTGTGGCCTCTGCCCACCTTCCTTCTCCAGCCAGCTCTCAGCTCGTTCTTCAGCAAGGATTTGAACAGTCTCTCAGCCTGGATATCTGACATGCTATTCCCCTGGAACCTCTGGTCGTTCCGATCAGTCCAGATTACCCACATCATAACCGCCCGTCCCACCTGCGCGATGTATCCCCAGCCCTTATCTCCTGCAGTGCCTTCGGGCAAGGTACCCATCAACACCCACCTTTCACCTGTGAGATCAGATCGTTCTGAGATCCTTACTCAATGACCAAACCACCACTTCCACCATTTTGCAGACCTGGGACAGGACCACCAGAGGTGGTGCAAAGTCTCAAAGAACCAATTACATCTGCCACAGGTTAGTCTAACCGACATCCCTCTTTGATTTAACCATCTGGCCACTGGGAAAGCTTGATGCGACTGCAACCATAGGAGCGAACTCATCTTCTGCGATGGAATCTGAGTCAGCTGTATCCACAACTTGCTCATTTCCTTCTGTGACGGTGGAGTGAGGTGAGGAGTCGCGTTCTCCAAGCGGGCGCAGACTTCCTTACCCACACTCTTCCCTTTTAGCACTTTTTTCCTCTGAAGGCAGTCCGCAAGGTTTACCAGGTCCCAGATTAACTTTTCTTCCAGTTTCCAACCCCAACTGGTTTGGTCTATTCTGAGTTCGGCTGTCGATCTGCCCCCCGCCACGAGCACATGGCTGTTGGAGCTTGGATGCAGGGTCCTTTCAGGGTTTGCACAGCTGTTAACCTTTTGCACTCCTGGAGACCTGAAGTACCATACCAGGTGGTGTTTCCGACAAGTTCCAAATCTGGCAGGCCGGTGTACCTAATTCGGAATTCAGACAGGGGACACATACCCTGAACCTGTTCATCCCACTGCCCCAGCCTGTAGAAGCTATCCCTGCATTCGCGACCATAGGGGAGTGAAAACTCTCAGGTATAACATCTGGTGTGAATCCGATACTCAAAGAGATAAGACAGGGACAACGTGAAACAGCGAGAGAAGAAATAGTAACAAAGGAAGGAGAGGAGGAGGTAAGAAGAGCAAAGCGTGAGAGCATCGCGAGCTGTGGGAGTAAAAAAGAATTCCAAGGAAAAGAGATATGGTAGATTTAAAGATTCAGAGCGGAAAAAATCCAGACCTCACTCCCCGACGTCCTACCCCCCATTTCTCCTCCATCTGACTCCCCATCTCGACCTCCCCACCCGATGCCCAACTCCGACTCCCTCCTGCCCATCCCAACATCCCAATAATCTAGTCACACCCCTCCCCCTCTCACACCCCTCCATCCAAGCCCCCTCCTTGATTACCCCCTCCTCTCCCCACCCGGCTTCTAACCCCGACTCCTCACTCCGACCCCTTCCCAATCCATCTCGCACAGCCCCACACCAGATTCCGCCCCAACCACCGCTCCCCGACTCAAACCCCACCTCCTTACCCCGTCTTCCCCACATCCCAACTCCTCGCCCAAACTTTCCCTCCCCACCGTCAGCAGCCCTTCCCCCTCATCCCGCACAACATCCTATCCGACTCCCCCCCCACCCTCCACACTAGTCTCCCCACTCGAGCTCATAACCCCTGACCCCCGCCCCCCAAGCGCAATCGCATACACCCATTATTCTTCACCCCCCCCGCATTAATCCTACTCCCAGCACTTAATTATTCACCATATCATTCTCCCCCCACAAACAAATTATATCAACCCCATACTCTCCTGATGTTACATGCAGCGCGTGCACACACGGGCCATTTGGCAGGCCCGACGGCCATTTTGCAGGCCCGACAGTGTTCAGGCCAAAAGCCTGAATTTCAGGCCGAAAGCCTGAAATCCAGGGCTTACAGGCCCCCTGTCGGTTCAGGCCAAAAGCCTGAAGTCCAGGGCCTATCCCTGGTCGTTTCAGACTAAAAATGGCAACAGCCTTTTTAGCCTGAAACGAAGGGCCATTTTCGGTCGTTCATCAGAACGATGAACGACCGGCCCTGAAACTCAGGCACCGAACCAGGGTTTCGGGAACAGACTATTAATAGTCTGTTTCCCACGCCAGCCTCAAGCAGGCTGCTGCACGCCAGCCCCTGGCACATTTCGGCATTGGCAAGAGCTGCCTCCTCAGCCTGACTGGCCTCCAGCAGTCAGGAGGCAGGCCGAGGTAGTACATAGGACTTCCCAGACACTTCCGAGGTAGGCAGTTGGCAGTAGTAGTCTTCAGGATTCGGGTGCAGCACTCTGGAGGGAGCGCTGCGTTGTAGTAGTTGTAGCGTTAGCTAGTAGTCTTCAGCGCTGGGCGCAGTAGATACTTGTAGTCTCCAGCGCTGGGCTCCATAGCTAGGTAGTACTAGAGAGAGAGAGAGAGAGAGCTTGGTTGGAGGCCAGAGGTACCTACCTGCAGCGCCGTTGCTCCAGCTTCGTCTTCGAGGTACCTGCAGCACAGCGCCAACACCACAGGTTAGTATCTGGTTCGTAACAGAGAGAGAGAGAGAGTTTTCCTTCTTCTTCTTCTCAGTCCACCATCTCTTCTCTCCCTCTCACTTCTGACTTCAGTGCATCTGCAGACTATGAGAGAAGAGATACAGAGCTTGGTGACATTTGATCCAGACTCGACTTTCGAGGGTTCAGACATGGCAACGAGGGACTATTTGGGATTGGTGACCAAGACTTGGTGTTAACGACATTCCCATCTTCTTCCCTCCTTTCGTTTGATCCTTATCTCTTCGTCTTTGTATGTCTAGACCTGGCGCTTTCTTCCTGTGTGCAGCGCCAGACTCCTTCACACTTTGTGATGGATACAATGCATGTTTAGTCTGAGTTCAAACCTTGAATATTTCTAGTTAGAGGTACTCTAGCATTCTGCTTCGTTACTAAGAATGGAGAGGCCTCGACAGGACTACGTTTTCTAGAGGAAGCTGTTATAAAAACCACCATTGGGTTGGAGGAGGCCAGAGTTTGGGAAAAACAAGGTCCGAAGAGACCCGAGTGCTCTCTGTTCCTGCCCAAGAACGAACGACCGCCAGTGGAGCCCTTTTTGTATGGTTGGAAAGTGGAGGTTCAGGAGAGCAAGGCGGTGCCTATCCTTCTCTATAAAACAAGGGTAGGTGTTCTCCTCGAGCAGGAGAAAGTGGTAAAGAAACCAATAGTGACAGCCAGGAAAAGGTTGGTTGGAATTCATAATTCCACAGTTGACAATAAAGACCTATCCAAACTTTGGAAGGCTCTGAAAAAGACTCCATCGCAGAAACAGGCGGCCCTCCAGTGGCTGCAATCGCTCCAGATCATTGCATCTGCCATGTGGTTAAACTCTAAAGGCATGGACCTACCATCCACCTGCACTCCGTGTGAGTGGGGATGAGAAAATGCAGCTCACATATGGCTCTACTGTTCTTTATCGGACAAGATCTGGGAATGGTGGAAAGACAAATGGAAACCTTTCTCTGCATCCGCTTCAGAACGGGGAGTGGACTTCATCCTCCACGCGAAGCTCCCAGACGACAGTAACTACGCATCAGGGGAGGGGTATGTTGCTCTGACATGCCGAGGAATCATCTTTGAAGGGATCTGGTCTGTAGGAAATGCGAAGGTCTTTCGAAGGGAAGTAATCCCAATGCAACAAACTTTTAATCAGATTAAGCAGGCTATTAGACAGGTGGTGTTTGCGGATTGGAAATCAAAGGGCACGCTTTGGGTGTCCAGGACATGGGCAAAAAATGATTATTTTGCAGTTGTCTCAATCAGATGGGAAACTGAAGTATGCTCAGTGGTTGTTATAGGGAGAGGAGTAGCCAGCAGAGGGGCTGCATTAGGCCCTAGAGTAAGGCTAGGAAAGTAGTTGTCGCCTAGGAGTGTAGACAACCTTTGGTTTGAATGGGAGAGTCTGAGTTCGGCTGGTAGATGAAATCTCAGCTTTATAAGCTGGCGGCCCTTCAAGCTCCCCCCCTTCAAGCAAGCTCTCGCTATAGAGAGCTCCTACAAAGTTTAAATTTAGGCCGGTTCTGGGCCTTGGTTTCGAAAGTCTAAATTTGACGAATGATTGATGAAGTATACAGGAGGCCTGCAGGAGAGCCAATGGTCTTCAGGGTGTATTTGACTCCGTAAGGCCTACCTCAAAGTTGCAGCAATTACTATGAGATTCCATCAGAAAAGCTCACCTTTTTACTCTGTGCTTTAATGTGCTACTTTTTGGAAAGTACTTATATCTGGGACAATGGACCCGGTTTCCAGCAGATAGATTGGATAAATAGAACAGTTAGTTTGGTTGTCGAGCTTGGCTCGTAAGCGAAACTGGCTGAGGCTGCCAGGATAACTCCGTGTTGAATTGTGAGGTCCCCGGCCTCGTCCCAAAGTTATTGCAATAAAATTTAATCTACTTTCCAAAAAAAAAAAAAAAGGTTGCCCGTGAAAACGGGCGCCTGCAACAACCTTTGGGGATCTTATGTCCCCTCAGTTCCTTTTGTGCCACTTCGCGCCTCGGTTATAGTCTTAGTTTTTTTGTTTTTTTTTTCTAGTTCCCGTTGGCTTATGCCGACGGTCTTGTCACGTCCGTGGGCTCACCCACGAACTGTTGAAATACAGACCTTGGTTCGATCCCCCAGAGGGCTCAAAAGTTTTTATTTTATTTATTTATTAAAATTATTATTATTATTATTATTTTTTCGATTTATGCGTGCCATCCTTGCACACGGTGAATTCCCTATTGGCGCGATTGTTTTCAGTCGTGCGATCTCGCAGATCGCGCGGCCGGAATCAGCCGTGTCGGATCCCTCCCCCACAGCTGCTCCAAAGGGAAGGAGCCAGCCCAGTGGGGATTATTGGCTTCGATCCCTGCATCTGCGGGATGTCAGGCTGGTACGCTTCCAACTGGGCTCATATTTCACATCGATATAGGAGCAACCCTCGCATATGAAGGGCTGAAATGCCCAGTAGGCAATCCGCCTGTGGCCTAGCACGCCTTACCTCTGGCTTGTTTCCCGTCCAAATTGGTCCAATGGCCGCACGGCCACGGCTAGACGGTCACCCAACCGGGTAGGCCACAGCGCCGGTTTCCCGGCCCTCGGCGCGGAATCAAACCCCGCGGGCCCAACAATAAATAAATGAATAGAAGGTAAGCGCTCCATTTCTCACGTGCCGCGTCCCCATACCTGTCTCTTATACACATCCCGCGGGCCCAACAATAAATAAATGAATAGAAGGTAAGCGCTCCATTTCTCACGTGCCGCGTCCCCATACTCGGCGCGACCATTCTTCTACGCTTACTTAGGCCATGAATCGCGCGGCTGCTAGTCATTATTTTAGTAGGATAGGTCTGATTTTAGTATTTCAACACCCGCACGCCCCTGCGGCTTCAACAAAAATGAAACAAAGTCGCTTACTGCCGTCACTCTCGGATGCCACAAGTGTCCAGACTGAAGTTCAAAAACTTTCAATCTTTCGGCCATAGGTTAGTCTGAATGAACTTCTGGCAAACATCAGTCTCATCAAGTCCTTCAACTCAACGAAAGAGTCAGACAGCGTCCGGTGTTTAAAATCCCTGGCAAATATCCTTGCCAGGGTATTTGCCCCGACAACGATCCCTATCACGCTTCTCCAACAACTCTCTCAAACGTGCCTCCTTCGAAATACGAGCCTCCAACTCAGTAATGGATCCGTGATGTCGTTGGCCCTCAAGTACCGGCACACTGTCATCATAGGAGGTGTAAACCCTGCCGTCAGAACGTGCAATTGCGAGCACCAATTCCCTGCCCCAAAACCTCCTCTCTCCAAGAATGTGAAAGGTCGGTCCAATACTAGGTACGCTCCTGTGCTTCTCCGTCAACCGTGCCTCCCGAGCCACAAAATCTGTCCTGACACGACCATCGACCCGTCACATAGTGGACCAAGGACAGTGTTGCGACTGTTGTCTCTCCTGTCGTAACGACGACGGCAATGACATGTGGGCTCTGCGGGAAAGAGTACCTCATATCGAGGGCGGTGCTGCGGTGTGCAACGCCGATGGACGCAGCCTCAGGCAGGGGCGATGCCCTCCTTAGGGTGTGATCGTGAGCACCCCAAACCCCCACTCAAAGGAGATCCTGAATACCAGAGGTTTAAATGTGTTTAGGGTGGAGGCGATGACGCTCCAACACCGTAACGTCCTGAGCACCCCCTGTGAGTGACATTCATCGGATTCGTCACTAACATACGCTCTAAGTCATCGGGGTCCGGTGTGATCCGCCCCTCCTCCATACGTGTTCACCATCCTCCTGCACCCCCCTCCTGACCACCCCCTCGACGGCATCCTCATCTACTGCGGCCATGTGCTGCCTCCTGTGAAGGATCCTGAAGTACGAACGCCAACAACATATCGCATGTCCCCTCAGAGATCTCTGGAGATGAGGGATACTCACCCCCCTCCGGAAAACAGATAGGAGATCCGCCTACATCGCTACTCTCCAGTGGGGGACGAGATCCCCCAAAATGTACCCCAATATCAACCTGCACATCCTTTCCATCATGTGCTCCTTCCCCGCCTAAATCGCCCTCCATGTCAATCTCATCCTCACTTGCTCCCCGAGTCGCCTCAACCGTGTCCGCTTTACAAAGTCGGACTACGATGTTATCCATAACCTGGTCCCCGTACTGAGATGCACCAGATCCACCTCCCGCCTCAGAATCCCCACTCACCGCACAAGAGCCGTTATCAATGCCCACGGGAGCCACGTGTACGTCGACAGACCAGCACCGATGGTATCCAAATCTCTTATCCGCTACTGATCCGCCATATAAGCCTCCCTGCCTTCCCACTCCCTTTGTAGTTGCTCTAGGCGCTGCTCCTTCTCTCGATCCATACGGGTGTGGCGCTCCTCTGTCGTCTCCTCTCTCTCTCCCTCGACGAGGTGGTAGTCTACGTCATCCCCCACTCTCCCTCGATCGTGAGGTGGACCATGAATGTTGCTGCCTAGAGGCCCCCCTCCGTCGAATGCTCGCCGCCAACTGCTTCGGGTGTCGGGGTGTGCTCGCTTGACATCTATCCCTCACGCAGGATGTCGTCGAGGTGGAGGAGGGCGTGCGTGTGTGCTGCTCCGACTCTGTAGCCTTATTGATCGTCTTAGTGTCTGAGACATGTGGGTGTAGTGCTCCTCTGTCATCTCCTCTCTCTCTACCTCGATGAGGTGGTAGTCTACGTCATCGCCCACTCTCCCTCGGTCGTGAGGTGGCCCACGAATGTCGCTGCCTGGAGGCCCGCTTCCATGCTGTGCAAGTCGCCCGTGAACAGGTCCGTTGAATGTGCGCCGCAAACTGCTCCGGGTGTCGGGGTGTGCTGGCTTGACATTTGTCCCTCGCTCAGGATCTCGTCGAGGTGCTCGTAGCCCTCCGGAGGAGGGCGTGCACATGTGCTGCTCTGATTGTGTAGCCTCACTGATCGATTGAGTGTCTGAGACTCCGCTCATGAAACACGCTTTGTATGTACACGAGGATCCTACAAATGCCTGTCCCCAGTGTCCTCGTCCAAGCTATCACTATCCACTTCATAAACCCCCTCTGCAATGCGCACCACAGTCAACAGCGGTCCCGCGCTCACTCTTGTCTCGCCGTGTGGCACTAGCCTCTCCCCTGCGTCCGCCTATATCACTCGTCTGTCTGGACCTGTCGGACCCTTCACCGTATGTGTACTAGAGTCTCTCAACAATCTTATCTACACTTGCCCTCAAATCGTCGGGGTCTTTCCGATCGTCGTCATGAGATGCGCCTTCTTGTGCCCTCGACGCCTTCTCCGTCTTTGCCGGTGGAGGAGGCACGTACTCGTTGTCAAGGATGACTGTGGCTCTCAACCTGAAAACCTTAGCCACCGGTACAGGGCAACAAGAGTCCTCCTGCAAGAAGCGACAAATCTGCCTGCTCCACTCATCTGACCTGGGGACTAGCTCCCCATATCTTGGGCCGACGCTATGAATCCCCCGTGGTCGCGGTCACCGCGCGCACAACCGCGGCCCGCGGCCGTGGCCTCGAGCTCACGGTCATGACTGCGGCGGTCGCGATCTGCCGCGGCCCGCCACGGCCGAGGGGAGAGTGGGTCGGGGGTGGGGGTTTCGGAACCCCGACCCTACCCCCTCGAACAAAAAAAAGTAAAAAAAATATAATTAAGGGGGTGGTTTTTGGTGTGTGAAAAAAAAATAAAAATAAAAAAATTGATTGATTGTTTTTTTTTTTGATTGATTGATTGATTGATGGATGGATTGATTGATTGATTGATTGATTGATTGATTGATTGATTGATTGATTGATTGATTGGTGGGGGAGGGGTCCTCCCTCCCCGCCCCCCGGCACACGCAGACACACACACACACACACACACACACACACACACACACACACACACACACACACACACACGCGCGCGCGCGCGCGCGCGCGCAATCAGCTTTATGTCTGTCGGTCGTTCGTATGTTGTCTGTCCTCCCCCTGATTTTTTCTAAGTATTTATTTTCTATGCCCAACTGAGCACCCTTAAGTAGTGCCAAACAGTCGGTGGTTCCTCGTTTGGAGTGCCTACTGCACTTTTAAGGGGGCCGCTCGGTTCGGGTTGTCTGTGTTGCCTATAGGTGATGACAAATGTTCGTGGAGTGGCTCCTTGGCTCAGTGGGTGGTGGGAACCAACAGTTTGTGGGATTCAATCATGATGTGAGTAGGTCATGTGCTGCTTTGCTCCGTGTTGGATGTGTGGACTACCTCGTCTGCGCTCTGTCGGTGCCTTGTTGCCTGTCCCCCTGGTGTCGCATGCGGTTCTCTACATATTGTTGTGTTCGCTGTGCGGTATGACTGTGTTGTTGGTGTTGCCTTGCGCTTCGCTGCTCCATTGTCGTGCTTCTCATCCGCTGGCCGTGCCTTACGTGTTTGTCGCTGGTGGGCCGTGTGGTTTGGTTGCCCTGTTGCTAGTGCCTTGTGCTCTGCTCCACGGTTGCCGAGCTACTGGTCTGCTCACCCTGTCGTCCCCTGCAGTGTTGTTGCCTTGGTTGTGTTGTCTTGTGCTTCACTATATGGTTGCCGCGCTGCAAGCCCTGCGTACAATGTCATTCCTTGCAGTCGTTTTTAGCGTTGTGCAACCGTGTTGCCTCTACTGTGTTGCATGGTGCTCCACAGGGTTGTTGCCCGTTGCTTTCAAGTTGTTCCGCTTGGAGACAGTCTGCCTTCAACAAGGGTCAGAGGGTTCATGACCCAAACCATCGAATACAGTGATTCCAGAGATTGTAGGGGGTTAACCTCTTGATGAGTCGGTGCAACTCCGACGAAACAATCTTGTTATCATCAATTTTTATTTTTTTTTGGTCTTCCGTTTTTTTTTCTAGGTTACCAATGGTCTGGAGACCGGACGTCTCCCCCGGATGTCTCCCCCATACGTTTGGTACCGCCGTTGTCCGGATTTTCCGGACGACGGCTTTTTGACACTAAATAATAAAATAAAAAATAAATAAAAAAATGACAGTGTTGCGCATGCCCTAGAGACCGCACACAAAAAAATTCATATTTTTTCTGAGCATTTGGTTATAGGGTGGTATTTGGGGTGGGGGGGGGGGTACGCAAGGTTTTGGTGGGGATAGGAGGGGTATCGGTGGGGATTACATTCTTTGAAGATTTTTATTGTTTATTCTACTTACCCAAATAAGCCAAAAATTTGGTGGCATACACCTTATGCAAGGTGAAAGCCACACGATTTTTTTTTTTTTTTTTTTTTTTTTTTTTTTTTTTTTTTTGCGGTAAGTCGGATATACCCTGTCCGGTCCAACGTCCGACCAGACGTCCGGTTGGACATCCCGGACGGTCAAGGGGGTCCCAAACGTCCGGCCTAGCCGAAAAAAACAAAAGAGAAGAGCACCACCACTCTTAGGCCACATCTACACACCATGTAGCACAAACCCACAACCTCCAACTCTACCAGTGATGCGATCAGGAGACTCATCGATTGATGAAGCCTGGTTTGAATCTCTTCTTGGAAAAAGCCTCCGAGGGGCGCAATCCTTGCTACGTGGATCGATTTCGATCCTACATCGGGTCATCGGCTTACTGGCCGGATTGTACCATGGCAATTTGACATCAGTCGACATCAACTCGGTTGCTCCTCGCCTTTTACTTATCATCGCGAGGAAGGGGATATAGGGCTATAAAAGCTGAACAAACGAAAAAAGAATAGTACCTAGGCCACGTCTACACGCCATGCAGCACAAACCCACAACCTCCAAATCTACCAGCGATGCGATCAGGAGACTCGTCGATTGATAAAGTCTGACTTCTCTTCTCGGAAAAAACCTCCGAGGGGCGCAATCCTTGCTACGTGGATTGATTTCGATCCTACATCAGCTTACTGGCTGGATTGTACCATGGCAATCATCTGTCAACATCACCTCGGTTGCTCCTCGCCCTTTACTTATCATCGCGGTGTCGGGCGGTTCAAGCCTTACACCACCCTTTACTTCCTTGATGATAACACTTAAGGAGGATTAAATTCAGTCAATTTGCCTGGCAGGATCGCAACCAACATCAAAAGATACGATATCAGATTCACGCAACGAGTGTCGAGGCCGGAGCGTCAGGAAAAAGCGGAACCATGAACTCTGAGGAAGCGCCCCTTTACGCACACAACTGAGGCATATCATTGCCGAGGCACAAAGGAGCGGCTATTACAGAGGAAGTGTCGGAGGCTCCAGGTGAAGGGTAAGAACGAGAGGGCCGGATTGCATTAAGAGTCAAGCAATGGGCCGAACAAGGGAGGGCGCGAGACTCTTGAGACGAGCCCTCAGGTGGACTAAGCGATGATAACACCAAAGTTCATCATGGGATCAATGAAAAGGGAAATTGTTGTGCGGGCGTGCTTCAAGCCTTCACACTCGAGCCGTAAGTAAAGCTTAAAGGGGGACCTACGGGGCATGAGGCTGAGAAGAAGGTTCCCAAGCTATGGAACTATTATTCCTAGGGTCCGGGCCTCACGAAATTTGGCAAGGCCCTGGTATTTTTTCGTGTGGGGACCACGAGAGCCTGGGCAGGCTCGGGCCTAGGTTCGAAATGAGCCTCGGTAGCAGGGCGCTGCAAAAGGCCTGGTACCCAACAAAAAGGCTCCCTTCACTGAAAACCCTTCGGGGGCCCAAATAGGCTTGGGCATAGGTCCGGGCGAGCCATGGTACCGGGGCGCTGCAACTTGTCGGCAGTCTTGGAGCATGCGAATGCTGAGGCTCACTCTGAAAGGGGCCCGACAAAGTATAAAAGCCCAATCAGGCCCTGGATGTGGGGACTTCCCACTTGCGCACGCACGGGCACACAAGAGGAGCTCGAGAGGAGACTTGAGAAAAAACACACCTAGGCACCCCACGGGAGTTGAGGAGCGGAGGAGCCGAGACAGCGTCTGAGGAGGGAGACGAGCACAGACACCAGAAACGCGCACGTGACCCCGGGGGCGGCCAGATTGATCCGCGCAGGGGTGCTCAGTATCAGAGGGCGCGCGCATAAACGTGCACAATCGAATCTGGAGGGCGCGCACATTCGCGTACAGTAGGAACGGGAGGGCGTGCAGCCGTGCGCACACGCTTGCAACAGTGCACAGTCCGGCGCGCAGGAGTGCACACACGTGCGCAATCACGCACAACCGAAACAGTGAGACACGCAGTTGCACGCGCACGCGAGCAATCGCGCGCTGTCGGGATTGGACGGGCGCGCTCCCGTGTAGCCGCGCGCAGGTCTGCGCAGTTGAGATTGAGCGGGCGCGTTCATGCGCAGCCGCGCACACACCAGTCGCATGGTCAAGGTCGGCGTGGAAGTCGCGCACTTCACCCGCGCTCAGTCGCGCAGTCGCGCACACAAGTCGCACGGTCGGGGTCGGCACGGAAGTCGCACACTTCACCCGCGCTCAATCTCGCAGTCACGCACACCACTCGCACGGTCGAGGTTGGCGAGGACTGCACACTTCACTTGCACTCAGTCGCGCAGTCACGCACACCAGTCGCACAGTCGGGATCGGCGCGGGGTCGCGCACCTCACCCACGCACAGTCGCCCTGGCGCACACATCGGTCGCCCAGTCTGGATCGGGCGAAGAGTCTCACACTTCATCAGCGTATACCCGCACGCGAACAGAATTGGGGTCGGTGTAGGTGCGCGCATCAGTACGCACCCGCGCATGAACGAGATCATTCGCACGCTCTAGCGGGTGGCCGCGCGCAAGCCCTGCACCATCGAGAGCGGCGGGCGTGGTCGGGGAAGGAGGCGCAACAGCAAAAGGTCCGCTCGCTTCAGCACCCAATCAGACGCGTGCCCGACAAGGCAAATTGGGGCTTCGGAAACAGAATAGAGTTTTGACTGGAATTCCATTTGCTGGTACCACGGGGCCAGGCCATAGATTGGGCCTCGGCGAAAGGGTAAGGTACAGACCAGCCGCGGACAGACCGAGGCATCTAGGTTGAACCAAGATCGAAGGACTTCCACAAAAGGGGGAAGATTCAGAAGCGGGCCTTCGGGTGCAGATAGGAACTTGGGGCGCTGAGCGGCAAGCCAAGGACTTCGAAGGGAGACCGGGATTTCACCTGGGGCCCTAGACTTTGAAGGCAGACCGGGAGTTTACACTGATTAGAACTTTGGATGCGGACTGTGAATGACCAAGACTCGAGGACGACAACACGGGACTTTGACCGAACTGGCTTTATAGAGCCGCGGAATGGGATTTCGACAGGGAGCTTATCAGGTAGGACTACGGGGACGAGCACAAGCAGACGCAAAGCGACACATAAGGTTCGATTGGCGCGCCGACAGATCACTTCTACCGGTCCATCGTGGGGAAGGGGATATAGGGGTATAACCGTCTAGGGAGAACCAAATAGGGCTATAATCGGCTCAGACGAAATGCAGTCAAACAGGCAATTTGACATATGGCTATATATTCCTAGATCATGAACGTGTACATCCGCCTGTGAGAACCGCGCAGCGTGATATAGTCCTATATGGTTATTTCCACGTGGACGAAAGTGCGTGACAACTATTATCCCTCGCATGTTCGACCAGTTTGGCGAAGAGCGACCACGACGTCTGTGTGGGATCTCAACCTCATCGCCACCAACCTTTGCCTTTCGGCGTCTCTTCCCGGCAGCAGTGGCTCTGCTAGACTCTGGGATGTGTGTCGCTTCATCCTTTTCAGGATTGTTAGTCAGCCCCAACACCTGTGGGATCTCGCTAGTCTCGAGAGTGGCAGCTTAGCAATGAGATAATTCGCCTTCCTCGCGTAGACTATCCAACTCTGCCAACCTTCGCTTTTTCGTTATCTCCATACCTTCTCGTCCTTTTTCAGTTGCCGCAGATGGTAAAACAGAGGCACCTGTAGGTCATTTTTTGGCAGCAGATGCCAGCACAGTGTCACCGACTTGTGCCACGTTTGCTGCACCGGTCATTTGGTGCCCCGCTGTAAGCCTCCCGTCCTTGGCTCTCAGATGCTCAACAACTGCATCTTCGGCCCTGGTGCTTTCTCCTGCAGGCGTAACATGTCCAACGCCCTCCGACATGGAGGCCTCCTCACTCGTCCCTTCTTCAACGTGCTTCTCCTGCTCCCCTAACCCTTGATCTCCTGACACCTCAGTATCCTGGTCCGGTTGCGGTCCCTTCAACTTTCTCTTTGCCTCCTTTGGGGTTTCTCTATCGAGCGTGGCGCCGATGTCGGTCAGAAGCGTCATGCCAATCCCCTTTGCACATCTTTTGTCAATTTGTACGACAAGGCGATTCCGATTTGCTTTAACGCAGGCAATGGCACCTGTACCTGATTCAGAAAATCCGTCCAAAACGAAGGCACCAGCGGGTGAAAAATTATTCACCAACCATGAGTACAATGCAAAGGGCTTCTGGTACAGGCACAACACTGCGAGATCGTTGGGGTAGACGTATTTATTTGTGACCGCGTTGAAAAGCTAGAAATTGTGACGTGGGTCGGTGAGAGAAAAACTATAATGGGTCATTTCGCGTTCCCCGCTCTTGCTGTAGTACCCCAGGACACAGAACTCCGTCGCGCTGACAAGTCGAGGACCTCCGGGATTCGTAACATTAGGTTTGCACCAAGACAACAATTCTTGGCCTGCATTGCAGACCTGTGCAAACGCAGATCGAATGGATGGGAGCATGTCCACAGAACAGAACCCGACGTCTGTCCACAAAGCAGCACTGGAAACGTCCTTGGCGTTCTGCAACACCTCGACAACGTGAGTCTCTACAAATGGCTTTGTGTTACGTGCATGGGCCTTTGTGGGCAAACCCATAAGGAAAGTAAAAAATAGTCAGTGATATCAAAAACTTTTCCTTCTCCAACTGTGACAGATGGCGCATGTCGCCCAGAATTACCTTGACTTCCGATGCATTTCCCTCGTGTTTGACCTCCGTCCAATCAGCAAAAGGTTTCGGTAAAGGTTGCGCTCGAAATGCCAGAAGACTGACTCTTTGTGCCTCCCGAGCCATTAATCTCTCCTTTTTCTTTTTCCATCCCTTTGCTCGTTCGATGTGGTCCTTCAAAGCAGTAGGTGTGCTCCCACGCTTCTCCAAGTTGCCAATGTGTTTCTCCATGACTTCTTTCTTTGTGTGCAAAGGAATTTTCTGTTCCGCCTCCTTGAAATCTTTGCAACCAACACTGTATGAAAAGGCCTTGCAGACATAGTTAAGTTTCTTGACGACCCCGAATTTCTGAATGACCTCAAAAAGAATGGGGACAACCTTTTTAGAAGCCATATTACCCATTGTGACCCACAGTTGGGCAGGTATGTCTTCAGACACAAGTGAGACTTTGTTGTCCTTGAATTGGACCCAAGGGTTTAAAAGCGTCATCTCTTGTTGCTTTGCAGCTGCCCTGTCAAGCCTCTTCCCTCGTTGACTTCTCTTCCCACCCTCATATTCACTTGATTCAAGACCGGTTTCAAGTTTAATCTGATTGTTCGCTGCCGACTTCAACGTTTGACCTTTCACCTCCCCCGCCACATGTTGAAAATCTGCAGTTGCAAGTCTCAAATTTCTTTCGGACGCACTGCAACCCGCAGTAAGGGACAGAGGTGGCAACTGGGATTTTTTGGAATACTTGTACCTTACCTACCCATACCCTCTTTGAAAACTAACCACCTTATAGATGGCCTATCGGACCTTTACCCATCCTTACCTGCTCAAAAAAGAAAAAAGTGTACCGTACCTGCCCTGCCTGGACCCCTTGAGACTGTAACTGCCCATAACTGCCCATGGACTTTCTGTTTTAAAACTACCCACGGCCACCTACACCCAAACCTTTTGTTAACCACCTGTACCGTACCCAACCAATTTTTTTTTTCAATCCTACCCACCCGTATCCACCCACAATTGTATGCACCCACTCATAACCATCCACACTTGTGACCCACCCTCGCCTAACCAACCCTAACTGTCCCCAACCGCCCCTAACTGCCACTAAATGTCCCCAACTGCCCCTAACCGCCACCCCTTTCCGCCCCTAACCAT
>BFEA01000136.1:265286-281570 GCA_003427395.1 Chara braunii
GCGCCCGTGGTCGTAGGGGTGGGGCGACCCCTCCCCCACCAACCAACCAATCCATCCATCCATCCATCCATCCATCCAAGGTGGGGCGGGGCGACCCCGCCCCCGCCAATCAATCAATCAATCAATCAATCAACGAGGGGAAGAAAAAAAAAAATGCGTTTTTTTTTTTTCCCCATTTTCGTTGGATTTCGCCCATACCCCCCCCACCAAAAGTTGATCTTTTTCGTTTTTTTTTTTTGGGGGGGGGGTGGGGCAGGGGATGCGCCGCCACGTGGCGCCGCTAGAATCTTCAAACCCCCTCCCCTGCGGCCGCCAGGTGTCCGCGAATCCGCGCGTCCGAGCGGACACGTCCGCGGGCTTCGCGGGCTGGCCGCGCCTGTCTGCCGCCGGGGGGGATTCATAGCTAATGGGAAAAGTTCACACACAACGTAATGGCCTTCAGATTCATGCGCTGTAGGGCACCATAAACGGAAGATACATTCTGGCAAGTGCTTGTCGTGCATTGGCCCAGACCTTCATCTGGTGGTATGCTGCCCGTGAGAAACAGGGAGTCACATCAGATACCCGATTCCTTGCTTCCTAGAAAARAAAAAAAAAAGAAAAAAAAAAAAAGGGAAAACACTCAGAACATCGTTGGGCAGATTCACCCAGGTCATAAATGTTGCCTGATACATTTCAAACTTCTATCCTGAAAACGCCCTTCCAACGTTACTTTTCTTTTTTTTTTTCCTTTTTTTTTTTCACGTCGTGGCATATTTTTGTTCTTCCTTTTTCATGCCATTTGCTCTCAGCGTCCATGCATACGTTTCCACACGCCACGGAAAACCAACAGGACACATAGCAGCCCAGTTGCCCGTTCTCCTTGGGCCAGCCACCTTGCTCCCCCGTCGCACAACTGACCCTCTTTCGAACCCCGAAACGCGTAGCGTTAACGCTAAGGCCGCGCGACCGATGTATGGGCCAAGTACTGGTGGTTTAAGGGGTAGGATAAAAAAAATTAGGGGGAACCGGTAGCACAGGACCACAGGTCCATGAGGGCTACCGGTAGTACAGTGGGGGAGCTGGCGGAGTGACAAAATTCAAAATTTACATTGAAATACCCCCGCGATTTATTTCACAGTTGAAATGATTTTTTCGTATTTTAAAAAATATTTTTCCTTTAAAGATCACGACCAAATCTATAGACCTTCAGAATTTCAGAGTTGTTGGGTCATCCTTCTGATTGCAAACAATCGCGAAAGTTGGGTTTCTTTTCCCATTGGCCCATACGTGGTAGAGTAGCAAAAATAGAAAATGTGATAAAACAGTGCGGCATTTACTTCACCGTTATTTTTCCTGGAAAGATCGCGGCCTAATCTAAAGGATATTAAATTTTCAGATTTTTTTGCCAATGTTTCTGAACGTGAAAAATCGTCAAACTTCACGCTTGAAAATGCTTAGCCCTAACCCGCCTGCGCGACGTTAGGGTTCGGACACACAGCCACATCCTGACGTGCAAGCAGTCTGACGTTGGATACACTTCAAAAGATAGCAGTCCCCAAAAACAGATAGGGACCCAGTCCACCATAGTGGTTATAGCATCAGGCAATTGGGTATTTCAAAATTTGTGCGTGGGTTCAAACCCCAACCCAACCATAGCGCACAAACTTCAAATACTGTATATACTAATACTAATATATGTATATATATATACTAATACTAACATGTGTGTGTGTGTGTGTGTGTGTGGGTGGGTGGGTGTGGCTGGGTGGGCGGGTGTGTGTGGGTGTGTGGGTGGGTGGCTGGGTGGGTATGCGTGGGTGGGTGGCTGGGTGGCTGCCGCCGGCCGGGCCTCCTTGCTTTTGTCGTCACAAACTCAGAGGAAGGGACAACACGACAGACGAATACGGAAAAGAAAAGCAAAATCAGAGGAATGCGATGAAAAAGGCAGGAACACGACAGAAGATTGCAACGGAATAAGAAAGAAAATAAAAAGGGAACTAACCGACGACGGAAAAAGGGAAAAGAAAAAAAAAAAAGGAACTGGAAATGAATTTAAAAAAGAAGGGGGGACAGCTACCCGACGGCGGGCGCTTCGAGATTTTCCCTCGCATCAACGCCCGCCGCCGCCCGGCCCGATGGGCGCGCTGTGAACAATTCGGTACGTGCGCCGCTCTGCACGCCGCCCCTACCTCGATCGCCGTCATCCGCTGACCCAAATCAAAACTTCGGCCCGATTCTGGTGCGCTGCGGACAAATCCTACCCCCGCGGGCCGCTCGCGCTTAAGGGGTAGGATTTTACCATCTTTTTATATACCCGATAAGGAGCTGTGCTGGATGGTTTCAACCATAATTCTAGGTATACCTGGGACAGCAAGAACATTTCATTTGAACAAAAAAAAGGTTATTATGTTTTTTTCCCGTTCTGACCATGGTATAAAGTTCGCCAATGAGAAGGGGTATGACATGCAGTATAAACCCCGCTCCCCTGCCGATTGATGAGGACCTCTGAAGGGGGCGCAACGAGTGACAGGCGTTGTTGCCCTTGGCTTCGGCAAGTGGCAGGCAACCCCTCCCCGGGGTTCCTCGCTATGGGTAGCGGGCTCAGGACCAGGGATTACGAGCTACATGGATGGAACACGTTGGAGAGCATGGGGATAAACGAGTTGGTCGATTGCTATCTGGGACGCTGGTCCAGTCGAAACGGTGAACTCCGACGAAATGCGGACTTCACTGCACGAGAACTCAGTTGGCGTTTTGCGACCGGTGGCTAGGAAAGATATGCAAGGATCTAGCACTCTGGCCACTTCAATTGGAAGCGGTCCTCAGGGCAGAGTTCGTGATTCAGTAGAGGGGGCTGGAGGGGAAGTAGAACCCGATGGGCGGGTTCTTTCATCCACGAAGAAGTCGGCCTTAGGCGACTCATCTTAAATGGACATTCCACCCACCAAATATCGAGTCCGTCAGAATCCGTACTTCATTTGAAGGTGGTCTTCCGACAGGGATTACAAATGCGTCGGGAGGAATGCTGGTTGATGTGCAAGGGTGGTCAGCAACATTGGAGGTGGAATAAAGGGAAGTTGCACCCGACGTGCAAAAAATGTCAAAGTTATCCAAACTTCAATTGAAGTTGGTCTTCCGATAAGGGTTGGTGCTGCAGCGGGAGAGCCTTCATCGGTTGATGTTTGGGGGAGAGCAACGACATTGGAGGGGGGCTCGAGGGACGATGCACCTAACGAGCAAGAAATGTTGAAGTCCACCAGATCAAAACTTTTGGTCGTGATCTTCTGTAAGGATTACTAATACAACGAGAGAAACTCTGTCGGTTGATGTGGAGGGACGGGTAGCCGCATTGGAGAGGGATTCAGGGAAAGGGAATAAAGGTGATGAAAAGGATGACAACATGAAAGGGGATGAAAGGGATGAAAGGGATGACAATATGGAAGGGGATGAAGGGGATGAAGTTGATGAAGCCGCATTAGAGGGGAATTCGGGGGAAGGGCATGAAGGGGATGAAGGCGATGAAAGCATGGATGATTCTCACTTGGAGGTCATTGAAGAGGATGCTGGCTCTGGTGACTCATCTGATGAGTTTAGGAAACATTATGTTCCAGGACCTCGTTATGAGCCCGATGAGCATGACATCGAGGATGACACAACCCCATTCGAAATGGACACACAAATGGTTGGCAACTTGGCAAGCTCTTAGAAGTGCATACATGCTATGAAGTTCAACCACTTCCGCCTGTTCCTGAACATCAAGACCGGTCTCCGAAGGATTCCCTTTGTGCCTGACACTGTTTGTCCACCGAAAATAAGTCGTTGTATGAATATCGACGAGGTTATGGAAAGCATCCTCGGAAACACTGGGAGCCCCACAAAGTCGCAACATTCGTCGTTCAAATAGTAAGAAATGTCAATCACATGAGCGTGCCCTCCAAAACCATAAACGTCGTTTGCCAGAAATGTCAATCACATAAGGGGCAACCTCGAACATTCCGAGCCCACAACCTCTCATGCTCCGCGAACATCAAAGAGGTTGACATACACTAGTGGAGTTGGGGCTACGACCCTACGGGTGAAGTTCGGGAGGAACAACATGTCGCATCCCCTAAGAACTTAGTAAGAAGTCTAAGGACGATACTCCAATGCTTGAGGTGCAGGCCTTGGCTGCACCGACTCAAACTATGACGTATCACAAGGATCGATCGATTGGTGAGCAGTGAGCATTGCCACTCTCTTGATAATTAGCTTTCCGTATTGTGCCCCCTTGACGTCCTCCCGAAGTCAGTCGGTATTTGCAGTTCCTGTGCTGATGTGTATTGTGGTCACCATATGCATAGACCGTGTGAATGGAACCTCCATGATAGAATGGATGTTTGCGGCAGCTGTTGTTTCGGTTCCGATGCTTTTTTGCAGTCGTCCTTTGTCTAGAGCCTGTTTTTCGGGCGTGCCCTCGAAGCTTAATTGTCCATCTGACCTTACTACAGTTTTGCACGCGAATCTCAAGGCTAGGTGTGATGAAGAGTTGGCATGCATGACTTATAGAGGATCTGTGTTGAGAAATGTGTTTTCATTTCTTGTTTTTTTTTTTTTGTTTTACACGGGAAGGGTCTTCTCGGAAACAGAGGTGCTCAAGATATTCGAAGCACAAAATATACAAAGTCCCGAGTTTGACGACCAGAAATATGAACATATAAGAGGCATCAAGGTCGATGTTGAAACCGTAAAGGAGTATGTCATAGCCATTGTGGATATTCTTCCCCTTCTGCCACAGGAGACGGGGACATATCCACGATCTATAACTAGGGGTCAGACACTGCATCCGAATTATTTGGCAACGCGTCGTGCTACACAGAACATTCCTAACCTTTTTTTTTTTCATTGCCCAACATGTGAATTGCTCGGTGTTGTGCAGTGTGCGTCATAACACATGAAGTAGGCATGCGAGGCTCGGTACCACCTCTGACAGTTATGTCTACCCTCCCCGAATATCATTTGTCTAATACAGCAAAATATCTCCCGACCCTTGTGCATAGCGATGACAGGCTTAATGATGAAGTTGTGAATTTCTATGTGGCGTTGTTGGGGTCAAGCTCTTATGCAATACGTAACATGTCGTCGAACCTTTATATCTTCATCTTCACTTCGTTCTTCTTCAACAAATTGTAACTTTGAGGATACAGTGGGGTACAAAGATGAACTAAAGAAATAAATATTCTTGATTATGATATTACCTCTGTGTCTGTCCATAAGGAGAACGATCACTAGATCCTTCTCTCCACCAACTCAAGAGACAATTTTTTGGAGCTCTTGGATTCTTTTCATCGCGTTGTAGCGGATAGGGATTTCACAATTACTCTATTAATTTGATTGTTCAATATTTACAACAAGAAACATTACATCATGGGTTGTTCAGGAGTTGGAAGTCTATGGAGGCAAAGATGGTAGTGGAAGCAGTTCCAAGACCAATAGATGGAGCGAGTTGCAGGGTGTTTCATGTTGATGTTTGCATCGTTTTGTCACATTTTCTCAAAGAGTTATCCCACTTATTAGGCAAAGATGGTTAACCTCCATACTTGAAGTTCGTTGTCTTTGACGAACAGCTGCACTTGTAGTGTTGATGTTAATATAATTTTTTCTTCCTTGTTTTTTTATAATATACATTGATCAAACAACCGGTCATGATAAAATGCATGTCATTGGAAGGTGTTATTGCTTTCTTATTTTCTTTCGAGTTTGGATTCATTGTGACAAACTCACTTTGTCTCTTGCGTCTACAATTGAGTTTGCGTTCATTGAGACAAACTCACTAAATCTCTTGCATCTACATTCATTCACATCGCTTGTGATTTTCTACGTTGGAACAAGTTTACATTCATATTTTGAATTGTTATGCACGACAAAGTAAGGTGTGAATATCATCGACATTAGGTGTTCCAACTTCTTATGTAATGAGACGTAAATGAGGATGCATGTCAAAATTTAACGCTTATCTGAGTTTGCGTACATTGTGGTGAACTTACTAAGTCTCTTGCGTCTACATCCGAGTTTACGTTCATTGTGATAAGCTTACCTAGTCTCTTGTGTCTACATCGATTCACATGGCTTGTGATTTTCTGCATTAGACCAAGTTTGCATTCATATTTTAAATTGTTATGAATGACAAACTAAAATGTGAATATCACCGACATTAGATATTCCGGGTTCTTGTGTAATATGACAAAGTTAAATTAGGATGCATATCATCATTCAACAATAATTATGCACGGCAATTGAAAGTGGTATCAATTGAGCCACAAACCGTTATCACTGAATAGTTGTCAAAGTTTTTGTAATGTCTGTAAAGATGTCGGAATTCCACTATTGTACCAGGACGTAAAGATGAGAATATTAAAGAAATATGTCGAAATGATATTAAGGTTTACAATGATTTGAACAACCATTACATAATCACTTTGACCATGTTTAATCATACAGATATAATGAAGTACTGGTCATCGCAATTTCTTCCCCGTTTTCCTTAGTACTCCAAAACAAACATTCCGTGCATAGCGATGATATGGATATATAAGCTATGCTACAACGTATTATATCTCATCTAAAACGTTTTATAATGTCTGCATATTCTACCCATACCAAGTCCGGATCTCATCACACATCTAAACAAGCGTCTCGTGCATAGGACGGGCATGCTTGTGTGAGTAAGGCTGCAGGCTAAATTGACTTTGTGCAAAACAAGACACAATATAATGTCCTATTTTAACGAATAACATGCTATTTGCTTTATTTTTTTCCCTTATCCATTTTAGAAAAGAGAAAATACAACCGAACCTAGACTCCACAAAACTCGGTGTGCAGTGAAATTCAAGGCATACTTACATTGCAATCCCAAATCCACAAAATATGCGGATTTGCTAGATATGTGTGCCCGAAGGCCAGATATGTGGAGTACTATGTAGAGGGAACTATGTGTTCGTTTGAAGAGATGACAGGCCAAGCTGGACAAGAACCCCCCCCAAAGTCCCAAGCCACACTTGAACCCGTGATCTATGACATGTGACCTAAGGACTCTACCATTTGAGCGACAATCACAAACAGCCCGTGTGTGTGATATGCCAGACTGGGGAGATCAACAGAACAACGACGAGCAACAGCCACAAGCAACCCAAGTAGCATCAAGACCCGACATACAACACCATGGACAACTCTTTGGGTGGTGCGCAGGCAATGTCTGTATAAGCTTACCGTGCGTAAGCCCAAGGGGGTGTGTGGCCAGTCATGCGTCATTCTAACGCGCTGCCGGTGTCCATGCACAAGGCTGCTATTGAGTTTTGAACCCGCAACCTTATACCACAATGCACATTTCAAACCGGTGCTCTAACCACTGATCTACATCAACAAGACAAGCTATAGTCTTCTCTCAAGTTCATGTTACTACCTATAGGAGGAACCCCTGCCCTAATCAGTGGTGGTGAGGGAGGGCGGGGCTGCTGGTGGGGTCCAGCTAACCGCAAAGGCCGAGCATTTTGCCAGTAACCGCACCTCCCATCTACTTCGCCCGCAACCTTATACCACAATGCGCATTTCAAACCGGTGCTCTAACCACTGATCTACATCAACTGGACAGGCCATAGTCTTCTCTCAAGTTCATGTTACTACCTATACGAGGAACCCCTGCCCTAATCAGTGGTGGTGAGGGAGGGGGGGCCCGCTGGTGGGGTCCAGCTAACCGCAAAGGCCGAGCATTTTGCCAGTAACTGCACCTCCCATCTACTTCGCCCGCCTCCATCGAGCAAAAGCACCATCTAAGGCCACACACCATGCACAATTCGCACACACAACCATCCCGTTCAGTTGCTGAAAGTCCTACACAACAGTCTGGCACAATCATGCTTTTTCCTTTCTTTGGAGTTGTACATTGTTTTTTTTTTTTTTTTTTTTTTTTTTAAAAAACACCCCGTTGTGCAAGGCCTCTATCCTGGGTAAGAGAACCACCGGAATTGAGGATTTGTATTTTGGGGAAAAAATAAAAATAAAAAAAAGGGGTAACTTCGGCGCAGTCACAAAAACAGTTTGTAATTGCATTTGAAACTGCATTTTAGCAGTTTAGTCAGGGCCCGAGTTCCAATTGCAGTTGAAACTCGGGCTGCCTTTAGGTAGCAGTTCACTCAGGGCCCTCGTCTATCCACGAACAGCAGATAAAGGGGGGAAAAAAAAAAAAACATCCCTTATGCTGTGATTGCGGTCAGATACAGGATGCTACAGTACTTGTCTGGAACTGAATGAAGCCAGGCAGTTAGCTGCCTCGTGGAATCCGCCCTGCCTGGCTGGCAGGGCGCTACAAGGACCTGACAACAAGAAACAAAAAAGGCAAACGACCTGTTTCATGTTCCTCACTTCCTGGCCAGATACATTCCTCAAAGCACTGGTGAAGTGAGGGCCTTCCCGAGGTAGTTCCTCGTTTCTTTGCTTTTTCATTTCTTCTTTTTCTTTTTTCTTTTCTTGGCCTCCATCCCTGCCCTGAGCCCCCCACTTCTTAGGAGTACGCTACTCTTGAGACTTCACGTTTGCCTGTGAAGGGTAGTGCCTGCGAATCTCGGCTGTGGCCGAGATTTTTTTTCCCAGCCGCGGATGCGGCACGCGACCAAAAAAAAATTAAAAAAAACGAAGAAAGAAAGACACGGCCGTGTGCCTGACTGAACTGCTAGAAAAAGCCCGCCCGTTCAAAAAAAAAAAAAAAAAAAAAAAAAAAAAAAACGACAAAAAAAAAAAAAAAAAAAAAAAAAAAACCCGGCCCGAGTTTCAAACTGCTAAAACGCAGTTTCAACTGCAATTGAAACTGGGGCCCTGACTAAAAAAACTGCTAAAACGCAGTTTCAAATGCAATAACCAACTGTAACCCTGACTGCGCCGTAGTTTTCTCTGAAAAAAATGACAACGTAGATGCACAGTCAGCCGGTGCCTAGTTCGCAGGGATTGAACCCACGACGTCCTGAATGACACTTGTGTACCTAACTAACTGAGATAGGCGGGATGATGGTTAAAAGCACGTTCACCGTACGAGGAGGATACTTTCCACTACCTTCTTCCCCCGGATACAACGTACGGTCATTATAGCTGAATTCAGACTGAAAGATACCCCAAATACAGCTATACTGACCGTACGTTGTATTCGGGGGAAGAAGGTAGTTACACAGGTTCCTTTACAGGTTGACATCCAATCAAAGCCTAAGAGTAAACATGTTACAAGGTCTGTGAGTGCACCCGGGGGCGCGTGTGCCCGTGTGTGCCCAGGCGTATGCGCGTGCATATGCGCATCTCTGTGCATCTGTGAGGTGTGTGTTTGTTCTCGCTAAACACAATCCACAAAGAGCGGACAGTCTGTCTTCGTGTGGTTGTGTGTGAGATCGGGTGTGTCTGCGAGAGACAGAGCGGGCTTGAAAGCAAGGGACGGCGCGGAAAAGCTGGGGCATAAGTGTCTCGTCGAACATGAGCGCGCGGTGCTTTGTAGCGGCACAGACTGTGCTGTGATCATCCTTCGCGGTGAGCAATACATGCACGCAAGCGATCAACGCAAGAGCACGCAGAGAACTAACTATTCAGGGCATACTCACACTCGGACGTCGTCGTCTGATCTCTGGACGTAAGTCCGCTGAGATGTATTCGACTGGCCGTAATTGCGGTCAGATACATCCAGGGAAGTGCAAACGGGCCGTGGATTGTTGTTGAATTATTGGACGGTAACACACGCTTTGGTTGCTGTGCGGATGTTTCTTTGACTGGCCGCCGTTGCATTGATTATAATTCATTACTTTTTTTCCTTTATTCTATTTCCTTTTTTCCCCGTCCGGTTGTCCTTGCGTTCGTCAATCTACGCCAGATTGAGATTGATTGATTGATTGGCACGGTTGGTCTCGCTACAGACTGACAACTCCTCTCTATGAGTTTATGCCATGAGTGATCCCGGGACTACACTCGCGCTACCGTCTTCCCCCGAACATAACGGACCCTGATAATGACCGTACACAACATGTATTTCCGGTCAGGTTCAGCCAAAATGAGGGTGCGTTGTGTTCGGGGGAAGACGGGTAGTCACTGGCGAGGAAGTCGGAGGAATCGAAGCGCAGGTCGGTCGGTTGGTGAGTGAGTAGTGGAGTGCTTTACCTGAGAGACTGTTTTTGTCTTCTCGTACTGTCGAGTTTTTTTTTTTTTTTTTTTGGAAAGTTTCAATTTAATTGCCAGGCAAGGACGAGGCCGGGGACCTCACAATTCTACCCGGAGTTATCCTGGCATCATCAGCCAGTTTCGCTTACGAGCAAGCTCGCCCAATCACCAGCTACTTCTGAAATATCTCTCTACCTGCTGGAAACTGGGTCCAGCGTCCCTTGCCATTTCAGAACTTCCCAAAAAGGTAAAACATGAAGCTCAGTAAAAAGGAACTGCATTCTACTGTCGAGGTTTCGTAATGAAGGTGCGGACTGTCTCCTCCGTCCCAGTATTATAGGCTGATGATGGTATGGTAGTCGTTATCGCACCAGAACGACAGCCGTTGTCAGTGTGATTCTGCGGCTTATACTCGACCTATTCTGTGGTGACCAATGTCTGTCTGCACGTCATTTGAAGGCAGTGAGACAATTTTGCATCGCCACACAGGCTGTCGAAAACCCGGTTTTCGACAATTTTGCATCTCCACACAGACTTTCGAAGAATTGCGGCTCAAAACTTTTTTTTTTTTTTTTTTTTTTTTTTTTTTTTTTTTTTTTGGAGAAAGTGTTGAATCTTTATTATCAAAGAACAAGTTGAGGCCGGGAACCTCACAATTCTACCCGGAAAAGCTGGGCCCATTACCCAGATTCGGCTCAATTCTGGAAACCGGGTCCAGCGTCCCCCCACTTGTCCTTTAACTAAGGATTTCTCCAAAAAAACTCAGCTCTTGAAACTCATGAAAAAGGGTGGGGGCTTAGCTACACCCGGGTATGCATCTAGCCTCCCTACCACACCTACCTGCCCACCTCCAACTCAACCCAGAACAGAACCAAACCCCATTACCCAAACCTCTACCAACCCTATAGTACAAAAACCTGCAGGTAGACGTGAAGGAACCTGGAGAAGCATAAAACGGACAACTCAGGAAAATAAAACTCATTTCTACTCAAGGAGGGGTACTAATAAAACGGACAACTCAGGAAAAGAAAACTCATTTCTACTCAAGGAGGGGTACTAATGCGTTCCCCGTGACCTATCGTGGCCAATAACCAAGAGCAGAAGGAAAGCTTTCCCCTGTCATCCACCACTACTAACGCTGAACTCCTCCCCCAAGTCTCCTTAAACCACCAGTACTTGGCCCAGCTATCGGCCGCGGAAAAAAATAGAGTACAAACGTTTCTAGTTGGATGAATTTGGGCGCTCCTGTAGTGGCCCCTACGTTTCCTAAAATTGAGTAGAGTTAAAGCTAGGCCACTTTAGGAAGTACTGGTGGTTTAAACCATTTCCTTTGATTTGGACCCACTCCTCCAGATGTATGTCTGTTCCAATCACAAATAATAGTCCTTCGTAGGTCTGTAGTAATTCGTTTCTTGATCTGAATATCCGACATACATTGTCTTGGGAACAGCTGATTATTCCTGTCGTCCCAGATTACCTTCATGATAATCGCTCTGGTTGCCTGAGCTACATATTTTCATTCGCTGTTGCTGATTTTTTTTATTTTTTTTTCAAAAAACTTTGGACAGGTGTCAGAATAGTCGCAGCCAAAGAGCTGCTGGGTCTGTAGAAAAGACCTGGAGGCTTTCAGCCTGTAAGCTAAGCTGGATGATGCTTCCAGATATCTGTCGTGAACGGGGACGTATTGTGGAGGACCCCGGCCTCCGAATGAGTATTGAGTAATTTGATGTTGAATTTTGAGGGGAAAAAAAAAAAAAAAAAAAAAAATTCTGTCACCTGCAGGCGGAGGGAAACGGTTGCTGGAGGGCCTGGTCTGTAACTAACACTACTGCACTCTCCAAGGTGACGGAATTTCGACAGTGCCCGGCCGACCTTTCGAAAATTGCGTTCGCATTTGCGTCTACAGGGACTGTTTCGTCAAGTTCCGTGAAACCCGTCCGCCTGGCCATGACCAAAAACCTTGCCCCTCGACAGCCTGTGTGGCGAAGGGGGGGTAAACTGTCGACGGCCGACTTTCGAATTTTTTCTGACACCTGTCGAAACTTTTTGAGTTTCGACAGCCTGTGTGGCGAGCCTCATAGGGTAAATGGCGTTGGTTTAGGGGCCCTGCTTAACCGGTTGCAATGCTCCCTGCAGGCGAGAGCTCGTCGGCTGTCAACACAATTTCCAAGCTATCAGGATGAATGAGCGTACCGAGCAAACGGAGGGGGGGGTGAATGGATGGTACGGTAGGGAGATCGTGATCGTGATCGTGAGCCAGCGCCTTTTCTTTTAAATTCGTATTTTTTTTTCCAAATCGGCGAACGTTCTTGGCGGTTGAAGGTATAGGGCCTCGCTGCACCACTCTTGAAATCCGCAAAAGACAAAAATCATGTCGCTGTATTTGTCCATATTCTAGCGGAAGATTCACTCTCGTTTTGCACATTTCGACAGTAGTGCAGCGAGGCCCATAGACTTCCCTTCGAAGAAGAGAGATGAGGGCACAGCAGGAGGACCTGAGAGTGCCAGCGCCAATACTACCATCGCCCAGCCGCAGAACCGAACCGAAGGCTCATCCTGATCCCTCCCTGCTCCGACTAGGTGACGTCCGCCGTAGCCAGCGATGGCCGATTTCGCTTCGAGAATCATCAGCAGATGGATATGTGCCCTGTTGCTGTTGTCGTCGCCATGGCTACTACCTAGTACCTGGTTGCCACGGAGCATGCCGCATTTCCTTGCGGCGGCGGCGCCTGCACGGGGCAAGAGCGAGAGCGCGATCGATTGCCGCGTAGTCCACAAGCGTGAAACGAACGAGTCAAGGTCTGTAAATGTTACCGACCCCAATCTCCTCAAACTCCGAGCACGGTATGCAGTCAATTTGATCCTGCCAAAGCACATCAGCGTCGCTTTCAAGGTTTCCCAAATCCAAGGATTGGTCCATGGCATTAGGTCTTTCGTGTTATCTCCCAAGGACCGAACTCTGTTCATCGCGGCGCATAATGGGATTTGGAAGATAAGCACCAACCAGACGAATACATGTGTGGCTAACGCGACGTTGTTTTCCAGAGTAGGAATACGCTGGTCAGATGGTGAACCAGGACTCTCACTCTGGTGGCTTCATGATATGGATTATCACGCCGTGGCCCTCCAAGATCCTCAGTCGGGGGAAACTGGAGCAGAAGTCTTGGCCTTGGGTAGCAACAACACCTCACTAACAAGACTACTGCTTGTGGACGACGAAGTTTACCAGCCAGACATGACAAGAGTAATTCGTGCCCTTCCCATCGACCCCATCGACTCGAATGGAAGCTCGCCGAATGACCTCTACGTTCGCAATCATAGCGGTTTTCCAACCGTCGACAGCATGGTGATCGATTCCCATACCAGGATTTTGTATGCCTCGTCAGGTGAGGCGATCTTCCGAGCTAACTTAACTTACTCCGCAGGGAGATTATTACCCCCTTTGGAGCTTTGGCTCGGAGAGCAACCGAACAGGCCTGAAGAGGGGATACCGTCGGAGCCTCCGCAGAGGGAGTCGTACGAAGACAATGATGACCCCCGTAGAGTGCGATTCGGATCTGCGGTTTTAGGCCCGTCCACCATCTCCCCCGACGGGAAAACAATTTACGTCGCCGATCGGACCGCCGGCGCTATCCGCCGGATTCAAACGAGTACAGGTGCCGTGCATCGCATCGCCGGAGATACGTTAGGTTGGAAGGACGGGTCAGCCTTGGAAGCTCTATTCTCATATCCCGTGAGCTTGGCGGTCACTTACGATGGCTGCAACTTGTTCGTTCTCGACGTCGAAAGCATAGATGAGGGCACAGCCAGGCTCCGGCTGATTACCTTAAATAGCAGCTGGGGGGAGGCGGCGAAGGTGACCACCGTCGCAGAGATGGCTTACAACAAGTTCATGTTTGACAGTGGTGGGCTCGTCCTGGCCATTTCTCCAGAGAGCGACACGTTGTACGTTGCCATGGTGACAAAGATTCTGAGGCTGGGGATTAACACATCGGCTCTGCCTCCTTGTGCCGGACTTTCCCAACGCCGAGACCAGCCTGATTCCACGATGCCACGGCATTCCTTGCCGGCCAACGTGCGCGCAATCGTCCTGACAGGTGCCGGTGTGTTGCTGCTAGTTGTAGCTTTCTGTGCACTGTTTTTCATCGTTATGATCCGACGGTGGAGGAGACGAGTCACGGACAAGCGGGGGACACCTCGTCCCGAACAGTCTATCACTGCTCCGTCGGAGAATGTGAAAAGCTCGGGGCGCATGTGGACAGACACGACCACCGTGTCGAATGAGGCCAGGTCGAGGATGGGCTCGAGGATGGGCTCGAGGAAGAGGGGACAATCACCATTGATCCTACGGCCGACTTCGGGCTTGAAGAGTTACTCGCTGGAGGAAATCAGCCGAGCGTGCGAGAATTTCAGCCCGGAGCTTCTGGTGGGAAAGGGAGGTGCTGCCGAGGTGTACAAGGGAGTGCTCGGCGACGGCCAGGTTGTGGCCGTCAAGGTGATGAAGGATGCGGAGTTCTTGAAATCGGCGAGGTTCCGTCAGTTCCAAGCCGAGCTGGACGTGCTCGGATCACTCCGCCATAGCCAGATCTGTGGCATCGTCGGATACTGTGCAGAGCAGGGCAAGTCGTTTCTCCTCTACCCGTTCGTGGAGGGAGGCACGCTCTACGAGCGTTTGCGGCCGGATAGATGCGCCACTGGGGAGCAAGTTGTCGTCCCAACGGACGGCACCTCTGATGGCAGCGTGTCCGCCCGCCAGAAGCCGCCGTTGGACTGGAAGAGCCGGCTGTCCATCGCTCGGCAAGTCGCAAGCGCTCTGCGATACTTGCACCAGCAGGTGGATCCTCCCATCGTGCACCGGGATGTCAAGAGCAAGAACGTGTTGCTGGAGGATCACGGCGAGGGCGATTGGACTTCGATCAGGGCTTACCTGTCCGACTTCGGGCTGGCGAAGGTCGGGAAGAGCGTTTTCGGCGCGCAGCAGGCGGGCGAAACAGTGGAGACGTACCACGTGGCGGGGACCTTCGGCTACATGGCCCCGGAGTACTACAGCTCGTGCCGGCTGACGGTCAAGAACGACGTGTACGCTTTCGGGGTGTTGCTGCTGGAGCTGATCACCGGCCGGCAGGCGTTTATGAGCCAACGTCAGAAGCAGCAGCAGGGAAAGGAGGACGAAGAGGAGCAGAACGTGGCGAGGGAGGGGAAAGAGGGGAAAGAGGGGGAGGCGAAATCGGCCGAGTCAATGGAGTCGGAGGAGGAGCAGGAACTAATGGAGTCAGGTCCCCGAACTCTGGCATATTGGGCACAGCGAAAGCTCCGGGCAATAGAAGTAATCTCCTCCGAGGACGAGGAAGACGACGACGAAAAGCCGGTCAGATCGTCAACGGCAGCAAGAGAGACAGCCATGGCAAGAACAGCAGGCGTGAAAGCTGGCATGCAATTGGACAGGATCCGAGAGATTGCTGATCAACGGCTGATGGCTCTTGGCGCCGTGGACTGGAGTAGCGTTTGTGGGATGACGGATCTTGCAATGGAGTGTATTAGAACCAATCCGAGACGGCGGCCGCGGATGGGGGTGGTCATGGACAGACTGATTCACCTCGAGCGGTCACTGTGCTTACGGGAGCGGGAGACAGCATGAGCCGCCAACGTCAGGCCCCTGTGCCACGGATCCGAAAGCCAATCGTTCACGGGGAAGAAGAGAGTAACTACGGCAATCGCGCATTATCAAGACTGCATTATCTAATTACTTGGTATGCGAGATGTATCTCAGGCTGTAGCATTCAGGCGTACTACCCTTCCTCCCCCGAACACAATGCGTTGTAATTACAGTATATCTGCATTTGGCTCTGAATTTCGCATCAAAAGAGCACAGCTATACTGGCTGGTGGTTGTGCTCGGCGGTAGGTGGCATTTTTTGACATCGGAGATGTGCCACGCGGCGAACAAGGTGATGATAAGCAGGCCAAGGCTTGGCGTACTACCTTCTTGCCCCGAATAGAACGTACGGTCATTATACCTGAATTTAGACTGAAAGATACCCCGAATACAGCTATAATGACCGTACGTTGTATTCGGGGGAAGAAGGTAGGTGATCAGGCAACGGTGTTACATTGATAGGAAGAGGAAGACGGAGGGGGG
>BFEA01000136.1:308940-321034 GCA_003427395.1 Chara braunii
ACTCATCCTATATTGGTTGATTCTTGGTTCTGCCCATACTCATTGGAGTATGTAACACTAGTGAGATCTCCCTCCAGGTGATCACTGTGTAACTCAGTGACTGGCCTTCAAAAAAAAAAAAAAAAAAAAAAAAAAAAACAATAAAAAAGGCCTGAAAGGCTGTCCGGTCCAGATTCGACAGGTCATTAGCCTTAAAAAAGAAAAAAGAAACATACTCGCGAATATCCGCACAGCAACCGAAGCGTGTGTTACCATCCAATAATTCAACAACAATCCACGGCCTGTTTGCTTTCCTGAAAGCGTACTCATCGTAACTCATGCGCATACGCCTGGGCACACACAGGCACACGCGCCCCCGAGTGCACTCACAGACCTTGTAACATGTTTACTCTTAGGCTTGATCGGATGTCAACCTGTAAAGGACCCTATGTAACTACCTTCTTCCCCCGAATACAATGTACGGTCATTATAGCTGTGTTTGGGGTATCTTTCAGTCTAAATTTCAGCTATAACGACCATAAGTTATATCAGGGCGAAGAAGGTAGTGGAAAGTATCCTCCTCATCTGTTGAACGTGCTGTCAACTGCATCCCGCCTAGCTCAGTTAGCTAGGTATACACGTGTCATTAAGGAGGTCGTGGGTTCAATCCCTGCTCGCTACTTTGCATCGGCTTGGTTCTAACCAATTGAGATAATTGGCTCGCTCCCCTTTGTGCCTATAGGGTGTTGAGTGTGCATGTACGCTGTCATGTTTTGTTCTTCTTTTTTTTCCCAATATACAACTCCAAAGAAAGGAAAAGCATGATTGTGCCAGACTGTTGCGTAGGACTTTCCGCAACTCAACCGGATGGTTGTGTGTGTGGATTGTGCATGGTGTGTGGCCTTAGATGGTGCTTTTTTTTTTTCCCAATATAGAACTCCAAAGAAACGGCCTTGAGATATTATGATTGAGCTGACCGGCTCCAAGCAACTCATTAGCAGTTCATTTTACTCAGCAAATTTCATCATCTGGATTCGAACACAGGTCTGTATTTCGACAGTTCATTGGCGTACCCACTGCGCTAGGCTCTTGGGTGTTGGATGGTGTTTTTGCTCTATGGGAGAGAGTGAAGTTGATGGGAGGTGCAGTTACTGGCAAAATGCCCAGCCTTTGCGGTTAACTGGACCCGACCAGTGGCCCCGCCCTCCCTGACCACCACTGATTAGGACAGGGGTTCCTCGTATAGGTAGTAACGTGAACTTGAGAGAAGAATATAGCTTAGGAAAAAAGGAAGAGCTCTATGAGCCTGGTTCTTCACCACTTGAAAATACTTGAGTTTCAAGTGCACACTAAATGAGAAATTGTGATTAATTTACACTTACTGGATTTATTGTTCCATGTACACTTGAGGACACCCGTGAACAGGCTGCACTTGAAACCGAACTCCACGGCTTGACCAATCCTGGACCAGGATCGCCTACTGGAGAAAAACAAAAAGCCCCGCTTGGAGTGCTTGCGGTATCCCCTCGCACTTGAACTCAAGGCTCCCCAGAGAGGTACCTTGAGTTCAAGTGCGATTTGCCCCGGCTGCACTTGAGTTTCGAGGGCGGCACTTGAGAGCCGGAACGTAGAAACAACTCCGCGCCAACGTAAGGGTGGGGTCGAACAAAGAAATTTCCTTCAACCCTTGACTTCAAGTGGTGTCAAACGAGGCCCTATAACTCTATTATTGACGAATGTGCGGGACGTGGTTCCCCAAGCTAGAAGGCTGCACTTTACCACCTGTGTTTGGTCTTTTGTGTGGCTATCCATTTCAGGGAATTTCATGCCATCCAATGAAGACAAGATGGGGTCTTTTGGGGCTCACTGTGTCACAGGAATTCAGACGAAGGGTGGAGTCTTCCACAGGTCTAAGACAAGTAGCTCAATCCTACCCTGCAAGACTTAGGGCTGGACCTCACACGCTGACAGAAACTGTTCCTTTTACAGTGTCAAGAGACCTAACAAAGCCCCCACCCTGCTGGCAATGAACAGTGTTAGGTTGCACGGCGTACACGTATGAGGGGTCCGCGGACGTGCATACGTGTGTGCACGTACGCGCATACGTACCGCGGACGTGTGCGCGCGTACACAGAAATGGGGCCCGCATACATGGTCGTTGCGGGCCATTTCTGGGCCCGTTTTTGGCCCGGGGGTGGATTTGTCGACACTGGGGGAGGTCGGGGGAGTGACGGGAGGAAGGGGTCCGGCCAGGGTGTGCGCCGTCCGCCCAGTTCAGGGTCTGGCGGAACGCGGGGAAGAGGTCCGGTCGGGGGTTCCGTCGTGGGCACGCCCCAGGAGTCGCCATCGCCCATCGCCTATCGCCATCGGGCTTTGACATCGCCTATTGCCATCGGCTGTCACCATCACCCATTGCCTCGCATGCGGAGTAGCCATCGCCATCGATTGTCATCGGCATCACCATCAAGGTAAGTTCTAAATGGTTCCTCCTGTTCCTCCTCCTCCTCCGCCACCAGCCGATCTTCTTCCTCCACCTGCTCCCACAACCAATCATTCTCCTCCTCCTACTCCTCCTACTCCTCCTACTCCATCGCGATCTTCTTTCTCCCTCCTCCTCCTCCTTCCATCATGATCTTCTTCCTCCTCCTCCTCCTCCTCCTCCAGCCGATCTTCTTCGTCGTCCTGCTACCACAACCTATCGGGCGGAACAAGATCGTGAGGAGGAGGAACCGGATCGCGAGGAGGAGGAGGAGGAGGTGGAAGAAGATCACGATGGGTAGGAGGAGGAAGAGGAGGAAGATCACGATCGGAAGGAGGAGGAGGAGGAGGAGGGCAAGCAGGAGGAGGAGAAGGGGGAGAAAGATCAGCTATGGGAGGAGGAGGAGGAGTAGGAAGAAGATGGCGATGGGGAAGGAGGAGAGGAGGAAGGAGGAGGAGGAGGAGGAGAAAGAGGAGGAGGAGGAGAAATAGGAAGAAGATCGCGATTGAGAAGAGAAAGAAGATGGCGAGGAGGAGAAGGACGACGAGAAAGATGGTGACGCAGAGGAGGCGGACGAGGAGAAAGAAGATGGCGATGGGGAAGAGGAGTAGGAGAAAGATGGAGATGATGATGATGAGGAGGAAGATGGCAATGGGGAGGAGGAGGAGGAGGAGGAGGAGGAGGAGGAGGAAGATCACGATGGGGAGGAGGAGGAAACTGGTGATGGGGGGGAGGAGGAAGACGACACTCCCCAGTGTTTTCTAGCCCCCCTCTCCCCATCGCCATCCTCCTCCTCCTTTCCATTGCCATCCTCCTCCTCCTCCCCATGGCCATCCTCCTCCTCCTCCCCATCGCCATCCTCCTCCTCCTCCCCATCGCCATCCTCCTCCCCCTCCCCATTGCCATCCTCCTTCTCCTCCTCCCCCTCCTCCTCATTGTTATCTTCCTCCTCCTCCTCCTCCTCCCCCTTGCCATCTTCCTCCTTCCCATCGCCACCTTCCTCCTCCTCCTCTTCCTCCTCGTCGTCCTCCTCCTCCCCATCGCCACCTTCCTCCTTCCCATTGCCATCTTCCTCCTCCTCCTCCTCCTCCTTGACTAATACTAACTATATATTGATTATATATATTATACTGACTAATATTGACTATATATACTATATATATTATATATGTATTATATATATTAAAATTTTAAAAAGCACATACGCGTATGCGGATTTTCGAACATGTACGTATATATGCACATATGTACACGTACGCACCCCATACGCATACGTCGTGGTGCTACCCAGGAACAGTGATATAGTGGCCTAGCTAAGTTGGTAAGGTATGCAAGTGGCGTTCAAGAGTTCTTGGGTTCAATCCCTATTAGCCACGTACCTTCCTGACCACCAATGCCCTATTTCTTTTTAAGCATTTTCTTTGACAATTGGTGAAAATTCATTCACAAAAGTCCTTGCACAATTTGTGGATGGTAATGTGTGACCAGCAAAGTACCAAATCGCAATTTCTCCTGATGGCCATGACCTTGTCTCATCCGAAAAGGTACAGCAGTGCGACCCAAACCATGCCCAAAACATCAAATCGACCCTTCCAAAATCCACATATTTTGTGTATTTGGGATCATAATGTAAGTATGCCATGAATTTCACTGCGCTCCGAGTTTTGTGGGGCCTAGGTCAGGTTGTATTTTCTCTTTTCTAAAACGGACAAGGAAAAAAAAATAATGAAACAAATAACATGTTATCCGTTAAAATAGGACATTATATTGTGTCATGTTTTGCACAAAGTCAATTTAGGGTGCAGCCTAACTCACGCAAGCATGCCCGTCCTATGCACGAGATGCTTGTTTAGATGTGTGATGAGATCCGAATTTATTATGGGTAGAATATGCAGACATTATAAAATGTTTCGGATGAGATATAACATGTTGTAGCGTAGCTTATATATCTATACCCTCGCTATGCGTGGAATGTTTGTTTTGGAGTACTAAGGAGTAGTAAAGAACATGGGGAAGAAATTGCGATGACCACTACTTCATTATATCCGTATCTACGTTACCGAACGTACACGTACGGGGCCTTTCCGTACGAAACGCACAGGTAATATCTGTACAGGAACCTCTACGCCCCCGCATGCCCCCGTACGAAAAAAAAAAGAAAAAAAAAAGTCATATGAATGTTGGGAGTACCCGGGTGCTCCCACCATACGCCCCCGTACGGAAAAAAAAAGTCATACTAATACGTTACCGACCAATCTTGATGTTCAGGAACAGGCGGAAGTGGTTGAACTTCATAGCCTGTATGCACTCCTGAGAGCTCGCCAACCATTTGTGTGTCCATTTCGAATGGGGTTGTGTCATCCTCAATGTCATGCTCGTCGGGTCATAACGACTTCCTGCAGAGTAATCTTTCATAAACTCATCAGATGACTCCCTAGAGACAGCATCCTCTTCAATGACTTCCAAGTCAGAATCATTCATACTTTCATCGTCTTCATCCCCTTCATCCCCTTCATCCCCTTCCCCCGAGTTCCCCTCCAATGTGGCTTCATTAGCTTCATCCCCTTCATCCCCTTCCAGGTTGTCATCCCTTTCATCCCTTTCATCCCCTTTCATGTTGCCATCCCTTTCATCTCATTCATCCCCTTCCCCCAACTCCCTCTCCAATGCGGCTACCTGTCCCTCCACATCAACCGAAAGAGTTTCTCCTGTTGTCTTAGTAATCCCTCCAGAAGACCACGACCAATTGAAGTTTGGATTCCGGTGGACTTCGACAGGTGCATCGTGCTTAGAGCCCCCCTCCAATGTCGCTGCTCTCCCCCTAACATCAATCGATGGAGGTTCTCCCGCTGCAGCACCAACCCTTGTCGGAAGACCAACTTCAATTGAAGTGTGGATTACTTGACATTTTTCGCAGATCGGGTGCAACTTCCCTCAATTCCATCTCCAATGTTGTTGACCGCCCCTTCACATCAACCAACGTTCCTCCCTCCGCATTTGTAACCCTTGTTGGAAGACCATCTTCAAATGAAGTACATATTCCGACGGACTCGACATTTGGTGGGTGGGATGTCCATTCCAGATGAGCCGCCTAAGGTCGACTTCTTTATGGATTGAACTCGCCTATCAGGTTCTACTTCCCCCCCAGCCCCCTCCACTGAAGCACGAACTTTGCCCTAAGGACCGCTTCCAATTGAGGCGACCAGAGTGCTAGATCCCAGCATATCTTTCCTAGCCACCGCCCGCAAGCCGCCAACCGAGTTCTCGTGCATTGACGTCCGGATTTCGTCGGAGTTCATCTTTTCGACTGGACCAGTGCCCCTACATGACATTCGACCGACTTGTTTCTCCCCGCGCTCTCCAGTGTGTTCCATCTGTGTACCCCGTAATCTTTGGTCCTGAGCCCGCTACTCGTGCCTACCGTCTCCACCAAGCGGGTGCCACTGTCCACTCCCCTCACCACAGTGCCCCTCCCCTCTACCGCCAGACGTGGCACCTTCCAGTTTACCTTGTCCTTGGAAGGGCTTGTATCAAAGTCATAAAAGTTAGGGCTCCAGTTCCAACTATCGATTGCCGTGAAGGAAATGGTACACACTATCAGAAGTCGATCCGATAGATGGATTATTTTTCAAAATGCCCTGATTTTCGCTACTGACTTTGTCAACGACTGACATCCTGGCAAAGTCAAGGAACTCAGCCTTGGGAACCGTTCACGACCCACCAATTCCCCTTCGCCGTCTGCGACGTCTATGGGACCATGACCCACTAACCCCCTTTGATCGACGACTGTATAGTCTCCCGATACCAAATCATTGCGTGCCCCCATTCGGCCTCTGTCGATCGAGTGTGTGTTTTTCCTTCGAAGTTAATGCCATCATCCTTCTAGAAGTTCTAAGAAGGATGATCGCGCGGTACTTGACCCTCAGGACGCAACACGGTTGCAGAGGCACCAAGAATTAGTACTCTCCCGAATGTCGAAGTTGGGGTCAGACTCTTCACAGGGGTCGAAGTAGTTACCGGCGACACGTGGGTGGCATGGCTGCCTGACGGACCGGCCGACGACAACCCAGGGACATGCGCTACCGGAATCAGATTGTAAGCTAGATCAATGCTTTCATTGTCCCTCTCCTCCTCTTTTTGCACCTCATCCAAAACCACATCGGCTTCGTTCTCCTCGGGGAAGGAGGAGGAGGAGGAGCAGCCGGAGGACGTTGCGACGGAGGGGAAAGAGGGGGAGGCGAGATCCGTGGAGATGATGGAGTCGGAGGAATCGGAGCAGGAACTAATGGAGTCAGGTCCCCGAACTCTGGCGTACTGGGTCCAGCGAAAGCTCCGGGCAATAGAAGTAATATCTTCCGAGGATGAAGAGGACGACGACGACAAGCTGCTCGACAGCTCAACGGCAGCAAGAGCGACAGTCCGCAGAAGGGCAAACGTGAAAGCTGCCATGCAAATCGACAGGATCCGAGAGATTGCAGATCAACGGCTGGTAACGCTTGGCCCCCTGGACTGGAGTAGCGTTTGTGGCGTGACTGATCTCGCAATGGAATGTATTAGAACCAGTGCCAGGCGGCGACCGCAGATGGGGGTGGTCGTGGATAGACTGGCTCAGCTAGAGGAGTCCATGCGCTTACTCGAGATGGAGGGAAGGTGAGCTCAGGACAGGAGCCTCTGCGCCAGATGCTCTTTATTTCTTATTTATTAATAATGGCGGGATTCCGAAGAAAATGGCAAACGAAGAACTTGGCCCCAAATCGCGTCGTAGGGGCGTTATTCGGATCGGAGTGTGTATTTCTGGAAACGGGACGTATGTTTAGTCCAGTAGTAAAATACCATTCGGGCGGACTACCCCTTTTCCTCCCGAACATAATGCCCGGCCATTACATCTTCTGACTTGAAAGGAATGCGGCTATGATGACCCCGTGTTATGTTTTGGAGTGGATGACATTTTTGCGAGAAGCGAGATGTGACATGCAGACGTGCCTATATAGTCTAGATGATGAGCAGCAGGCCAAGGAAGCGTGATGGGCTACGATGGCTGTTGCGTTCGATCAGAGCGGTATTCAGGGCACTTTTCAGGCCAGATGCAGATGTAATGAGTGGGGTTGTTTTGTGGGGAGGAAGGTAGTGCATTCACGCTCCGATAGGTGGGATAGTTATCCCCTCCCTATCATCATCGGACCCACGAGGGTTCGTATTTATGATCCGTTTATCAGCAGTTACATGCATGTGTGTACCCTTCATCCGCGAGGCTAGTACAGAAGTATGATCCATTTTGTGATTTTGCGAGTTTGAGGGCCTAATGTGAGTATGCTCTTACTATAATTTAAGGTCCGGAAGCAGCAAGAAGAAGAACAGCAGGCAGGTAATATGCAGCCCTTTACGTGTCATTAGCTCTCTCTTAGCGAAGGGCTAGCTGAGGGTGGTGTTAACTTCAGCTCATCGTGAGCTGACGACAGCCATGCAGCACCTGTACTACTGCGAACCTTAAGCAGATCGCTACCGAGTTGGGCAATGGTCTACTTTCAAATTGTTGAAAAGTTAATTTAAAGTGATTGATTGGATCAGAGATGTAAAAAAGATGCGTGAAGTCGTTGAGCAGCTAGGCTACCAGAGTGGCCCGGGGTCACTTGCCCGGCCAGGCCAAAAAAAAAAGAAATAAAACAACATTTTTAAATTTTATTTTTTATTTTAAATTCGGTGAAGAATTGCGATGTGACCCTGAGGCAAAAGTTGTTCAGTTTATTTTTCTGCATAACATAGTTTTTTTCCGGATTTTTTGGATTTTTTTTTTTTTTTTTGTTGGGACCTTCCCTGATCCTTGCACGGGTTGACCACCCGGGACCCGGGCGGCCCGGCTGGTAGCCTAGTTGAGCAGTGAAATTGAGAGAAGAACCGAGCGTGGTTATTTTTTAAATAAAAGAATTCGACGAGCAGCCAACGTCCCAACGGGCCCGAGCTGAGCTGGTACAACCGTGAACTGATGAAATCCAGACTCAAGTTCGAATCCGGATTAAGAAAAGGAGGGAAAAAGGGAGGGGAGAGAAAGAAAAAGAAGAAAAAAAAAGGGATTCGTTGAGCAACAATCCATTTGATATTTGTCCTATGTTGTCTGTGCTTGGATCGTAATCAGCTTAGTTCCTTTCCTTTTTCGTTCTCTCTTTTGTGCTTTCCCCTCGACATTACGTTTGCTCGGTCTTTACTTTGTGCATCAGCTGAGATCTCATTAAACCTAGCTGCAGTACTCACCAACCGTGTGAAATGGGAGGTGGATCTTCTCCCAGAAGGTCGAAAAAGACGGACGCCACTTTTTTTTGTCATTGTCCCCCATTCGAAGAATGATGGAGCGAGCTTCTATATGTTATATATACGACTTTCGGGCGGCCTAAGTCTGCAGCATTAGCAGTAGTAGCATCCCGTACTGTCTGGGTAACCAAGGGGAAGCTGAGGGAACACAGAGAAAGACAGGCGATATCCTATGGCAACACGTGATTCGAAACCCCCCCTTCCCCCCACCCTCCCCCCCCAGTATGTACGGACGCGCGTGTGCGAGTGTGAGTAAGAGGGAGAGGGGTAGAGTGGGGCCCGTCTATTGACGCCCCGAAGTGCCATTGCACTCGGCACCCACTTACACCCCACCTGAGTTAGTACAACTTCGTCTTTGTCGAGTTCCGCCTGTAGTACGCCTGCGCGCGCGTGTGCGCGTGTGAGAGAGGGGAGGTGCGAGGGATCCGCTTCCAATCAATGGTGCCACGTGTCACCCCCTCCTCCCTTCCACCGTCCTTCGTCATCTTCATCTTTTCTTCCTCCCCATGCAGTTAATCGCGCCCGTTTGTTCACGAAAGCAATCATGCACATGTTGGCGCACGTGTGTTTCTGAGAGAGATCCAGAGGGGTGGCAGGGGGGGGGATTGTACTGCGACACCACGTGGCACCATCGCACCCGGAGAACGACGAGAAGGAAGATAAGAAGAAGCAGAAGCACAAACAAAAGGCAAAAAAGAAATTGTGAAGTGATAGGGGGTTGTGGAGCGTCACAATCCAGCATCCTCTCATTTTCTCCACGTGACACTGAAGTTGGAAGTTGGCCATGACACACGCCAGCATCCTGAGGCTCTCATTTTCTCTTGCTCAACAAGAGAAAAGAAGCGAGAACAAGAGAAAGAGAAGAATGCAAGAAAAAGAACGAAAGGTAAAAAGAGTTGTAAGGGGTCGGGGAATGTGGCCACGTGGCACGTGGTGATGTGCCAACCTCCCCCTCACTCGCTCAGAGGAGAAAAAGAACGACCGTCTTCCCACGAACACAACGCAACCCCATTTTGGCTGCATGCAGGGCAGGAAAGATAGCTTGTATGGAGAAAATAAGAGATCCACGTGTCCGTCGTAAATGTGTTTTCGAATTCGAATCCACGTGTGCACACTAAGACCTGCGTTCAAATCGGTACGCACCTGCAACGGCTGAGTACTACCCAGTAGTCCAGGTACTACCGCTAGTCGTCATGGCCGGTACCGGTCACTGCAAACTTGCTGGGGTCCAGTCCGTAGGCCGTAGGCTGCGCTATAACCTCGTCGTTTGGACCTAAGAACAAACAGTCGTTGTGCAGCGATCGGTCGGCCGTTGGGTGGGAGGATAGTTGGGAGGGTGGACGACGTAGAAGAGGCCTCAAAAGCAGGTCCGGTTGTGGTCGCCGTCGTGGTCCCTTTTTGTTTTGTTCCAATGCCCCGACCGGTCTGTAGAGTAATCGCGGTCTTGGGGGGGCGGTGTTGAAATGCTTTTTTTTTTTTTTTTTTTTTTTTTTGGGAGAAACATAGTACTTTTCATTCCAAAAATGAGACCACCGGGCCTGGGAACACACCCCTACATCTCAACCGGTACAAACTTGCTGAGGTCATTACTCAGCTTAGGGTCCTGGAAACGGGGTCCAGTGTCCCTCAGAGGAATCACCAGCATGTTTCTAAAATTGAAACTCTATTGGCAAATAACTATGAGGTGTATACCTCAAATCTCGAGAATGCACAAGGAAATTCACGAAAATTTACAAATCAACCCTAAAATTACTTCCAAGAGCGTGCTAAATTCTTAGATACAAATTAACTCTAAAATTATGTCCAAGTGCGTGCTAAATTCTTAGATCCTAACTAGATATTGAAGCCGGGCCCATTAAGGGGCTCGTTCAACACTCCTCGGGCGCGTAAATCCCCTGAGGAAATGATCGTTCCACTTATCCACTTATCCTCGGGGAACAAATTGAAAAAAAAATGTGAAAACAAATCCTCAAGGATTCCTCGGGTTGATCGTTCCACTTATCCACTTATCCTCGGGGAACAAATTGAAAAAAAAATGTGAAAACAAATCCTCGGGGATTCCTCGGGCTACAGCCATTCCGACGCGTTCCCCAAGGGACCTCCCGAGGTCCCTCGGAGGTAAAGCATCCGGAAGAATCGGGGCGTCGACAGCAGCCCTCTCGACGACATTTTGCTGTTCCTGGAGGCCTTGGACGGACATCTTCGGTCGGCAACGGTCGGCGCCATGGAACTGGCCACCAACGGTCGTCGTTGGCGGTCTGCCGGCCTCCGCGACGTCGAAAAGGGGCCGTCTTGCGTCGCTGCCCTTGGCTCCGAGCGGGAAGGCGCCCAACGGCCAGCAGATTCGAATATTTCAGGCGGCCCCCGCCGTCCCGATTGCGCAGTGTTTTCCGCGACAGAATAAGTTACGGTGATTTTGTCGATAACTGCGATCGGGCGTTTGCAGCACACGCCGTTCAAGGAAGCGAGACAGAGTTTCTTCTATCTCGGAACACACGTGGCGACATGCGCAGCTTGTCCTTGAAGTAGTCCGTCGTCGCGTCGTCGCAATGCCACAGATCCTCTCACGTCACCCCTGTTCGTCGCTTCATCCACCACCTGGGTGGCGCTCTGGGAAACCCTCCACACCCCATGGCGTAGCAGACGTGCAGTATGGCGTCGCAAATGGCAGCACTGTCATCTTCCTCCACATTCAAGGACGGCAGCGTCTTCTTCCTCCGTGCGAGAATGGCCACTTTCATCCTCCCCTCGGTCCTCTGCACCTGACAGCGGATGAGGATGGCGTTGACGACAGCTACCACCGTCGTCCGCTCCGTCTTGCTGAGTGTGTCACGCCCCACCTCCCATTCATGTCCATTGCCGACAACTTCAACCGTGGAGGGCTCGGGCGCGAAGTAACGAAGAATCCACATCTGCACGGGCACACAACAGCGATCCCGAGGACTGCCGACAGGAGTGCACGGTGTACACGTCGACGGCGAAGGTGCGCCTGCGAAGACGACAACGGTGACGACCAATGGTGACGGCGTGTCTGCTGCTTGGGACGCATACATGTACATTTCGCATGGCCGCCGTCACGCAGCCGCCACCACGCACCCGAACGCTTCGGTCGAGGAACGTTGCGTCCGTCAGCCGCAAGGGACGCCCACGGCCCCCCTGTCGCTTGCGGGAATTCAAATTTCAAATTCGAATCCGGGACTGCGCGCCTTTTTGTCGTCCCCAGTTTTTTTTCCCGCCGCCGACTTTCGAATTTTCGACGCCCACCCGAGCTGGACCAAGGACGACGGTACAGACACAAGTTCATGGCTGTCTCTTATACACATCTAGATG
>BFEA01000136.1:347236-357418 GCA_003427395.1 Chara braunii
CTCTCTCTCTCTCTCTCTCTCTCTCTCTCTCTCACGGCTGTCAGCGGGGCAACAGCGAGATGCACGCGCGGAGAGCATCTCTGAGAGCGAGAGCTTCAGGATCGGCGTTTCGCTGTGCAACAGGCGCCGCCGGTGGATACATTCCAAGATCTATCGGCCGTTCATTCCCGTCTGCATCCCGCTCCATCAGCAGCCTCTCATCGAAGTCAACACCAGCGTTTATCAGCAGGTTATGGAGGATGCAAACAGCAGTGAACTGCTGCGGCATGTTATCCATGTTCGTCTTATGGTGTCGCAGGAACAGTCTCCACATTCCTTTCAAACGGCCAAAAGCCCTTTCCACCACTCCTCTGACCGGCTTCTGTTTTGCGTCAAACAACGCCACATCCGGCACCTGCTCCACCCCACCGTACGGGACGACGATACATTTCATGGGCCCATAACCGTTGTCCCCCAGTAGATAGCCGGTTGTGAGAACCCCTCCGGGCAAGATCGCAGGTTCTGCGTTGAATAGAGTCCCCGCCGTAGCACGCCTGTACAGTGACGAGTTCCACAACACTCTTGCATCATGCACGCTACGCGGATAGCCGCAGAAAACGTCTAGCACACGCTTGTCAAGATCCACGATGACCTGCGCGACGATGGAGTACTGCTGCTTCCGGTCGAAGTAATCCTCGGCCGGCGCGTTCGCGGGCTTGTCCACGTATACATGTGTGTAGTCTATGGCCCCGAAGCAGTTAGGGAACCCTTTCGCTCCGAAAGCACGTTTCACCTGCCGCTGGCGTCGACCGATGGGCATCGCTATAATGTCCGGGTACGCCGCCAAGATTGCGTCCGTCACATCCCTGACAGCCTTGATGCCGGTTGCTCTCCCGATGCCGAACGAACAAGTCCCGTTGTCGAAGGTCTCTCCCGAAGCCCATCTATACAACGCGTAAGCAACAATATGGTCGGGCTGGAGTGGTTGACGATAGTGCGTGACCTGCCGATGAAGAAAGGGTGTGCATGCCGCGACGATGTCCTCGAAGACCTCCTTCGTCATTCGTGGCTTCTCATGGTAGTAATCCGTCGTTGCATCGTCTGATATGCTGAGGTCCTCCCACGTTCCTCCGGTCCTCCTTCTTACCCACCACCGTGGACTCTCCCGCGGAAGCACGCCGGCGATGGCATTGGCCATGAGAAAAGGCGCGTCCCACGAAACAGGCGGCGCGCCCGAGTCAGCCATCGCCCTCGTCATGGCCACCTCCGTCTGCCGCCGCATTCGCCGGAGAAACCGCAGACGCGCCTCCCCTGTTGTTTGCACGTGTTCGCATACCGCCATCAGGACAGTGACCAGCAAACACTTCTCGGTCTCCGTCAACCCCTCACGCGCCGCCATGTCGCCCACCACGTCCATTTCCCTCCTCGCACTGAAAAACCCGCTATGGCGTACTCTACTCCGCTTCCCCGAACGCTGCTGAACTCCGCTTCCTCAAACGCTGCCAGAACTTCGATTCCTCAATCGCACGCCTTGGCTGCGCGGCGGGAGCTCTTGTAGGACTCGCCCACAGCCCAAGCGGGCGCCGCGCAATTCAAAATTTCAAAAAAGCGGCGCGGGCCCGTATGGGACCCGATGGGCCCGCGACCACGTCGTCGGACGGACAATTTTTCAAACCAGCAAACCCGTGCTGGTGCACTGCACGACCTCCAAACGAACCGCCACCAGTCTGGGCCGCCGCGGCCATCTCTAGGGCGTCGGTTTCAAGTATTTCCTCTAGTGCACATGGAACGGCGATTCTGCTAAGGGTGAGTTAATCACATTTTCGGGATTAGGGCGCACTTGAGACTCTAGGGTTCGTCAAGTGTGGTGGAAGGAGGCCCTTAATATTTCGTCTTTAGGGGGGTCTTAGAAAAAATACAACCCCCCCCAAGGAAGATGAAGAACCAAAAAGCCCCAACTAAGAAGAAGAACAAGACGAAAAACAAAAAAAGAAACAGCAAAAAAGAAGGAGAAAATCTCTCTCTCTCTCTCTCTCTCTCTCTCTCTCTCTCTCTCTCTCTCTCTCTCTCTCTCTCTCGTTTTCTTTTCTTTCTTTTTTGTTGCTTGCCATCAACATGAGCAACACAATTTGTGTTGCCGTATCACTGAAATCACTCATTTATGTGATAAGGCAACACAAATTGTGTTGCTCATGCTCCCTGTGGGTGGTGGTCCCCATCCACCCACACCACACCCACCCCAGCCTGACCCTTTTCAATTTAATTTTTTACATCTTCTTTTTATTTCAACACCCAGTGTCTCAAAAAACACCCCCCAAAAAAGATTTAAAAATATAGGAGGACTCTAACTTTATATCACAGTTTTCACTCATGAAAAAAAAAAATGAAAAAACAAATCCTGCTTTTTTTTTTTTTCCTTTTTTTTTTAAACCGATTTTCGTTTTTCATTTTTTTTTAAATCATAAATCAAGTCAGATTCGAAAAAAACAAATATGGGGCTGGAGGGTTTTGCAAACCCTACAAGTCTACAACCCCTTTTTTCACTTCTTTTCTTATGGGAAAAAAAGAAGAAAAAAAAAAAAGGCCCACGAGGTAGGCCTCATTGGCTGCGGCCTAGGCCGCCTTTGTCACATAGCGGGCCAACTGTGCATCCCAGCTGTGCACCACAGCTGCTTGTCAGGTACAGCTTTTTTTTTTTTTTTTTTTTTTTTTTTTTTTTTTTTTTTTTTGGCTTGTCAGGTACAGCAGTGCACCGCATGCCAAATTGTCTGAGTACCAGGACTACTACTGCAGCTGCAAACAGAGTTGCGTCTCTCAGCGCATACGGCCTCGGATCACCACTCACGGAATGTGCAAAATAAGACTGAAGTCTCCCTCCAAGAACATGGAAATATCCACCCCCATCACTTTCATCTTGTGTGCATTTGGTGAGTGGTTTCGGGGACGAGGCCCATACTCACAGGAGCACCTTCCAAAATGCATTTGACTGCATTTACGGCCAGACCTGGATGAATCTGACTACAATCATGCACTCAGACTTGTCCCTATTTCACGTCCAACATGGATAGCCGATGGCGAAACAACTTCCTCAATGCAGAATCAGCAACAAGCTTGAGATGGCACAGTGCGCCCACACAGAAAACTCAGAGATATGGCCTTCGGCAAGGAGCTCGGCTCAAGACAACTCGTCACATCTTGCGGCTGTGGGCATCTGAGCGCCAGTCTGAAATTCCCACCCGAACACTGTATCCACCATCAGACACACTCACACGCACGTATGCACACAACACTTGGATCTACCCTGAATGTCTGCACTCGCACACACACTATCTTCTATCTTCTATCTTCTACGCGCGGGCGGCTATGGCCACTGTCGTCTTCCTCCTCCTAGCGGCCATATGGCCGCTTGCCCTCCTCAACCCGGGCTCTCCTGCGGACAGCCTGTGACTCAACCCACAAGTCAGTCAAGCAGCGCTTCTGCGCAGTTCGCCTCAGAATGAGTGAATGACTGATCGCTGCCTCTATATTTATACTGTTTCGTTTGGTGGTCTGGGCCTACCTGATGTCCCAGGGCCTCAAGATGTGCAGTCCCACTCTCAGACTGGTACTTGCTGCAAATGGGACTGGACTGGGGAATGTCTGGGGATCAAGCCCCGGTATCTGCAATTGTTGCACGAACTCGGTGAAACCCTTTCAATCACGTCCAGAAAGTCCTTGTGTCCACCAATTGCACAACAAATGAAACCGGATGCAAGGCCGCAAAGTGCACCTGCCTATGCTGCGATGCTCAGTAGACTCCTGCACCTTGAAACCACCACTACTCTCCGGTTGGGGTGGCCGTTAACTTGAAAGTCAAATTGGCCTGCCCCTCCGGTCCAAATTCATTCGAGGCAGCGAGGTACGGAAAATGCGGTAGGTGGAGAGCTGGGAACTCTCTGAGTATGCCCTCAGATAATTTGCCGCGGGAGCTGGGAACTCTCTGAGTATGCCCTCAGATAATTTGCCGTGTATAGCAAATTATCCGATTACCATTCGAGAAGCGGGTGGAAGACTGACCTGAGTTTAAAAATGATTGTGTCTGTTACATGCCCAGTTGGGCGATTTACATATTATATATATAGCCAAGGATCCGCAATGTGATAAAAAGGACTGAATGGACAATGCGGTGTGAGTGGAATCTCAACAAGCAAGGTACATCCTGATACATACAAAATGGTACTTTGTAGGGCAGTGGAAGACTTAGATATAAGCCCTGACCTGACCGGGACTGACCTCTCTCACGTAGTACAAGACAGCGCAGCAGAATGCTAGAATACCAATGACTAGCCCAATCAATGTCGCAATGCAGACCAAACATACATCATCCTCATCATAAGGTGTGAAGGGGCCTGGTGCTACACACAGGAAGAATGCCCCAGGTCCAGACCATACACAGACGAAGAGGAGGGGATCAGACGAAGAAGAGGGGGAAGATGCGACTGTCGTCAACACCAAGTCTTTGGTACAAGTCCCAGATAATCGCTCGTCAAATGTCCGAAGCCCAATGTCGAGTCTGGATCCAAATGTCGCCAAGCCCGCTCTCTCGTAGTCTGCTGATGCAGTGAAGTCAGGTAGCGACAGGGTGAGAGGGAGATGGTGGACTGAGAAGAGCAACAAGAAGAACTCTCTCTCTCTCTCTCTCTCTCTCTCTCTCTCTCTCTCTCTCTCTCTCTCTCTCATGTGCCAGGTACTAACCTGTGAAGATGGCACCGTGCTGCAGGTACCTCGAAGACAAAGCTGGAGCTATGGCGCTGCAGGTAAGTCTCCCTGGCCTCCGCCCAATCTCTCTCTCTCTGCAGTACTACTCTAGCTCCTACTAGCGCCCAGCGCTGAAGACTACTGCTAACGCTACAACTACTACTGCAGCGCTTCTCCAGAGTGCTGCTGCCGAATCCTGAAGACTACCTCCTGCCTCCTGAACTGCACGTGAAGTGCCTGGGAAGTCCCTATGAACTAACTACCTGCAGCCTGCAGGGCGGGCCAGTCCTATATAGTGCTGGCCCGTCCAGGAGGCTGCTCTTGCCAATGCCAAAACGTGCCTGACCCTGGCGTTGAAGCTCAACCAAGGGTTGTCTTGAAAACAGGCCCAAAATGGCCTGTGCTAAAACCCTGGTCTGGTGCCTGAGTTTCAGGCTGGGAAGGCCCTGTTTTAGGCTAAAACGACACAGGGCCTGTAGGCCCTTGTTTTCAGGCTTTCAGGCTGAAAACGACACAGGTCTGAAAATGGCCCGTCCAGCCTGTTGCAGGCGCAGCATGTAACATGTCAAACAGCACAGGCACTGCGAGTCGCAACTCATCTCTCTGTGGCAACCCATTGGACACCACTCCTTCCTGCAGCTTTTTTTCTTTTTTCTTTTTTGCAGCAGCTTTTTAATTCTAACTATATTATTATATATACTTGTGAGATTTAGTAAATGTTTGCATTATTTTTGTCCCCTTCTCTTTTCCTTTTCCACTCTTTTTTTTTCTCAAAGTCTTCCTTTCCTTATCCCCCCTCCTCCCCCCCCCGGGCAACGCCCTTGAGATATCATCATTGCACTGACCGGCCCCACCCCAAGTAATTCAGAATTATCCTAGTCTGTTCGTCTGCGTGCATCTGAATTCGAACTAAGATCTGTATTTCAACAATTCATGGGTGTACTTTGCATCTTGATCTACTACCCTCTCCAGAACCCGAATAGAATCCCCGGTCATTATCCCTGTATGCAGACTAACTGTTAAACCACATACAGCTATGATGACCAGGCATTCTATTCGGGTGAAGACGGTAGTAATTGAATGTACGCTTTTTACACAATGACGAATACAATAAAACGTTTGCTTTCTTGACTTCAAAGCCTGCACACTTCTGTACCCAGGGCTCTATCCCTCGTTAGCGCCATGTAAAGTCTCATGATGGCCATGGTTGCTTACCTTGATAAGTTGGATAGTTAGGCATCCTTCTCCAATTTCACCTTTGGAATGGGCCTCTCCGAAACTGATGATGGAATGCCACCATTACTTGTCCTGGTGTTGGGCCGATTGTCCCTGCTTGGACTGGCAACTCGTGCTCGTGGCCCCGAACTGGCCGCAAGCTTTGCTTTTTGCACAACTCGCTCCAAAACAGGTAGAATGCCACAGTCACTTCCTGTCATGTCGGGCCGGTTGTGTCTGTCTAAACTGGCACAGCTCAGCCCCAAGTTGGCCACTTGGCGGGCCAGATCAACATCCCAAGTGCCTGCACTGGGGTCCAGAACATTTCTAAAAGCGGCATCACTGTCGATAACACCTTCTACAATTCCGAACGCATTCCACAACTTTCCAGTCAGCATCTCCAACATAGTCATGCCAAGCGAGTAGACATCGGTCTTCTCGTCGAAGACGCCAGACCGCAGCGATTCCGGTGCTGTGTACTGCGAGTTGTTTCCCAGAGACAAACGCATCGAACTCCTACGAGTCACGACTCCTTCGGCCTGTTCTTGACCGCAGAGGAGCGCCTGGTCGAGCTCACTGATCTTGACGGCGAAGTCCTCGTCCAGAAGGATGTTTGCAGGCTTGATTGCGCGGTGGATAATGGGGCCAACAGTAGCCGCGGGATTGGAGTGAAGGAAGGACATGGCTTGAGCAACCTCTGCCATCACGCGGAAGCGAACATCCCACGACAGGGATCCTCTCGTGTGACCCTCTCCGCAAGCGATCCACTCCTGCAGACTTCCATTTGCAACGTCCTCAAAAACCAGACAGTTCTCTTCCGCACAGAATCCCAGCAAAGTTAGCAGATGTGGGTGCCTTAGCATCCGCAACCTGTCCACCAGCTCTGTCTTGAACTTGGCGTGGTCGATCGGCCGCAGATTTCCGCCCCGCATCACCTTTGCGAGAACGGAAGTATCGTTACGCAGCTTGCCGCGGTAAGTGCATCCCTCGTGATCCTTGTTGCCACGCTTCCGTTTCGCGTTAAACATGTCGGTTGCATCCAGTATTTCCTTGAAGGAATACTCTCTCAGTCTGGCTTCTTCTTCTGCAGCAATCTCCTTGTTGACTCTCTTCTCGAGGTCTTTAATCGTCGACTGGAGCTTCTCTTCCATCTCAAACTTCTCAGCCTCCAGCTGCCAAATCCTCTGGTTGGACTCAACTAGCCTCTTTGCCACCTCCATCCCTCCGTTGAACGAGCTTACCTCAGCCTTGAACCTTTGGAGTCTTTTTGCTTGTGCTATCTCCTTTTCCTTGTAGTCTTCTCTCAACTTATCAAATGCTTCGCGGCATGTCAGTGCGACACTCTCGATTCTCTTTCCGAACTCCTTGTTTGCATTTTCTGCCTCGCCTTCCAATGCTTCGATCGCCGTTTTCAACGCCGATGACGCACCCTCAAGGACCCTCGCTGCTGTCGTCCCAGCCGTTTGCTCCACAGGACCTAGTGCCTCCTCCAGCATCATATCCAAGACTTCTGCCGCTGGTTTCGTCTCCCTTGCCGTTGCAGAGACGGGATCCCCACTCCGCTGCTTCTCTTCTCCTTCCTTGAATTCACCGGTTGCGACCACATCAACCACCGAAAACTCTCCTATGCCACCAACAACAAGCAGGTTGGAATTCTTGCAAGCAGCCACATTCACAATACCGAACCATGGAGTCGATAAGACTGGCTGATGGCTCGACTCGGTCCAAATTCTGATGCGATCGAACCCTACCGTGAAGATGAGAGGCAATTGCGGATGGAAAAAGGCCGAACGCGTTCCGGATCCCTCCAATTTCGCAATGCAGTCTCCGGTATTGTAGTCCCAAACGCGCGTATCGGAATAATGGTGTGCTGAGATCAAAAGCGGCTTCTTGACTCTGCTGCAAAATTCCATGCTGCAAGTCAACCCCATGTACTCGTCGTGAAGGGTCTTCAGAACAGACTGTTTCTTCACATCCCAAAGCTTAATTTTCTGACCAGATGCGCTCGCAAAGATATTCGCGTTTGTTGGATGAAAGGCCACGTGGTCAGATCCTCGCTCTTGGAACGTAATCTTCTTCCATTCCCGGTCCCAGTCCCACAATGCCATACTTCCATCGCTGAACGAAGTCAATATGCACGTCGCACTGCGATGAACTGCCAGTCTCCGCCCAGATTGCCTGCATCCCCACGTATTCGGTCCTTCCAAGACCTTAACACGCACCAGGTTCCAGCGTTTCGTTTCGTACACGATAAAGTCAAACTTCCCCAACACCACAATCCATTCTTTCTGTGCAACGAATCTCGCCTCCTTACGATAATGCCCCTCAAATTCAGGCACCTGCCAGGAGCCAACCCGCGTCCCATCTTCGTAGTTCCACACTTGGAACGACTTGTGGTCCGCCGCAAACAGAATCCACGGTTTCTGTGGATGCACGTCAAAATCGAGGGGTAAATATACCGAACAATGCTCATTCCCCAAAATGTCGGAACGAGTCCTCTCAAATTTATGGTTCAGCTCCACCTTGCTCTCTTCATTTACAGGAGATGGCCCCGTGTTAGCATTGTCACTCCCCTCCCCTCCTGCTGCCTTAGCTTGGTGATGTGCAGTTGACTTCTTTTTCTTTCCCTTCGCGCGTCCGTTCCAACTACTACGCGGTGACATAACTCTACAGACACGATGGTTTGAAGTTGCGTTTCAATCTTCAAATGACTGAAAGTAGTCGTACGGGCCAACCTGGCACGGCAACGTGACGCAAGAGAGCCCTCGACTCCCTTTGCTTCAAGCAGATCTCTGCCTGATGTGCACCCCGCCGAAGGTATCACGGCCTCTGCCCACAGTAGGCTTCGCACACACCATCTCATTCGCTCATTGCCTGCAAGCTTCAGTATGGGAAACTCAGGAACCCAATGCACCTAGACTGTTTGTTCATGCAAAAGTTATCGCCACCCTCATACTGAACAGTCAAAAATCGAAACCCCCCGCCTTTGGCTGGCATGCATAATATGTCGAGTCAGAAAGGTCTCGGTGCCAGTCACATGCTCAAAGGCGCATCGCTAAGTCCACTGCAATAACATAAAGGGAAATAATTATAGTTGGAAAACAATGCAAACCAGGATCTAAAGGAGGAGAGGGAGTGTATTTTGGGGCATCCGTTAAACTTGCCACTTGGAACGGAACAGAGAAGATAAGCATGGCCCCTGTGAAAGGATGACATCATGACACACACACACACACAAAAAAAAAAAAAAGAGGAGGAGAGTGCAGAGCATTCTAGCTGACAACACACAAACACTGTCATACATGATTACATGATTTCAATTACTTGCTATGACTCCACGCTTCAATGCCAAAACTTGATCTTCCATAAATGCTTGTTTATGCTTATCTTCAGCCTGAGGCTCGTGCTGTGCACACCCACTGCATAAACTGGTGGTTTTGGAGAGTGGTTTTGGAGAGTGGTTAGGGAGGTGGTTTGAGAGGTGGTTCGGGAGGCATGCATAATCAGTCCAGTACCACTAATCAACAAAGTCTACATGAATCTTCCACCTGCTGCTACCTTTCCTACCAGTAAGACGTCACAAACCCATCGACGGAAGCAAGAACAGCAAATTCACTGCAAAATCCTTAACAAAAAGGAGAAAAGAGAACCCTTTCAGGAGATCAGTTAAAGTTGGGCCCCCAGACAGTATAGCAGGAGCCTGGCTAATAGCAGGAGACTGGCAAATTGCAGGAGATCGGTTAAAGTTGCGCCCCCAGCCATCATAGCAGCAAAGCAGGAGCCAGCCAGCAAAACACTAAACAAAAAGCACACAGAAAAACACTCAACAGACACACTTACCATGATGATCCACACACTCACTACAATGATCATCATGATGATGAACGGGCTTCAGGAGAATAGTGGTCATCACGGGCACAAAGGAGATAACAAACACTGGCACGGAAGGAGAAACACAATGACAAACAATGGCGCAGAAGGAGAAAGTGCGAGAAACACGATGACACGAAAGTAGCGAAAGGAGAAAGGAACAGTGTGAGCAAACACAGAAGAGTTTGAACAAACACAGAAGACCATGGGACAGCCGTGGAACGGTTGGACAGTGAGCAGGAAGATGTGAAGGGATGCCAAGACAAGCACTCATCCAGAAAGGAGGCGGTAAATATTTAATCTCTGTCTTTGTCTCTCTCTCTCTCTCTCTCTCTCTCTCTCTCTCTCTCTCTCTCTCTCTCTCTCTCTCTCTCTCTCTCT
>BFEA01000136.1:381520-402320 GCA_003427395.1 Chara braunii
AGAGAGAGAGAGAGAGAGAGAGAGAGAGAGAGAGAGAGAGAGAGAGAGAGAGAGAGAGAGAGAGAGAGAGAGAGAGAGAGAGAGATGGCAAGGGGCGTTTAGAGAGAGAGAGAGAGAGATGGCAAGGGGCGATTTGTGAATATGTACGCCGTGGAGTACAAATACTTTTCAAAATGTTTTAATCTGACAAACATATAGTATTCATCTATCGGAAAACTGTCACACTCATGTGACTGATTCCTAAACGTTACCGCAGATGTTCAAGGAGCCGATTTCCTACAGTACATGGGTGAAGACCTGTGATACACTGCCACACATGTATGGTACACGTCTGCTACACTACGGTACATATATGGTACACAGACGAAGACCTATGATACACCGCCACGTCAGTATGAAACATGGCCGAAGAAATATGCTACAATGCCACACATGTATGGTACACGTAGGGTACACGTATGGTACACGTATGGTACACGTATGGTACACTGCTGCACATGTGTGGTACATGGATGAAGACCTATGACACACTGTGGTCCCCATGTCAAACACATGTCAGACACTGCAGTCCACATGTCAAACATAGCAAAGTGAAAGGAACCATGACTGGCCGAAAATCACAGCTTTGCACATGTCAAACACATCAATGTCATGGCGTTCGCCGGGCGGCGCCTCGAAACTCCTCCGTGTCCTGGGAGCAGGTTGTCGTTGCCGTGCCATGGTCCATGCTCGAGGACTGGACGGTCGTCGGACGACTGGCAGAGTTTGTGCGGGCCTGTTGAGATTCCCGAACAAGGTCGGCGATGACTTTCCACCCGTATTCCATCTTCTGGGAAATAAGCTCTGCACAATCTCATTGCACGGCAGCAGCAATAGACGATTGCCGATCAATCGCGGAGACAGTCAGCTGAGCACACTGTAGGGTCGCGTCTGTGTGGTGCTTCAAGGCACCTGTTTGTTCCCGCATCCAACATCCCAACTCTTTAAACGACTTGTCTCGTGCATTCTGGGGGGTGCGGGACTTCTTGTACGAGGGGGAGGGATCACTGTCATGCGCTCCCTCTGCAGCCGCACCGTCTGAAGCGACTACCGCAGCTCCCTCACGGGGACCACTCCCCGGTGCGGCGGCACCTCCGCCCGGCGCACCACCTGCCGGGGGTGGCCGACACTCCTCGAATCTGGTGCCCGGGTCTTCACAATCACGTGGATGCACAGAAGGGTCATCCCAAAAGAAGACCTCCAGCAGGTCAAAACATTCCTTCAAAAGGATGAAATTGAACCCCTTCTCCACCCGCTTAGCTGCGGCCATCCTCCAGTAGCTCTGAACCCCGCTTCCTCTGTGAAGGGCTGTAACTTGTCTGTACGTGGACCAAATGGTCCGCCACCTGGTCCTGCATTCGAGCCACGTGTGTGCGAACCCTCCAGCGGTCAACGCACTCGCAATCTCCTCCCATGTTTTCTTCGATGTCCGACCGTTCCCCATATCCTCCGAATTCACGACACGTGCGACGTATCGGTTGCCTTTGGCACGTATTAGTGCCATGGTGTCAAGGTGGGCCCACGATCCTCGTGGGCGGGCCGGTGCCGCGCCCTGGGAACCATCATCCCCCAACCGAGTGGTCTCACCTTGCGACGATTGCGGTTCGTTGCTGCCATAACATCCCTCCGGCATGCAATGGACATCTACGGGTTCTCCACCATCTTCAGGCCGTGACCCTGCAGCATTGGCAGCGCAAGCGCCGGTGGCATCACAGTCTCCATTCGCCTGGTGCACCCGAACCATGTCTCCAGACAACGTCTCGTCTGCGCACTGCACATCGACATGCATATTCACCTGGTGCACCCGAACCGTGTCTCCAGACAGCGTCTCATCTGCGCACTGCACGTCGACATGCATATACATATCCACATTACAAGCGGGCTCGCCGCTTGATCCGTTATCCGCCATCCCCGCACAAGCATCTACAGAAGGCGCTTGAGACTGAAATGCAGTCCACTGCATATCAACCGCTGTCCCTTGGCTGCCTGCCAATGTGTCCTTCCCTGCTGACCCCGCTCCGGCGTTTGGACCTCCTCCAAACACACGCTGACCGCCTGCATCGTCACCGCCTCCCCCACCCGGCCTACCCCCCTCGTCACCGAGGTCGACGGTCACAATGTCCGTCACACGGACGGCCGCACCGCCGCAGCTGGCAGTGTCCTCTAAACTTGTGTCATGTGCATTGTTCGACAGAGTATTGCAGGGATTAAATGCAGCAAAGGCTCCATCTTTTCCGAAAGTCGCGTTCTCAGTGCGCGGCAACGCCGTCCCTGCACAACCCGGCCGTTCTACAGCCGTTGCGAACCCAAGGGGTGTCGTGAAAGGTGGCGTGGAACACACGTCCACAGAGAAGTGAAGGAGGGCACCACATCTTATAGAAGGAGAAGGCATAAATACAGGCCTGCAAGATGTGGTCAACCCTTTGCCACGTCCTGACCACCGGGATACCAGCGCTCCCACTGGCGAGGGACGCCGCTCCGCCCCCCCATGCCACACGTATGTTGCGCCTTCGGTCTGTCCATATCCTACCCCCGATTCCCTCCAGCCGGCACCTCCTGTTGTGTCTGTTCGGCTGTTCGCAGCAGCGCGCCTTGGTAGAAATGAACCCGTCCTACCACCAGTGGATCTAAAAAAAGCAGTCGGTGAACCGCCACCAACACCTCCTGTGCTATGTCCGGTGATAGGAGACTGCGTAACAGGCAGTTCGTCTGCTTCCATTGCCCTTGCCATCAAATGCTGGCGAAGAAGGTCGATGGACTCGGTGGATGAATCCGTCATTTCGAAAAAAGGCAGGGGCTGCATGAACAACTCAGCAGAAGTGGTGGGTGTCATTGTCGTCCGTTCTTGACGGTCAGATGTCATACGCAGCCCCTGCCCCCAGCTGGAATCAATACTGCTTTCCATTGCCGGCGACGGGAAAATGTGTGCAGGGACACTTGCGAAAGGACTGCGCGGAGAGAGGAAGAGAGACAATGCTCTTAAGGCCTGGAACTATCTACTGTTAATTGCGTTCCTAAACCGTAAAGGCAAGGGCATCAGACCGTACATACGCAACACAAAAAAGGACGCAGAATGCTATACAAGGCACCACCAAGCAGGCAGTCGAAAACCTGAATCAGCAAGCGGTGTGGTCCCAAAGTTGCACAAAAAGGAAAGCTGACGCACAGCAAGACAAGCAGGACTTCGAACATTAGAGGACCTCTTCACTGCCACGCAGTTGCTAAGGACGAATCAGCGGTGCATCAAGGCAAGATAAGCACGACTAATGTTAGGTAAAATTAAGCGGGGGTAAAGAAGCCTGTGGGCAAAGCAACGGTAAAGGTAAAGTAAAAACGACCATGTATTGCATATCCCAGTGGCATACAAAGCGAGCACGACAGGACCCGCATGTATATCCGCAACTCACAATGCAGTGGAAACAGGGAACGTATGAAACAGGGAACGTACTATGTTTTTTTGTGCCATATGTCAAGGTACTTACGTCCAACAACACCCAACGAGAGCAAAGGAAAAAGAAAAGTATGACTGGAGCGTGGTGAAAGAAAGCAAGAAAAAAAAAAAACCCATATTCCCAAGTTGCGAAGCTGTGAACGCTACGACGATCGGCATCTGCGAAGCTTTGGTGGAGACAGTGTCACTGGAAAGGCGACAAACATGAATCACAAGAACGAAAAAGATAGGAATTATGTGGCAAGATCTACACACAAACATGTACAGATGGTCAAGACTTCATGGCCAAAAAAGTGGAAAGTTCGACACACGCGACTGGGATGCAGTCCACAAATGGTGAACTGTGGATAAAGGACATAGGAAAGGCGCGAACTACCCCGTTTGAGCAGCACGTAACAACCATAGAAAGAAAGGTGAGGTGAAAAACATCAATGGCGCAAACAGCTGGTTACAACCGTAGAAAGAAAGGTGGCACTGCCCGCCCGCCCGCCCGCCCGCAACCTGCCCGAACTGAACTGCCAGCCGTCTCCACTACGGAATGTTCCGCACCTGACCTCCGAAGCACCGCACGTCCCGCCAGGGAGCATAACACAAACCGATTGCTACACATATGCCCGCAAACATAACAACGGTATGTACGGAATGCCCCGACACGTAATGATGTATTTATGTATAACTAACGAGAATCCATATCGATGGCGGTGCCGGGAGGGACTTCATGGCGACCGTGGATGACATCTGCCACAACAGATCAACGGCCATTGATGAGCAACGGTTGACACTGGCCCTTATGAGGAAACATCCCCAACGAGGCAAAGCAGGTTTAACTTACCCATAGGCCCTTACGGTACAAGGAAAATAGTGGCTACCCACAGCTCCCCCCCCCTCTACTGGCCATTAATGCCACCGTAAAACCTAACAACATGCCCTCCCTCCGTGCCTGGGGGCCATGCACCTGAAAACAAAAAAATATAATGGCTAGCCAAGATGTGGCATCGAATTCGGTCGCTATTCAAAGGTTTTTACGTGTCAAAGCAAGGCCATGCGGATTTCCGACAAAACAACGTGCATGGGGGTCTCGCTCCACTACTCTCGAAATGTGGAAAACGAGAGTGAATCTACCGCTAGAACACGGAAAGATACACCACCATGATTTCTGTCCTTTATGCAATGCGAGAGTAGTGGAGCGAGGCGTTGGGTCAGCGAAATGCACGGCCTTCAAACACTCCGGAAAACCCACATGCAGAAAGAGCATTCCGATGGGAATGGACCTTAAAGTTTCCATGTTCCAGCGGTGGATTCAGTCTCATTCATGACATTTCGAGAGTGGTGCATGGCACTTCGCAATACCCGCACATTGGCCATACACAGCACACCAGCGGAATCGTCAGAACATCAACGACCTGACAGCTGACACCCCACCCGCCCCCAGTTCGTGGTGGGTGGACAACATTGCACGATTTTCTAAAAGTTTTATTTTCACGGAAAGGATGCCACCCACCTGTCCCCCACCCGTCCCACACTCGTCACACTACTCCACATACCTGGCTAGTGGGATCTCCCTCCAGGTAAATTCAATATTGTGTCTAATCTGACATCGGGTGGCCTTTTCAGCTCAGTTTTTCAGCCTAATGGGGAACGATGCACAATATATTTTTTTTTGTTCTTCTTTTTTTTTGGGGGGGGGAGTCAGACTTTTTGAATACTCACACTTTTTTTCTTTTTTTCTTTCTGAATACTCACACTTTCTTTTTTTTCTTTTTTTTTTATTATTGAATACTCACACTTATTAGTCTAGTGTTTTTTTTGCTAAATCACAAAATCGGATATGCTGGAGGAGAAGGGGCGGCGAGAAGGGGCGCGACGGTTGACGTAAAATTAGCGCTCCAAGTTAGCGCTACCGGCGGTCGGCCCAGGGCTCCTCACCACGTAGGACCCCGGGGCGATATGGCAAAGGTCCTTCTCGGTAATCCCGAGGAACTGTCCTGTAGGCAAGGGACATGTTAGCCTTCGACCGACCTTACATGTGAAGGGCGATGGTGAATGGGTGCGAAAATGCGTGAATGGTGTGAAGACGACGAATGGGTGTGCGCCGCTTAGGTGCCCACCACTGATGCGAAGGTGCTAAGACACATTACAGTAAGCAAGCTTAAGGTAGAAGGTGGGAGTAACGGAAGCAAGCGTAACAATGATGTCAGCACAACGTAATCAAGAAGGGGGGAGACAAGCAGGAAGATCCCTGCTGAGAGAACGAAAGTTGTGGCTCTCGGAGGACGCAAGAATCAATTTATTGATGAACAAGTGTTTCGAAGACGGCGTCTACCCAGAAAAGCTCAACCAGGGGGAGTTTGTGGTCGAGAATGCCGAAAACATATTCAGAGTAGACCGCACCTTGGGGGAGATGACGACCATATGGTTAAAAGAGAGGGTGGTAACCATAATTTTTCAAGGAGCGGTCCGAGATCTACCGTTGAAGGTCAGAGAAAATTTTCTGAGAGCATATGAAAATGGTTGGGTACGAAGCCGCATTTTCAGTCGGAACAAAGAAGAGGAAGACTCCATGGAGAAGGACCGAACGTGATGTCCTACATAGCGATGTCACGAGAAGTGGCTTTGTGGATGATAACTAAAGCGGATGACAAGGTGGTGATAAAGAGGGTGGAATACCGGATGCTGTTCAAACTGTGGATGACAAAGAGGGAGTTGGAGGAACGAACGAGGATGGAAGATGAAACGCGATTCTGGTTGATGGCGCTGAGAGTACCTGTTAGAGCCATGTTCCACTTGGAAGACATGATAGGGAAGGGAATGGGGAGAGTTATCAAAGCACACCCGACAGAGCCAGATAAGACAAGGCCGAATATTATGAACATGAAATTTGACATGATCAGACAGGCGGAGACAAATTTCAAACCTGCAATTCCGATGAAGCTCGGCGATGGGGAGATAATCAAAATAAAATTAGCGTGTAAGAATACCCCGTGGTGCGAGCGCTGCAGAGGGTAGTTCCACACTGCCACGAATGGTTGTCCAAGACTCAACGATAAAGTTATGCAAGACCAGGAGGGAGCAGGACAGACAGAATCAAGAGGAAGAAACAACAACCGAAGAGAAAAAGTTCTCAATGAAAGAGATATTCAAGAGGCAGCACGAGACATCCCTACCTTCGATAACGCAGGAGCGGAATCATCAGCAAGTGGAGCTTCAAGGGCGAATATGAGAGCAAGCACTAACGAACGTCAACAGAACACACGTCCACCAAACTCACAGCAGCAGAATAGCGGCCAAATCAGGTCAGCGGTAGTACCGCAATAAGCATCACAGGGGCAAGCACAAGTACAACAGGAGTTGATGTACGCTCAAGGCTACGAAGGACAACATGCCTCCCAGAACAGTGGTATTCTCGCATGGCAACAACAAGCGGCCAACATCTGGAACTATGCAGCACCTTGGCAAGCGCTGGGAGGTTGCGCCTACCCATACCAGCAACAAAATCCTACGGGGAATATGCTTCACCCGGGATATTACCCGTTTCCACAACAATCGGGAGCGGAAAATATGAGTCAACCTCTGATGGGGCAAGGAAGCGGACAACCACGGATGTATGATCACGGCGGAAGGAGTGAAACGAGAGGGAACAGAGGAGTTGACACAAGAGATCCAACATGCGAGATGGAGATCGACGCCATAAGACAGTTGGGCAAGCGGAAGATGAGGGCAGAAGGTTGAAGGCAAGAAGCATGAGCACAAGCGGAAGACAAGTACGGACAAGAGGAAAACGGGGATGGAAGTGAAGCGGACAAATCCGAACAAGGGGATAGCGAATTCGAAGATATTCCCCTGGGAGCAGACGCACCAGCGAGAGGGGGGAGACAAATATAAGAACAATATATGCTTCCATTTATATTGGCGCTCCACGGACAAGACGTCTTCGTGCTAGGTCTAAAGTACACCGATGACATGATGACTCTCCTGACAGCCCCCTTGGTGGGAATACCATCTCACGAGGAGATCGTATCAATTGTGATTATTGTGCATAGACTGTACGATGATAAATTTAAATTTAGAGTGTTCCCGAAAGATATGATCCCCAAGATGTCCGTCGAGCTACAAGGAGGCAAAAAAAATCAGATATTTGATCCCACTAGTGGACGCGCGCAGCCCCACGGAGTACTAGCATGGAATGCAGAACGTGGGGATGAACTATGTTCTGCTGAGGAGCTTTACCACCGACGACCCCGCGATTCTATCAATGGTAATGGCTGACCCAGGGATCTCGGCTCACTTCCTCTGAAAACTGGATGAGAAGTTGCCAAAGAGAAGGAATTTGAATTCCCTCTACCTGGCGGGCTGCCTTCGAGAGAGATGGTCGGAGCACCTACAACTGGTAAAAAGCAGTAAAGGGCGAATCCAACAGGAGGCCACCAACTGTGAACATGGTCAAGCTTAAGTGCGCTATCTGGAATGCTCAAGGACTAGGTGACACGGGCGGAAGATGTAAATGCTGAAGGCTGAGGACATGGCTCCATAAAGAAGGGATCGACATCGTATTTATCCAAGAGACCAAACTATCAGAAAAGAAACTAGTGGAGATCAGAGACTGGTGGGACTGACCCCAATTGTGGTCGCCAACAAGAGAAACGAAGGGAGGAGTAGCAGTACTAACACATAGGAAACTAGATGCTGAGTTATTGATTTTGATTCCGATGTTTGGGGAAGATGGAGCAGGATAAAACTGGATCTTTGCGACTATTTATGCACCGAACGAGTCTTGTGAAAGACTGACCTTCTATGAGTCATTGTCATTGTGTTTACCGAACGAGAGTAAGATAGAAGTAGTTGGAGATTATAACCAGATTCCGAGCCCAGGTCTAGACTCGGAGAGAGAGGAGGGTATAAGGAGGGACCGCAACTAACTGCTGAGATGGACGCAAGCATGGGGACTGCGAGATATTTACAGGGAAAGACACCCGGGAGCCCAAGGATACACGTGGTTCGGTAATTCGACGAGGATGGCAGGAGTAAGACGAAGACTCGACTTCTTCCTAGTCTCAGATGAAGTTGCTGCACTGGTAAGTTAACTAATGTGAAGGGAAAAAATGTTTTTTTTTTTTATCATAAACCTGGTCTAATGATAATGGAGATTACGATGGCCCAAACGCTGCAGCGGGGCCCCCGTCTGTTCAAGTTAAATACAGTAAATTTGGATGATGAAGGTTGTGCAGAATGGGTGAAGACTTTCTGGCAGGACTGACACAATGCAGAGAAATACTTTTAATCTAAGGAATAATGGTTTGACGTTGGATTGAGGATTATAGCTCATAAGTTCAACGCCTTCTCTGTTATAGCAACATACGTCAGAAACAAGGAAAAAAGAGATCTGAAGGCTAGGGTAGAGGAAGCAGATAAAAACATAGAAGGACATACAATATCGGAACTGTTACGGGCTCAAGAAAGGTAGATCAGGCTGAAACAATGGGAGGAGATACAATGTTCTAAAGACAAAAGATGGAAGGAAATCCTAGCAGAAAAATTGATCAGTACGTTAGACCGCCTCACGAAAAAAACGTTAAAAAAACTACTCCCAAGAAGAAAGCAGGTGAACATGTCAGAACTCAAGCATCCGCACCTACCTGCAATGTCGGTAGCCAAAACGCTGGAGGGAATGAGCGAGTACGCCAAAATCTACTTTCAGGACATACTCATGTCAAGAAGGCAGTTCGACGACATCGATACAGACAAGTCTGAGTTTTCCAATTTGTGGGACAACCTACAAGTAAAACTGACGGAACATCAGAGCCTGAGTTTGGAACGACCAATCACAGAGGAGGAACTAGGATAAACTGTAAAGGAAATGACCAGAGGGAAGGCCCCGGGCGACGATGGCCTACCAGTCGAATTCAACGAATGTTGTTGGGATGTTTTGGAAGCAGACCTAGTACATATATATAACAGTATATTACAAGGAGGTAAATTGGGTAAAATAATTTCGAGAGGTATTAGTGCCCTATTGTTAAAAAAGGGAGATGTGGCAGAGGTAAAGAATTGGAGGTCAATCTCCCTCTTAAACGTAGTGTACAAGATACTCGCAAAGTCATTAGCAAAGAGCCTCGACCCAGTCCTGTCGAAACAGGTAGGCAGGGAACAAGGTGCTTTCATCCGCGGTAGATTAATTTTTGAGAATATCCTAACGGCCATTTAGGCATTGGAAGTGGTTGAGGAGGGAGATCTCGATAGAGCCATCCTAATGTTGGACTTAGAAAAGGCATATGATAGAGTAAACTGAGCGTTCGTGATGACCTCGCTGCGGAGGATGGGCTTCGGCCAAAATTTTTGCAGATGGGTTAAAGTATTGTATGCCTACTCGACTGCAACGATCATGGTTAACGGTTAATGCTCATAAGAGTTTAGCTTGTCTAGATCACTGAGGCAGGGTTGCCCCTTAGCCCCCCTACTCTTTGTAGTACAAATGGAGGTCTTAATTAATAGCATCAACACGAACACAACAATCAGAGGGCTGCAAATCACAAAGAATGTGAACTGCAAGGTCAAAGCACTTGCTGACGACCTGCTAGCAATCTTAGTCAATGAAACAAGATCTCTCAAGGCCATGAAGTTGTGTCTAACCACTTACGCAGAACTGTCAGAAGCCGCGGTAAATTGGACAAAGTTTGTCTACTTTCTGCCGAACTCATATAACATGAGCATGGATTGGGGTATGAGAAGGGCGAGAAACGAGGATACGGAAAGATACCTGGGAATCCAGGTGGCATTGGGCAACTGCTCATCATCGCAAGCAAGAAAAGGTATTAATACGCATCAGAAGTTGGGGCACAGCGAGACACCTGTCGCTGATCGGAAGAGCACTAGTACTAAACAGTTCGGCCTTTGCCTTACTGTGGTTCGTAGTCACAATCATGAACCTCCCGGAAGAGTTGCTGAGCACAGTCAAGAAGATTCCTATGGAAACCTTTCGAAAACCTTTCGGAAAGAAGGAGGAAGGTTGTCTATCCAAGATAGCATGAGAGACGGTATGCTTGGCGAAGGAGGGCAAAGGTTTGACGATTACAGACCCAAGACTCCAGAATAAGGTGCTGCTGAGCAAGTGGATAAATAAAGTAGCCGAAGCAGAACAAAATGCAGATTGGGTTCTCTTTGCAGAGCGAATACTAATGGAGGAATGGGGGATGAACAAACTAGAGGACGTTTGGGTTGCAATGCTATCAGATGCTTTTTTGAATAAACGGGTGAAATCCCGTTTTTGGAAAGAAGTAATAAGAGTTTGGAAGACACTAAAACGAACAGTCAAAACTCTGCCAAGTTCAAAGTATCAGGTACTGGCACAAAACCTGTTTGACAACCCGAATATCCGAGACGCAGAAGAAGGTATGTCCTCAACAAGCATAGGAGCAGGGAACTTTGGTTACAGATGGATGCAGAGAGGAATATCTACCATAAGAGATCTATGGGATGAAGAAGTCATTTGCTAGAGATCTGAAATGCAAGTGAAAGAAAAGTTGGGCCAACTTCCTTTACAGAAAGAAAGAAGAATGCAGATCATTTAAGCGATACCAGAGAAATGAAAGCAACTAATTGGACCAGAAGGAGTTAAACCCCCAGGCATATGGTACATAAAAGACGAAGATAAGATGAGGAGGTTTTATCGAATTCAATCCTGGGAGGAATATCCACATGGGAAGTGTATGCCGGAGATGTGTCAAGAAGAACAAACGAAGGAAAACAGTCTGCAGAGCTTCGAAATATTGGAAGGAATGAGAATGAATGACTTGGCAGAATGCAGGATGCGTAGCAGAGGAGGCGAGGGGGCGAAATTCTTACCAGTAGTACAGGGGACTGAAGTAAAGAGATTACGCCTCGATCCAGAGGGATGGGGTTGGAACCTGGAAGGAAAAGTAGAAGTACGGATACAAAAACTGGACTATAGGCTAGCAACTAGAATAGCACAGAGACCACAACCACCATCAGCCAAACTGGAGAAGAAATGAGAGAAACATAGACCCAGACAAGAGATCCCCAAGCAAGAAGAGTACAAGAGACTGTGGAAACAACTGCAGTTGTTACCCACACAAAAATGGGTTTCATTACTATGGCTACAAGCTCACCTAGAGGTACCCACCGCAATGTGGCTAAAAGAAAAGGGGATCGAGAGCATTTATACGAAATGCGACTTTTGTGGCTGGTTCTGTGAGAACGAGAGACACCTGTGGTGGGCATGCCCAAGGTCCCAGTGTCGAGCGCATCGGTCCGGCACAAAATAGGGCGGGACCCTCCCAGCCGCGTCACGAAAGAGTCGGTTTGATCCTCGTCGAGAATACACATGGAGCTTCCGCAAGCCACTCTGGCCGGGTGCGCCAGCCATACCTCTCGCGAGCCCCTACGACAGGATAGGGCCTATGCGAGGCACGACTTACCACCACCTTACGAGAGCTGTCACCTCCCTTCGATGGGCGTATCCCCACCGAGCTACCAGTCTACAGTACAAAAGCTTATCAACTGTAATCGCAGAGGTGGACCAGTCGATGACGTTTCTCGTTCGCTGTAGCATAGAGGGTACGTGTGGTTTTACGCCTCTATCGGACCCGCACGCGAACCGATGCCTTGGGGGGGCTGAGGTCCCAAACGTGACTCGTCGTCAGTCGACTAGGACACATCCCACACACCACGCGTACACCACTCTTAAGACATAAAAATAAAAACACATACACATACACAAAATGACATAGAACAAACAACGCGACAACACTCATAGTTCCTTGGCAGCCATCCCATAACTCTCCGATGTGGAAATCGGATAGGCATCTCGCACGAGGCTTAATATAAAACCACGTGGACGCAGGGCTAACTCATATCGACTCACAATGCAAGCATACGCAAGTAGTCGCAATGATGGCGTACTATATAGTGCCCATAATCAAGCGGCCCCTCGTGGGTTCGAGTACCGCTTATGACACTCAAGTGTCAAACTCGAAGTATTGTGAGGGTCTACCTCTTCACGATATTGCACGGATGAAGAAAAAGTCGTGCGGCCTCCGCGGCACCTCCGGCCTTTAGGCTGAGTGTCCCGGTGGGCAGGGCAAATAGGCTCTGCGCAAGGGGTGATCCCTTCCATGCAGAGTCTAGGACCTGGGATGTCCTGGACAAGGACCTCGAATCCAGGCCCGGGACCAACGTCCGACAAAGAAATCTTTAAAAAACATACAATAATAAAATGAGAAATAAGTATGTGACGATCACTTCTCACAATCACAGTGAGACTCCTCACACCCATATATATGCATGTGATCGCAGGCAATCAAATCCAAAGTCCGAACCACAGAACATACCTGCAATCACATTAAAGAGTCAACCAAAAGTCCACACATTACACGGGGTCAATTTCAACCATTCCCTATACTCATACCCCTCACTTTAGCCATGCAAGCCCTATCCTTTGTCAAACCTTCCATATTTAAATACTCAGTACCTTTGTTAAATGACCATTCAATAAAAGTCTGGGTGAAAAGCTTAATAAAACAATAGAAACCATCAGGGTTAAAGCTTTTTATGTTGAGCATTGAGGGTGAGTTGGAGTTGGGTCGTAGATTGACGAATCGGCAACCGACCTGTTATCAGTGATAAGAGAACATGATCCTCATGCGATAAAGCTGAATCTAGTTCAAATCCTGAATCGAGCGATCAAGAGAACCTGTAACGCAAGATAAGCCAATCCCCAAGCTAAGCCTATGAGTCCATAGAGAATAATCTCCATATCACGATCTTGCTCGAAAATCATTCTACCTAACTAAGCCTAAGTCTACCTTTAAGCAAGTGTTCAAAGAAAGGTAGACCCTGACTGAATCTCCTTGTACAGAGTGGATTGTTAGAATCGCCACCTGTCAAAATATAATCTAACTCATTTAAACAAAAATAATTTCGGCATCGCTTCCAGTAGGATTAGTGTCTTCTCATAATTTATACTAACTCAAATATAAAAACAAAAAATAATCTCTAATTATGAAAAGTCAAATTTTGTCTAACTCCCTGAATTAGTAAAAATTTGGGCAGCACTCTCTTTAGAAAAGAAGACTTTCCAGATTTTTACTACGTCATATATGAACTCAGAAGCAAAACTTGAGTTCAACTAAGACAAAATTTAACTAACTCTTTAGGTTTGTAAAAATTTCGGCAGCCTTCCCTTTAGAAAAATGCTAATGCAAGATTTCTACAAAACTAAGTTTAGAATCAAAAGTGACTTTGACTTCTCAAGGTCCAATTTTGTCTAACTCCTTGAATTAGCAAAAATTTGGGCAACACTCCCTTTAGAAAAAAAACCTTTCCAGGTTTTTACTAAGTCAAAAAGTCAGACAAAATGAACCTTGAAAAGACAAAATGTGACTAACTCCTTGGTTTTGTAGAAATTTCGGCAGCGCTTCCCGTAGAGAAAGTAGCTTACCAAAATTTATACAAGGCCAAGTATAATAAATGATCCCACAAAATGCAGAAATTGACCTAAGTAAAAATAAACTTAGCTAAAAAAATGCATGAATTGAAACTATCTCCTATATGACTCTAACTCATGGCGAGCATCTAAAGCAACTACCTATCAACTGAAAACTCAGACCAAGAAGCAATCTCACTCAGTCACATGCAAGGCCAAACCACATAGGAAAGTACTCTTACTAGCCGAAAGTCAGGCTTATCAAACAATAGTTCGTAGTCTTTGAATGATTTATCCCTTTATACCAAGCTTATATAAGGCATAAAGCTAGACCACTCAATCTTATGGGAACCTGTCTAGCTTAGCCATAGAGTACACATAAACAGAGGGCACTATAACTTTTATCTTCTTTGGGCACATGACTAGGTTAGCCAGCCTAGTTGCCCTGAACTATTTAAGTATCCAAGTTATATATAATTGTCTGCAATTTGTCTTTCAAGGTAACATATGACTGAACCGGTAATCTTAGATCAAGGTTCAGCCTGTTCCTTCTTACCACAATTTTATTCTTAATTCATACTCTCTTCAGTTGGTGATAAGCTATAGTCAGACCATCCAATCTTATGAAAAAACGTATGACTAGCCTGTTCATTAGTAAGTAATATAAGATATAAACAAATTTAACCTTTTGGTTTCAGCATATGCGCGCCTCTAGACCAGACCACCCAATTTTATGGGAACTCGTCAAATCCTTTGCCTGAATTTCTCCCTCAAAATAAAACAAAGAGAGAGTCTGGGTCATCCAATCTTATGGAACATGCCAAACTCTCCACCAGAACTAATAAAACATAAGAAAACCCTAAAGCAGCAAGGTAACCAAACCATCCAATCTTATGGAAAAATGTCTGGTCCGTGAAAGTCAAACACATGCAACCCTCGCCGGTCAAAACAACCAGACCACCCAATCTTATGGGAACTCGTCTAACCTTTCAAGCAGTCAAAAAGTAAACATGGCACTTGGCCCTCCAATGTTATGAAGACTCTCCCAGCCTTTAGTTGACCCAGTCAAACACATTCAATACAACCTTCCTCCCACCTTTCCCCCAGATGCAACCCTTGTTCACAATCTTCTTTCAGTCAGACAACAAAAAATGAAACTGAATTTGCACAAACATTCCTTTACTTAAGTCTGAATTGTCCTGAAAGTATAACATAAAAGTCAAAGTAGGGACGTATGCAGTATACTCAGTCAACTATGGCAAAAATACAGATAGGGGTTGTACTGGGTTTATAGACGGAGATGGAAGGTTACCTCTCAGTTCCCTGCCTCAAGAACTCCTCCTGAGTTTCGACAGAGCTCCTACAATCGGTGGGTTGACTCTCCACAGAGTTTTGATGCGGTCCTACGGGATGCAATCCCGCCTGCCGCCTTCCTCTCGCAACCAGGATTAGACTTAGAGTAAGAAGGATAGAGGGAGGGGTTTCAGACTCTCGAGATACAGGAGAGGGGCAACTCAACTCGCAAGAGAGGGCCTTGTTGCCTTGATACGCCTTAGGGCCCTTCAATGATGGTCAGAACACAGCAACAACTTGGTCACCACTAAGTCAAATTGTCGTTTGTTGACTCTCTGTCAACTCTCCAATTTGCAGTAATAATTCCCCCTAAGGAATCACAATCACCTCACAACACCCACGGCTCCAAGTGTAGTGGTCATCGGTAAGTCCACAAACTCGTGGTTAGCCCCCAACTACTCCATTCGGCAGGTTGAGCAATACTTTCGTTAGCAGACAACTCTTCAAGCGATGTCTTAGTTGCCGCTAGCCCGCTCAATGGACTGAGCCGCATACCAGTCACACGCTAAGCCTGCAACTTCGCTCTTGCATGATGTTGTTTGCACCGGTTCTAAGTCAGCAACACCGCCGAAGCATGGTAGCAGCAAATGGGACATCTACAGACCTAGCCAAGTCCGACCTCCACGGCCACTGTGTTCCATCTAAATACTCGACAATCAGCAACCAAGGTGCAGTCAGCCACTCTGTTCGTGCGAGTCCTCATAGGGTAACAGGTACGTGTTTCAACTCCTCCTCTATTCTTCGCTCAGTCGCTGTGTTCGTAGCAAACGCTGCTCCCTTCCTCTTCCCTCTCCATTCAAATGGCCGATAAAATACAGCAAGCCGCAACGACAATGACCACAGTGTCCAACCTCACCGTCTGAAATCCGATGGTCTTTCCTCCACCGCCGTACATTGTTCGATCCTACCTCTGCTCGGCTTCAAAACTCCCTCTCCCCGCTCTCCTTTAACCCATCTCCTCATTCTTTTCTCGTTCCTCCTTCCACTCTCCTAACGACCTGTTACTCTCCTGTCTGCACGACTGCTATCGGAATCACCACCGTCAGCAAGCGCTGCCGGAGCGAAGGCCACGGACACGCAGAAGCGATGATGACAGCCTATGGAGAGCTGTATCGGGATCACGACCCCTATGCGTCATACCTCGGCTCCAAACAATGCATGTGGAGTCAAAATGCCCCGCTATCTTCAAATGATCATGAATCTTCCATTAGAACGAGGGTAGATGCATCCCCATCTGACAAGGGAAAAGCGACAGGATCTGTGAGCAACTTGACATCATAGCTCGACTTTTAGCTCCCCCGCATCGCTAGTTCGTCTTCGAAGTAAGCCTCTCTCTCTCTCTCTCTCTCTCTCTCTCTCTCTCTCTCTCTCTCTCTCTCTCTCTCTCTCTCTCTCTCTCTCTCTCTCTCTCTCTCTAATTGAATGAGTAACGTCAGAATGAATCTACTACTAGAACGCGGAAGTATGCACCACCTTCAATCCATATACGCAGAGAGATAAGCAGAGGCTACCTCCTTCGATACAAAAGCAAGATCGAATGAATCCTCTGTTAGAACCTGGAACGAAACACTGTACTCCAGCCATGCCACGACGTGTTTCACATCTTACTCCTAAACAACTCACAACCTCCATCCCGTAGAACCTATCCTCCAATTCCTGAATCCGACTTCAGCATCGGATTCACCCACCCTTACAACTTCTACTTTGTGTCCTCTCTCAGCCTAGCCTTGCTAGGAACCTTTCGAAGCGAGCGATTTCCAAATCGCCATAGTCCATTCCTCGATATTACAGCGCATCATCTCTCTTTCGTCGTGCCAAAACTAACGCTCCTATTGCAAATCTAACATAATGAATCAATTCGCCCTAAACAAAAACCACAGATTCGCCGCTTTTCTCACCCATTTCTATTTAGTATCGGAGGAAAAACCTCCCTTTTTGTTCTGCCATATCCGCTCATCCATTCATCTTTGCGCAACCCTTTTTGCACTAACCTTTCTTTCTACCATCCTAGAGCTAAAACTAACGCTACCATTGGCGTCGCACGATTAGAAAACCTATACTTACTATCTCTCCCCGCTCATTTTCATCAAGGAATGAGCGAGGTATGCCCTTTCGATCCTTGCCATGACTCGTTCTTGCTTTGCTCCGCCATCCTTTATGTTGAATGCACCCGGCGTACTATCATGCCCGGATTCACTCGTTCCTTACTGCATTCGTACTCCACTTCACCCGCTCGTTCCTCCTTGTCTTCTTCGCATCCAGCTAGGTCGCTAGCCACGCGCTAATCGAGACACCACCATAACGTTGACCGATATGGTCAGTAGGGTGGTGGTCATGAAAGTTGAATCCACTAAATTCAATGTGTGTGTAGCAACTTCCCACACCAAGTTAATCGACTCTGAATGCGGATAGCGCCAGCAACACACGACCCAAAATCGATCGTCGTGGCTGCTCCTGCTTCCGGACTAGTAGGAGGCGCAGGCCTGCTGCAAATCTGCAGCGTGAGCCTCAGCAAGCGGGTCCTGGTGCAGATCTTGGTGGTCGTAGCACATATTCTGTAGGGATTTTGACGGCCGTGGTGGGGGGGGTTCAACAGGCAGGCCGGACCCTCGGCATGGCTGCACGCCTCCTCGTTGTGCCTTGGGTTGCCGTCTGCCTCTTCTGGTCCCGAAGGGCGTACCCGCCGAAGGTCCTTGCCCCTGAGGTTTTACCTGCGTCGTAGGTCAAATCACCCACCAGTTCGCATATGCGTTGAACTCCTAAATCCATGTGTTCAGTGACAAATATGATAGAGGAACTTTTGCCAACGTCCCGAACACGCACGAACCCGTAGGTCAACCAAAGGAGCCGCTTGCTCAAGGTCCTCGATCGTCATGAAGACCTCTAAATTCAGCGTCACGTTCGAGTCAAGGAATGCCAGAACATAATAATAATAATACGAGGATAAATAATAAAACATTTAGAAAATTTTAGTCGTTCAGAGAACGACAGGAGAGGAAAAGGGACTGCTAATACCGCTCCGGCTCTGCTGGTGGTAAAAAAACGAGGGGAACACCCCCGTCGAGCCCTCAACCCTTCTGTCCCTTTGAGCTACCCTAATATCCTCGCGTCGTCGCCGCTCGGTCTCGACCCCTGAATCTCTCGGTTAGAAGTCCGACAATGTAACCAAATGTGCTAAGCCCAAGGCTAAGTTTAGTTTTGACGGACGCCTAAATAAGCGGATATTATGCGACGCACAAATCTACCGAAACATTTCAAACCCTTAAATCGGCCTATCAGCAGAACTCACGACCATCAACCTTCCGCGTCCACCGCGCGACTATACCGAACCATGCCACCGTCGATGTCGTCCTTCACACGTACGCACAAGTTATAGCAAGCGCACCAACCCAGAGATATAATATTTTTCATCCCAGCTTAATCAGAAATAAAATATTTGGCCCGCGATCACACTGGCTCTTCAATCATCAATCAAATAAAAAAATCACGCGCACCTTAAATCTGCATGCCCACACACTCTCTACTCTAATCATCCATTCAATCATCGTAAACCACAGACACAGTCGCGCCACGAGCAGGGTACGTAAACTTTAAACCAAACCTATTTTCTGTTGCTTACCAAAACCAGGGCGGATACCCTTGTAAGGGTATTCGCACCGACACCACAGATGGTGGAGATGGTGGCTTTTCCACAAGAAGGAGATCATAGGAAGAAACAATCCTATGGGGGAAAGATGGGAGCTATCACTGCCTCAAGATCTTACAATCAGCTAGGGTTGGGGCTACATGGCTCAAGTAGCCAGACCATGTCTCATGAGCGTAATTTGGAAGGACAGGAATGCGTAGAGATTTAAGGAAGATAAAATTACGGGTCAATAGGCAGAGATTCTATCTAAGAAGCGCCTGACTGAGAAAATCAAAGCAGACTGGATCAGGAACGCAAACAAAGGAAAAACCACCAGAGGGAGAGAATGGTTAAAAGGACTTGGGCTCAGAATGAACGGCTGGTCGACATCTCCCAAGATAATAGATTGAAATGGGGTCAATGGCTGACAGAGCTGGATGGGATGCACAAACGATGTATAGCCTTAAGCTAATGCTAGTAAGAGTTCAAAGTATAGAATAGCAGGGGGAAGTAGAGAGTTGAGTAGTACCAACCAGGTCCACTCGGTTGGCTATATAATTGTCGTGGCCGCAGTAGGCAAAAAGGTGAGGAGGGTGGTAGAGTGGCACATTACTCAGGCCTAAGTAAAGTTCCGACCGACCGTTAGGTCGGTTTCAGGTCGGGTTAGGCTTGTGTAGTAGCATAGGTAGAGAGAGGATAGAACGGGTATGAAATAGGATAAGACTTGCTTACTATTTGAAACACGAATTTGAAGACAGATGAACTTATAAGTGAAACTGGTTAATGCTGCCTGAGTGACAACGAGTTGAATTGTGGGACCCCGACCCGAATCCAAAAAAAAAAAAAAAAAAAAAAAAAAACATCGGCTATGTTGTTAGACTCACACGACCAGAGGGTTTTCTGACCACCAAAGTTTCAAACGGGGTAGCATTTGTCAGCGGCCTGGGGGGCTGCGGGGAGGGTCATCTTTGCATTTTGCTACCACCTCGAGAGGTGGTGGCAAATTCTTTGTGGCCTATTGGGAATTCGTAAAAAAACAATTGCCGTGCTTTGTGACCATGCGAGGCACCAATTTTGCAATTGCTAAAGAGTCCCGCTCGAGTCCTTTCTGATTTGCAACCCATGTGTGACGGGGCGGGGTATGATTTTAGCTTATATGGGAAAGAAAATTCAGCAGATTTTTCTAGACTGCCACGGTTGTGTATGGACACCCTTCATATTGCAAATTCGGCGAAGAAGCAGGGAATCGTCACAAGCTATTGGGGCACATACCCAATTTAGGCTACTACTGAGAACGGGGTCGAGCGTCCCTCCTTTCTCTAAAAGGTCATCCTCCAAAAACCTTGAAAGCAAAAAAAAAAGGGGAGAGGGAATTGACCAAAGCAAAATTAAGCCTTTAAAACCCTGAACTTAGCCGGATTGGTCAGCTTAAAATTAGCAGGCATTACACCTATATAGGGACAGGGGTAGAGGCGATCCAGATAACAGAGAGGCATGGAGCAACCACCTATAACACCACTGGATTTCACTGGTCCTTATGTGTAGTCAGTGTCCTGCAACCTCCTAGCCTCTCCCTTTAACAACCAGGGGCCGATTATTAGACGACCTTCGTTGGTGACCTTGGCCAACCTATTTCCTCTCGCCCAAGTTCTGCGAAACCACTTAGTGCCCTTACTTTTGGCACTGCGACATCTTCCCCAATCTCACTTAATTAAACCACCAGTACTTGGCCCAGCTATCGAGTCCGAGCGTCCGCCAACTGGTACGCCGATCCGGTTCGACGCTCGGACTACCAGGCGCAAACATCCCAAACCTATATCTGAAGTACAGAAAGAAAAACGAGAAAAACAAAACGAAAACAAGAAAAAAGAAATAAGAAAAGGGAAAAAAAACA